>VZRZ01002556.1:302318-523887 GCA_013398175.1 Climacteris rufus
GGCAGAAGTGCGCGGAGAGAACTGGCGAACCCCCTCCGTCCTCCTCCTGCCCCTCTCCAGCCCGCTCCCCTGCCTCCCTCCTTCTCCCCCAGCCCTGCTTCCTCGCCCCTTCTCCCCTCCGTGCGCCCGGCTACCCCGCGCCTCTCATTCCCGGGCAGCCGTCCCCCTTTGGGCATCTCATTCGTGCATTTTAACGAGTGTTGGGGACTGTAGCGCTCCCCCTCGCCCAGCTACCTCCAGCCTCGTCCTTTAAGCAGATCGGTTTTCTATACGCTCCTGAAAACGCACACACACACAAAACCCCCAAACCCCGAGCAACACGAATAAAAGAAAGCAGGCGGAAAGTTCTTGGCCGCCGCCGCCGAGGTTTCGGTCGCCTTCGCGCGAACCCGGAGAGCCGCGGGGATGTAGCCCGGGTAATGCCGGAGCGTGTGCAGGGTGCCGGGGGCAGCCCCGCTCCGCTCCGCGCCTCTCCTCTCCTCTCCTCCCCGCCACCGGAGCCGGGATGAGCAGTGCCAACAATGCACTTACCATAAGGGTCTTCATTTTGTGCGCCTCCCGGCCGCCAGTCCTCCCGCTCCCCGCTAGGCTCGGCATGGCGGGGAAGCCGCAGACATGGCTCGGCCAGGGAAGCGCCGCCGTGGCGGGGATTAGGGGGGAATTACACTCGGCCGGACCCTCGGAGCCTGCCAGAGCCGGGTCCTCGGCTGCCCCGCCTGCCTCCGCCTCCGCCTCCGCCTCCTGCTGCCGGCGCAGCGGCGACTTCAGGGCAGGTGGAAGTTAACTTCTGCCTCCCGCTCCGGCGCTGCTCCGTCGCCGAGGCTGCGGCGCGGGGGCGGCAGCGGCGGCATCGCCGCGGGCACCGGGCGGGCACCGGGCGGGCACCGGGCGGGCACCGGGCGGGCGGTGCCTCTCGGGCCCCCAGCGAGCAGGAACAGGGCCGGGAGCGCCTTCCCTTTCTGCCTACCCTCTGCCCAGGCCTCTGTCCTGCTTGTGGCGCCGGGGCATGACCCTCACGTTACATTATTTGGATTTTTCCCTAGCGGAAAATTTCTCGTTCTCCCACCACCACCTGGGTTTCCTGGAGCTGGCAGCGATCAGGCAATACTTTAAATTCACGTTAGCAAAAAAATCGACGCCCTCAACTCCTTGAGCAGCGCTGACAATACCCTCTCACACAATCTTTCCCAAGCTCTAACAACCGGTTTCAAACCCTTTTGACAGAAGCCTTCTTCGTCTTCTAAAGCAAATGTCACAGACTTGCTCCCCATACCGTCTCTCTGGTTTCTGAAGGCGGACATTTTCCCACTCACAAGCAGCCTTCTAAACTTTTTAAATCTTTCTTTGTGTTAATAACGTACAGTTCAATAGTGAAAAGTTTATCAGACCTCAAATTACATAGATCTTTTGCTCTGGGAATTCCATATTTATAAAGTGCCCCTTCTAAACAAGTCATTTTTAGGGTTGATCAGTTATTAGACTGGCAGCATTTAAAAAAAAATCTATCTTCTAATCATGAAGTTATTTCACTTGGAACTACTCATGGAAATAATAGTTCTAATATATGGCTTCACATCTCACCTACAGCTATATAGTATTAAAAATTACATTAAGGAGAAAACTATCAGCAGGGTAACTCAACCATGGTCACAATAGCACCTTTCTCAAGGCTGGAATTGTCATTGAAATCCATTTTTTATCTTTACTAATTCATTGGAGGACTAACAGTGAAACAAATGCCATCTCTAGCCATGGGCACAGCATGCAGCATTCAGTGCCTTTTAAGAAAGGAGAAAGAAACATGAACGTGTGGTACATCAGCGGATAGCGCAGTAAACATGCTTTATCATTTCACAGAAGATGCCATATTGCACACATGCTTACTGCTGATGCAGTTTGTGGTGTTGGTTTCAACAGTACCAGTTGTTAAGACAAACAGCAATACAAGAAGAATCTAATCAGGTCTTGATAATTCTGTATTATGTGGTTGCACTTGACACTCAAATTAGTGAAACAAAGGGCCAACTTGATGAATCATTGAAGGCAAATTATCTGTGGCTCTCCAAGGCTTCCTATTAGAGTCTACAAAAGGCAGCTCATGCATTTTACAGTGCTGTTTCTCAACTAGCAGCAAGCAGGTTGCTGGTGACTGACCTTTCAGAGCCTTTCATATATATTTTGCCCTGCCAAAGTGAAGCATAATTTTTATGATTTAGGCTCATAGCTGTATGTTAGACATCTGTTACACAGTATGTCTGACCAAATTCATTAAACTTATGGGTTTTGGTAGGATAGGCTGATTTAAAAATCTACTGATAAAGGAAACAAACTAAATTTTCTAATTTAATGCTTGACTTGAATAATGTCCAGCTTTCTGCTTGTCAAATATTTAATTAGATTGCCATGTTGGTCATAGACCATATTCTTGGCAGTCAAATGCTCACTGAAACAAATACAGTAGTGTAATGTAAATCCTATGAAGGTTTTTGTGGAAGCACGGGAACTTTAGAAATCATCTGGAAAACAGCCCAGCTATTTAATTTAATTTTAAATTCCTACGAACTAATAGTTCTAGCTATCTGGAGGTTTGTTTTTCCAACACTGTTGGAATCTACATACGTGTAAATATGAATCTGTATACCCAATAGTTAGATTTGCAAGGAGAAGAGCATAGGCTGCACTTATAAACATTTAATCAACTTGGAAATGAGTCAATACAGAAAACTTCTGAAAGTCCATCTGACTTTCTGCTTCAACCAATTTATTTTCTATACGCAAGGGATACTGAAGTATCCATGCATTTCTATTCCTCCTTAGAACTGGGGGTAAAGACAGATTAAAATATAAACAGCTGCTTTCCCTAGTCCAGGGGAAAAAGTGGCAGAGTAGGAGTAGGGCTTTTCAATGAAGTCTGACTGAGGAGAGTTTTGTCTGCAAGAAATGGACTGGTTTGTCTCCTCTTCCAACTTACCCTTCTCATTTTCATCTTTCTGGTAGCAACAGGCCGACGAAATAGCCATATGGAATAAAAATCTGCTTGTGGCAGCTTCAGGAGGACCTATGATGCTAATGACAACATAAAAATCCATGTAGAGTGAGAAATCTGTGTAAGAAGTAGTGGTGCAGAGAGAGACAAACCTCTCAAAACTGACAATGGAGTTGGAGCAACGGAGTTGTTTCTCTGCTGGATGTATGAAATAACTACCTTTTTATAATGCATTTTAGCCCAGATTGTCTTTCTGAGATTTCCTCAGATAGATATAAAATAGCCCTTCCAAGCTATGGTTGATTTCTCGTGAAGTTCGTATAGAGACAATATAGCATAATTTACACCTTAATATAATGAACAATTATAAACATACTTTCCACATTATGGTTGGCCTGCAATGAGTGTGGAGGAGCCTCTATGCCAGTGCATCTCAGCAGGTGGTAGCCAAAATATTCCATGGAAGTTGGGGTGAGGGCAATGGCTAGTGTTTCTTTTGATGATCCAAATGTTGTTTTTTGCTGAGTGCACTGTCTACTGCCTGTGTGACCTTGTTGTCCCTGTCTCATTTCCACCATAGCCAGAGGCAGGGTGTTTGCATGTGTAGTCAGTACACAGAACACCTCTAAACCGGAAGCTGCAGCCACCCTTCAGCCCTGTCACCTCCTCAGAATGAAAGCCCAGACAGTCTTAAATGTTTAATTATTTTGTGACTCATTGATGGCAGTGTGGCTCCTTTGCTAAAAAAAAAAAAAAAAAAAATTTAGAGAAGATTTAGATCTGTGCCTAGTTTTAAAGAGAATAAGAAAAAGGAATTTTTTGTTTATCTACTACCCTTCACAAAAGAATGAGAAGAAAAGGGATCAGGTGTGATATAAGTAGTTAAACTCCAGGTGAGTTCTGCAGTTCTGCATGTCACTCTGCAGGAGTGCTGAAAGCACTTAAATACATTCCCATCACACTACATGTATGAAGATGTTTTTCAGAAAAATATTGGTGATAGAAGTGCTTAAAATAGATTGGAGGGGATAGGTTAATTTGATATCCTTATGCCTTTGAAATGAAGAATCTGAGTTACTGAGATTCTATAGGTGGGTAAACACTAGAAAATATTTGTTAAAAATTTAGAATGAATCTGAAAGTGATTCCTGTTAAAGTTGCATCATTTTGTCATTTCCATTATATTCTGTGGTCTGTGAAGCCCTAGACCTGTCTTCTCAAGAGGGGGGCCTCGTGGCCCCACTGAAATAAATTCCTATAGCCATTTTATCCCTTCTGCTTGCTGGGGCAAGGAGCTCACTAGGAAGTATAAAGCTCCCACTTCTGCAGCTTCATGAGGTTTGAGCTTAAACCATGATCACTAGCGTAAAACAGAATGTTGCTTGTCCTGGGCCTGCAGCCAGTGACATTTGGGAGGATGGCTGGGAGTGCCACATTTCAGAGGAAAGAAGCAAGTATTTTTTCACTGACTACCTGGAAAAGTGAGACTAAAGGTGCAAAAGAGGTTGGAATATGATGGAAGTTTATGTGGATTAATGGACAGCAGGGCAGTCAAAGGTATATAGGAAATGAAATATATCACACTATCACCTCCATGTGTTGTTTTATTATTTATGTATATATGAAATTTTAGCCTCTTTTTCCTGAAAGAAAGGGCTGCATTTTTTTCCTTGCAACACAACCAATGGAAAATATTCAGAAGCTAGCAAAGTAATAAGCCTACACTATAGATTTTTCAAACTGCCCAGTGATTCATGAAATGCTTCTCAAAACTGGAAATATGCATTGAGGATTGGTCAAAAAAGGTAGAAACAATATTATAGATCAGTCAATACTGTCTCTCCTTTATGAAAGCAGGCTGCCTTTGAACTTCTGGCAGAAGCAAACAGTGATAGATGCATAAAGAAATGAAATATTGCATGGAAATAGAAGTGCAAATGAAAACAGGAGGGGAAAATAGTGAGATAAGATCTGCTGAATCTGCTGTTTTTTTTCCTTCTTATTTCTTAGTTTTCTCCCAAATCTAAAGAAAGGTATTGGATGTTTCCATTGGAACATTGTCTACCTCAACTGAACTGACTCATCTGCTTTAAAACCACACCTGAAACACTGTGCTCCATTCTAATCACTTTTTTGGAGAAGTTAAACAAGACACATCCTGGAATATACAGTGTACTCAGAATTCCTCATCTAAAGTCAGAGACTTTGAAGATCAAGAAATTAGCACAGGAGGCTTCAGATGGAGGGTACCTAGTACCACTGGTGGAAGGCAATAGGCATGACCAGAAACTTCTCCATGGCCTTTTGTTTTACCACTCACTACCAAAACAAGAGAAAGAAGACATACTTCCTGTCTGTAAACAGAGTACAGATTTGACATAGGGACTGAAACAACTGAGGACATAATTACTACAATTTGGTGAGAGAGTGGATAAATTTGCATATGGGGATATCTCTGTGGTAATATAGAATCTCAAGAGGATCCTGAATAGCTCAGTTTTCAGTGTATTTCTGTTTGTTCCTTTGGAGAGAAAAGCTACACCAACAGGAAGTCAAAGTGTTAAATGAAACATAATTTCTAAACTTAAAAAAAAACTTACCAAGCAAATATCAGACATTAAGCATTAAAGCAAAAAGGAAGCAAAGAAGGATAAGTGCTCATTATGGATTGGTTTGCAGTTCTTTATGTATTATTAGAGAGTCGATAGAAAACCCTCCTGCTATTTCTAACACAAACATCACTTATGATGACAGGCTGAACAACAACTGTGGTAACAAGGGGATCCTCTAGCATGAAACTGAAAAGGCAGTCATAGAATCAAGTAAAATCCTTCAGTGACCAAGCTATGCAGATCTTATTTTGGTAATAGCTACTGTTCTTTTCTACAAGTTTATAGAAATCATGTTTACTGTTCACATAGTATATCACTGTAGATGCATATATGCTACTTCAGAGCAAGAAGTCTGTTAATGTAGAGTGTAAGAATAGCTGTCAGTGACTCCTGATATAGCTCAGCGATTTCATGCTTGAGCCCTGTGTGCTCCCAAAATTATGTAGTGACCACCTTTGTAATGTACAAATGTCTTCCATTTACCCAGCATACTCCAGACACAGATACATAAATAAAGTCTTGGGGGTTTGACCTTACTGCTAAGAAGTCCTGAAGTACTCTTGCTTCCCAAGGAAGTTGACAGGGATTGAAGGAGGGTCTCTGCATTTAGGTGACATACCTGTTAAGACAGTGTTGGTTCTGTCCATGTGCAGAGTCAGGGGATAGACTGCAGCTACCAGACACCAGAGCCCATAGGCCAGGGTGCAGTCATTTTAAAGGGATGGACACAGTGACCATGGTTATGTAGCTTGCTTGGTTAATTGCAATTGAACATGGAATCTGAACCTACAAGAGAGTACAGAATGGCTCTGAAACTATCTCCTCTGTCCAAATCAGGTCCTGCAAGCCACCCTAGACAACTCTTCTAGTCAGGAGTAATGAGTATTGTAGGAACTAGCCTGAAACAGCGGGAGAGTTTCTTCGCTGCAATATAGATAGATACCTAACTGGATGCTTCAAACCAGCTGCTGAAACAGATGGATTGTTTTCCTTTGTGATGTACTGTGTCCTTGTTTAAATATTTCTGCCATATTATTGATATTTGTCACTCTTAAATACAGAAAACAAGTCTTGTCTGTTTCATACAGGATAGATATCTTGGGTGTCTACTGGCATCCTCAAATCATGGATTAGAGCAAATCCATGGCTAGATACACTCGTTTTTCTTTCTTACACTTCAGGGCAGAGGACCAAGTTCAGCTCAGCTGCAGAGCTGGATCCAACATTTCCTGCAGCAGCTGTACCCTTCTTTCTTTGAACTGCTATTAATACTTGTTATCACATTCCCTAGCCTTTGTCATCACCATCTGCCTCGTGGTTTTTATTCAAGTGACAGAACTTTAAAAAATCGTGTACTCTTCCGAATCAGGGTATTTATTTTATTTAAGGTGATGATTATATATCTATTCTCTCCCTTAAACTACAGTGCCAGGAACACATTAACTCAAGTTTTGTCACAGTAATTTTACTGCCATCTGATTTTTCCTTGGTAGGAATTGCATTTGGCCTCAAACACTCGTAATTTTTTAGTTTATTTTTCAGTTTATTTTTCCTTTTCATTTATGATTTATTTTCATTTAGAAGGGATTATTTTGATTTCTTCTCCTCTACAATTGTTTTTGCATAGTATCTAATTTTATCAGTTACCGAAACTCCCCAAATTCTGTAAGGTTTGTTCAGTTTAGCATGTGCTCAGTACTTCAGATGTGAAGCTGAGCTCTGTAGAGCATGTGCTGTTTCTGTCCTGACTTCAAATAAATGAGGCCTTAGGCCTTTTATGGTTGAGACCATAAATTCAGATGTCAAAGGAACAGGTGGTAACGTGACACAAGCTGTTCTTGCTCATTGTATGAGTTTCCTCTGCTCAGTCTCCTACCACTTCATCTCTGTCACAATCCCGAGTCACTCTCCAGCAATGGTTCCTCCACTTTGGCGGGTTCAGTTTCTGTCCATTGATAAATGAGAGCTTCTCTGCTTCTACGCAATATCAGTCTGGAAAATGCAGAGCTTGGAAACTGAAAGCACGTCTATTCTGGCACATTAACTCAGGCACAGAACCACATTACTGTGACTGAAGCCTTCTGGGGTAAAGCTGGCTCACATCGCCCAGCCTGGAGCCTGTGCACAGGAGCTCGGGTCCATCTGCACATCAGATCCAACTCACGAGCAATCTGCTGGGTTAAAGGACTGTGGGTTGTGGTTCAAGAACTTGCAAACAGTAAAGAAGAACCAAAGCTTAGCAGAGAAATGAATAAATGAGCATGATGTATTAGTAGAAAATAATGTAATAGTTGCTCGATGTTTGTTCAGCCACTGCTTTTGGAGATTTTTTTGGTATATATTTTAATATCCTCCTGGTAAGCAAACATGGACAATGTTGGACTTTCTTCCTAAGTGAGGAGAGAAGGAATTATGTACCAGTGTTGTTTGTATAGCTGTCTCAATCATTTTAATCAAAGAAACTGCTGACTTTGTAAATTTCTTAGGATCCGCAAAAGTTTTATCCTAAGCACTATTCATATTCAAGGTTTGTCTACACGCTAGTCCTCACAAAATCCATGTTACTTCATCCCTATTTCCAGAAGACAGTTGTGTAGTGAAGGTAGAGAATGCTGTCCGCTCAATTCTAAGCTGTCACCTTCTAGCTGTGAATATTCAGTACCTTGAGTATCGAAACCCACAAAGCCTAAAGTTGGGCACTGAAAATTAGAAGGCTGTTTTGGAAATCTGAAGCTTCTTGACTTCTCAGAACCAAGAATTCTTATTTTTCAGCATCATCTGAGGATTGCTGCAATAGCAACGTGTCCCCTCTCAGCTTGAAAGAAGTTTCAAACAGAATTGGGTGGGAAGTGACCTCATACAAATGCTAGCTTAGAACATCACTTGACTCTGATTCTGCACATTTCTCGCTACCATAAGTTATGAAACCTCACAGTCTTTCCTGAATTACCATCAGCAGTTATCAAAAGCTGATGAGACACATTGAAGACTAACAGGCATTGGAAAAAAAATTGTGTTTTCTTCACTTTTCCCCAGAAGACAAAGACGGGCTGTGCATAGGCTCATTTAATGAGAAACTGAGCCAGCCTCTATTAGCAAATATTTTAGACATATGGTCCAACTCTGGTTCACAGTTTCCTTTCCTCAGCTTTTACGAGGGCTTTGCCCAGCCCTTTTTGCTTTGTATCACCTCTCTAGACAGCAAGGCACAAGGATATACAAGAAACTACGTAGACCTGACCCAGAAACATCCAGGAGCCCATGATCACTGCAATACTTTCAAATGACCTGTACTGACTGTTCCAACACATTACACCTTCATCTAACACCTGACAGAAACCTTTCTCAAATCCCCCCACCCTCATCTTCAACTAAAACCACTTGTGCTCTTTTTTTTTTTTTTTTTTTTAAACTTCCCCTTGTCCAGCCATTGAGTAGCTGGACTCAGTCCTCCCTGGCTACACTTTCCTACCATCTGCTCTACCATGTATGTACACAATCCAATCCATACAGAGCCTCCATGATGTCGTTGGCTAATGATGGGTCTGCTTGGCAAGTTGCTTTTCAACAGAGCACTGAGTGACTGCTAGAACAGCTACTTGTCTGTAGCTATATTATTACAGCATGTCTTTCTGATTAATTAGAAATGCAATACTCTAAGTTTTATTTTCACAGTCTGGATATTATTAACTAACATGCACAAGAAAGACTGCTCTCTTCACAGGTTTACATATTTGAAGGGTGAGAGAGGAAGGGGAAGGGATTAGAGGAGGGCAGAAGACTATATGCAGCAAATATGGAAACAGTGCGGGGTGGAAAGCGTTTTGAAGGGTGTGTCAGAGATAAACAATGTCTTAGACATCATCACAGACAATCAAGAAGTCAATCAAAATATTAAGAAAAGTATGAAGTATGATCTGCACAATTTCACTCAGACAGAAATCTTTGGGGCCTAAAGCTGCCCATGGCTGCTGACATTTTAAACCAGCTAATTAGGATTTAGCAGCAGTAGAAGACGGTACACTGAGAAAGCAATGGATGCTCCCTGATCATACCTAAAATAAGTGAAATATCATTTCTGAATCTTAATAAAGCAGTGGTGTAAAGGGAAATAACATCTTTGCTTCCCTCTGCCTGGAGTCAAGATCCATGAGGAGGGAAGCTATGTATTCAAATCTGTGTGATTAAAATATGTTCCTAAACTCAAACCTAAGTGTTTCTGTATAAAGATGTTACTGCTCAGCATGCTGTGCTGTCTTGAAAATACAGCTCTGTATCTAAGCTGGATCTTCGCCTTATCTTTTATCTCGCCCAAAGCTGCTTAGTCTTTGTGTACACGTGGACTGACCTATCACTTTTATAGTCTATTGCTATTGAATTGTTCATAAATCTTGTAATCATTAGACAAGGTTAGCCTGCACATTTCAAAAGGGGAGCTTTTTTTTTTTGCCAGCTGATGTTGGCTGTTTTTTTCATCTTTGTAACACTACATTATGCAAACCAGGTGCTGACCAGCAGATACTTTGCAGACTGCTGGGTGCTGATTCTGGCAACATTGAAATAGACTGAAACATATAGCAATATAGGTTACATAGATCCATTTTATTCCTAAATGCAGGTATTAACAAATTGGCAAAGTTATTGGCCAATTGACTCAAAGTATAAGCATTAAAATAATTCAGCCTGAACAATGCATGGTTTTATTTTATGTTTAGTACAGTAGGCTCACCTGCACGAATTTGCTGTGCTTATTTAATATCCTCTTTAGGATGAAAAATGATGCCAGTCCAGTGGTAATAGCATCTTTTGACGCTGAGAAAGCATTTCACTGGATTGAATGACAGTTTCTCTTTACTATGATGGAAATTTTAAAATTTGCTGTAGATGTATTGCATCAGTTACACCATTCTGAGCAAGGATGCATACTAATGTCACAGTTTTGACTTTCGAGGGAGACTAGTCAAGGGTGCCCACTTTCAGTGCTATTTTTGCTAACAGAAGCAAACCAATCTTTAAAAGATTGGGGAGATTCGGTGGAGACTAAAGTAGAATGCATGAGAACTGAGAGCTTGTATTTGCAGAACTGTCCTTAAAATGGTGTCCCATTTTTTCATACAGTAGTAACCCTTTGGAGACTCTAAAACAGAGTCTGCAGGGAACTACAGTTCCTAAACAATTTCCAAAATATGCAGTGGATTAGGTTTCAGCTAAAAAATTTCAGAGCTGAAGTCATGATCACTGTGGAACTGCTGTGAGTCCCTCACTAATCAGTAAACTGAAAACTCACAAGTCTGAGGACCTTCACAATGGCCTGCATGGGGTACAGTGGGGCTTCAAATGAAAAACTGCTTTACTTCAGACTAGGATTTTCACATGGTTTTATGAAGGAAGAATTCTTTAGAAGCATTATGGACTGTTCTCCCGTGCTGTGATCACTGGGGGGAGGTAAGGAAAAGTGGCTCCTTCCCTTGCAGTAAGACATAGCACCATGAAGAAAAAGGACAAATCCTTATGAACTCTCACAAGCCTAGACAATTTCTTTATTACATTCCTTCGGTGTTCTTCGAGAGTCAGACAGAAGTACACCAGCGGTATTAGAATGAATAAGCCTTTGTCTCTACAAACAGAAAGAAAGAAAATAGCCTCAGTCAAACCAGGTGTCATGTGAGCAACTGCAGTCCAGGTCCTTCCTCCATTCCTTGGCTTCCTGCTTCCCCACATTAAATATCAGAACCCTCTTCTATGATATTTTAGGCTTTTTTTGTACTGCTTTCCTGCATTTTGTTCACATTAATAATGCTGAGAGAACATCCTATCCCACTGGTAGTCTCCAGTGCACATTCATCCTTACTCGAGTCTTTCCCATCTCTAGTTGCTGTTGCTGTTCTTACATGCACCAGATGATCCTTCCACTGCCAGCTCACTGAGAGCCATAACCTGTAACCTCCACACCAGTCTCAATGCTACAGATTTGGGATATTAGTATTAGTCCCTATGGCAACAGGGAAATCTGCATAGTCCCGGTGAAATGCTGAGAGGTACCTGATGAAACTCACTAAACAGCTGGTTCCCATTTCTCACAAGCTTCTGCAATTAAATGTAATCACATTGTCGTTCCCACTATGAAAAAGATTGTTGGTAACACTGCATGGCCAACAAAATATATTTCTTGGGTGTAATGTAATCCTTTTTGTAATACACAGGAGAACCACATAAGGTGATGGGACATTAAGTTGGCCCTGAAATCAGCAATGTCTAACTGCCATTTGTTCTTGCTCACCTTTGCCCTTCAGAAACATGGTAAACTGAGGTATCCTGAAGGAAAACCAATCTAAAACACTTCAATACTAATCTTCCATTCACATGCCATAAAGAATGTTGCAACTGAGGGAACTTTTTGAAAATTCATTATTCTTATTCTCCTCTGAAGTTAGTTGTATTTATGTACTTGTAACAGGTTCAAATATATGGTGATCTAAATTAAACACACATCCAGTCAAACATTTAGAAATAAGGCCCTCTAGTTAAAAAAATTGAGATTTCAGTAAGTGCTTAGAAGTTAAATACAAAATCAGTAAATAAAATTCAACAAATGTAAATTGAAAGGCAAAATGAACTCACTGTGATGAGTTAATATAATTCCCTTATGGAATACCGGTTTCCATACTATAATTAATTTTAAACACTAAACCAGTATGCCTGGTTTTTGATAATTATAAAAATGCATTCATCCATATCCTTGAAAATTATTAATATTTATCATAAGAAATATCCTGTAGACATGAAGAATCAAGGGAGACAGTGTTTTCAGCAAATTCTTAAACAGCTTTACTGAAACAATAATGGAGTTTTAAATACTTGTGAATCCAAACCAGAGAGACATATAGAACTAAATCCTCAAGCCTCCTTCCTAACATCTACCTTATAAATAACTCAGGCAGAACTTGCACTGAATCGCAAAATCAAAGATTTCAGGACTAGGTATTGCACATGCTCACTTCATTCCTGTTCCACACCAGGGAGCCAGGAGTATCAAGTGTTCTAGAGGGATGAAGCCATAATGATTTTATAAAAAGATTATGAAAGCCCCTGTAGTTTTCTTTCCTTTCAGGGATAGCTTCAGTGATAAGGAAACCATCATGACACTTTTGAGTAACTTCTCTGACATTTCAGCAACACTGATTATCTATAGTTGTGTTCATGGATATTTTTAAGCCTCTCAGCACATTTGGACCTAAAGCTTCACACTTGTAGGAACTCAAACTCATCATCAGCAGCAATAAGATGCTTCCCTTAAGTCAGCAGGAGTCAGTGGGGGTTTTGCTTGCATAGAAACTGCTAGATCAGATGCATGCAATGTAGTTACATGTTGGCTTACAGGTTATGATAAACCTAAAAAGCAGAAACTGGAACCAAATATGAGCCAAATAATTTTGCAGTTTCAAAAAATTAGGCTCCATTTTAGTTTCTTTTCCATTAAAAAAACCCCAAGCCCATATATCTCACTAATTACTGAAATGAAATTTGACCAGAATGTGCTTTCCTTCAAAATATACCCCAATCCAAAGTAAGGAAATAGAAATTTCATGGAACAGATGATTCTAACATACACACTAATGTATGTGTGTATATCTGTCTGTGTGTACATATGTGAGTATAGACACCAAAACTTCCTTGGCTGATGGGCTGGCTCTTAAACTTTAGATTATTTGTTTGAGAGAGGAAGCAGAAACTCAACCACAATAGCAGCAAGGATTGCAATAGCAATGCTCAATAAAACCCATTGTCCCCTTCCAAAATTATAGGCAAACATCAGTTTACATGCTCATGAATTGATGGAAAACAACTGTCATCTCCACAGATTAGGAAAAGGGCACTGAAAGTTGGTGGGAATATTAGGAAATCCTTAAAATATGTTTGTGGCTAGTTTCTGCAACAGACTGAAGGAGCTGGATTTTCAGAAGACACCCTGGGTTTTTCTTTTTTCATTTTGCTGAAGCTGAGCAGCTGAACTCTGTGATGGAGACTGTGAAAGCACAAAGGACCAGATGAGACAGAGCTAGATAAGAAAAGGCATGTATTCCTTGTCCTATCTCTACTCAATAACTAAAGGAGTCAGGAGCCTCAGCAATGTCAGTACAGACAGATGTGCCTCACTCCCTGTGCAGAGTGATGATGCAGCAACCTGTGCTCCTACAATGCAAATTAATTAAATTGCTACTGTTTCATGTACCAATGGGAAGACTTCAACCAGCAAATTAGATAACATGCTAAATATACCTATAGGCTGACAGAAGAAACTGAGATTTAAACTAATCCAGAAGGCTCAAAGCTATACAGGCCAACCATTGTGGTGTAAAACAAATGGAACAGCTGATGATGTTTCAAGGATGAGTAATTCTTGCCTCTGAAAGTGAAGCTTTAACTGGTTTGTGCTCTCTCTTTGACATTCCCAATTTTGTTCACCTTGCTGACCACCAAGAGAGGAGTGAAAAGACTTGGAGTGTGTGATTGTAGGGTGCTATTTTTTATGTCAGCATTCTTCATTATTGAGTTGGCTGTTTATGCTGCTGATGTGTAATGTTGTGAAGCAGATGAGCTGGTAAAGTATGAAGGGTATTCTATAACCTTTGCTGTACTTTGAATCACCTTACAGTAACTTACAATTCAGAAAGGCTGCTCTGAGCAAAATCAAAATACAATAAGATAAACTCCATTAGGAACTGATGCACTAGGGCTGTTGTTGGAGGAGGGCAAAACAGGCTAATTAATAGCTATTGCATCAAACTCATGCTGCAGTTGCAGTAATGACACTGATAATATTGATGGCATTGAAGATAGAGTTCAGTTCAGAATGGAAATGAGCAGAGTATTCATCTTGAACTGCATATTGCTGTAGGCAGTGGAAGGCCTCAGAGCTTCTTTCTTTTGTTGTTCCACTGTTCAGCTGTTTTTCTTTGATAGTGCAGCTCCAAGCTATTAATATATATATATTTACTCAGGACAGAGCTTGTTCATTTCACTGGAGCCCCATAGCTGACATTTAGCTGTACTGAAGAATAAGCATTTATTGGATTTTATTCCTGCTGTTTGGTTTCTCAGTGACAGCTACATGTAGGTGGACAGTTATCTAAGGGGGTCTCTCAACTTCTTTATAATTTTTATAAAACATTTCTCTCTCTTCTTTGGCTTGTGAAAGCTGTTGGCAGCAGGGAACGCCAACTCCTGCATCCTGAGATAAGGTTTCATTCTCATCAGTATTTGGTCTCCATTCAGACTCCTGTTGATATGTCCTTTCTTTCCCTTAACTGATGTATCTGTTTGGCTTATGTTATTGTTCAGAAATAAACACATAACAAAGTCTTCCAGTAACCAAGCTGATTTATGTAGGTAGATGAGCTCTTCATCAAATGTCAGGGTCAGTAAAGCTCCTACCCACTCTGATATTAATGCCCACTGTCTCACAAACACCATTTATTAATATGAGATGTCAAATCCCAGAACTGAAACAAAAATGACTGAATAGGACCAAAACCTAGCAAGCAATCCAGATCTTGGAATATACCTTGTCTAGTCATCACAATAACTGACACCAAATTGCACTTTGTTTCTGAATGGGTCATGCCATACAAATAAGCTCAAGACAGCCCTGTGATCAAAAGAAAATAGTCAGATTTGCATATATTGCATTGGATAAAACCCTTTTCTGTACCATTGAATTTGATGGCAAAATTATTCTTGCCAAAGAAAGATTAATTTGCTTGTCTCTCTCCAGACTTCACTCAACCGTGACGTAAACTTCAATGCTGCAAGTGCTATCCCAGCTGGGACAGAGTTGCAACCAAGCATCCTAGGAGTTAACTCAGGTTAAAAAACTCTCAAATATCCAGATTGACAACTTTAGCACACAAAGAGCGTGCCAGGCCTCCAGACAGACTGTACAAAACAGCTATCGTAGCGGCCCAAGGCTTGCTGCCTGGGGCTGCTTGTGAGAAAATCCTTCTTTCCCATGGGAGATATGAAAAACAATAAGATAAACCACCTGTTGTCGTTCTTGTATGACGTCTTTTGGATTAGGGTGGTGTAGAACCTAGCCAATCATATACCTGGGTTCCTACTCTATAAAAAGGACAATAAAATAAACAGGGCTCGCTGTCTGGCTCTCAGATCTCTGCGATCCAAGGTGTGTGCTGTCTCATTATTGTGGATTGCTGCTACAAGCTATAGCACCCATTTAGCCAGACACGTGCAGATTCAGCTAATTAAAGGGTAGTCCTCTGGTGAAGGGATGATGTAACAGCCCTGAACTTCCCATTTCAGAAGAACACGAAATTGGTATCCACTTTAAATACCTCCCTGACTTCAGGAATGGTCTCTTGTGATAGAGGACACCCCTTCTGCTCCCTCAGTGGCAGTAAAATGCTGGGTCACTTGGTGTTGAAACTTCTCTGAGCGAGTCTTATCTGTTGCCTCAGGAGCATACTTATTACTTGCTTTGTTTATGTTTTAATTTACTTTCCCTAAAGATAACACTTCAAAGCAGCAATTAATATTCTTGTACCCTCTTTACTGGTTCATCATAACACCTGTTCATACATTTACAAAGAGAAACTTAGTGCATAAGGAAGATTATAAATGTAGGAAGTATTGTAGAGGCCTGGACATATTCCCAGCCTTTACCATTCATTTGTATGTTTAGTATTAGGAATAATTGTAGGTTTCTGTTATTCTAAGTTGTGAATTTGTATGATGCCTTGAACAAGTTATCAACTTGGTCTTGATTTACGTTCTAAAATCTCTTGGTCCAGAGCTTCTGAAAGCACAGCTGACTGCTCCATTTCACCATTTATAGCATGCCATAGAGCCTTAAAATGCACCTTTTCCAGGACCTTTCTCTGCTCTTCCCTGGATTTTGTCATGAAATCTTTGTTATGCATTTGCAAAGCTTGTCCAAACATTAGCATAGATTGATAGCAGTTATGACTGTAGCTGGGAACAATAACAGAGCAGTAGAAGCAGAGACACCGAAAACTTCCCTGTCCAAATAGCCATGATTTCCATAGTCGGTTTGTAAGGTCCAGTCCCAAATTACCATGTACAGGAGAGAATCTCTATCCCAGATTCTCCACAAAGGTCAGTCTACATAGGGCCACCAACTCCAGAGAAGCTAGAAATGCAAGCCTTTGAGCTGATTCTGCTATTTGCTTTCTCCAGAATGGAGAAGGGTTGTTTTACATTAGCATTTCTGCCAGTACCTCATTGCACCTTGTGTAGTCTTACACTGATATGTTAATATGTGGTCATTGTTCATGATTTGGATCAGGAGCAGCTGGCAGGTGTGCAGTCTGGATTCACCCATTCCTACTGAGAAAAACTTACCAGTTTTGGTTTTCCATTACATTTATAGAATTACAGCTAAAATCAAACCTGGATCCAGGGAGTTTTATTAGCTCTGAACAATAAGTAATGAACAGGGATAATACCGTTCATGTAATATGGCCACAGTATGTCCGTAAGGGACTATGGGAATAGCATTCAAACAAGGAATCCCAAATCTAGTTTGCTGGGAGATACCATTTACTAACCAAACCAGGACTTTTGTTCACCTCTTCAGTTTAGCCAAACTGGGGATAAATCCTCTCACCTGCCCTATATAAATGAGAATGATATTTTACCTGGTACAGGATTGACAGAATAATAATAACTTATAGTGTCTAATACAAAGAAAAGCTAAAGAAGTATTTAACAGATAATTTTAGACCTCTCAAGACCCGTGCAGAAGAGGTTCTGAAATTTGGCCTCCTGCTCTGACATGCTGTGACTGAAGTAACCTTCAGACTGACCAAAGCTTCCTCTTATGTGAGAGTCAGCAGAAGGGAAATATTCTTGCATTTTTACCTGAAAGCTTCATTACACTAATTTTTTTAATTGGTTACTAAACAGCTTACCCTAACCCTTCATTTCAATTCAACATCTGCTCTTATTTATCACCATGTTTTAGTATGTTATACAGTATTTCTTCTCTTTTTTTTCAGTTGGTATCAATGCACCTAAGGCTATTTTGCTGTACTGTTTTGTGCCCCTGCTTCACTGCTTTTTACCTTTCTGTGAACTACAGAACATTTGTTTGCAAAATTAGCTTCATGAGTCAGTTACTGCACTCAACAATATTTTCCCCCCTTTCTTCTGCTACCACATGCAGGGTGTCCATTCTGCCTGGCCAAAGTAAATGCAGCAAAGCCAAGGCTGTCAGATAAAAATTTGTGTTTTGTTTGGCATTGCTGGGACAAGTGATGATCTGTGTTATCTCCAAATTAAGAGCACCCTTCAGGGTAAAAAACTGGCCATCAGAAAGCAAGGATGAGTAAGAATGCATACAAGTTATCCCCAAATCAAATGCTTTCTAAAACTGCATCAGCTTTAATAAGAAATGGCAGCTCCCAGCACCACACACATCTTTTTATACTGTCAAACATAAATGCACAGGAATGGATAGCACATGAGTAGCAAGTGCAACTACCAGATCTGCCAAAAAATTTGTGCACCTTGCCAAGTAAATGTCAGGTTAGGCAGTACAGGCACTGATTCTGGCTGTGGCACTTCTGAGCAGTAAACTTTGCACTGCTAAAAAATGGTAAAACACAATGGCATTTTGTTTTACCAACATATGGTCAGAACAGCATCATCTCAGTCTCTGAAAAGAAGAATCGCTTTGCTCTTCTTTTTACTTCCCCATTCTTCTCCATTTTTTCCCCAGTTTTTAGAAAAGGAACTCCATGTTCTCCTCCCTGTCCAGCCAGTAGTATGTTCTTCTGTTACCAGTCATGAGCAATGTTTTGTGCACTGGAGTGCACAACCTGTTTTAATGAGCTCTGGCAGAACATCAGACTCATTCCCCCTCCCCCCATCTAATTGCATTGTGCCATTCATGTGACTCTGGCTCAGAATCTATCAGCAGATCTGTTAGAAACACCTATTTCTAGGAATTTATAAATAAGCAATAATAACAAGCTTAAATATTACTTGAGTGGCATGCAGCTGCAATAATTTTGGATTTTTCTATTCTGTTTATCCCATTGGCATAAGATGTTTCTGAGGTCTTACAGTACTGTGTAAATAGCAAAGTTTCCTGCAATTAACATGTGCTATAAATTAACTCATTTGAAGTAAAGTTGTGAAACAATTTGGTGACAAAACAATTTGTGAAGTTTCACTCATAGTGCAAAGCCCTCATCCTGCAAGGACAAATACACATATTTTACTTTCTGCAATTTAGCAGACATTTATATCTAAAGGATGACTGATGTGCTTAAGAGTCAAGCCTGATGAAAGTCTTCAGCAGACCTCGATCTGCAGTAACAGGCTGAAGCTACTTTTGGCTCCCAAATATTGATAAATTACTTTAAAACAAAGCATTTGAAAATTACTTTTAGTTTTATTCTTTTGCCAACCTTGATTTTCTCTGGACTCGGATCCTGGCAGAAAGATATAGGATATATATCTAAGAATTTTGTATGTGGACCAGCCAGGGACATAAACTTCTACAGAAAATATATGCCATGCTGATGATTAAGGACAGATCTTTGCCATCCTTTCCCAATTTTTCTGAACCAAACAGGAATTTTGCTTGAATAAAATCTGCACATGACCCAATCAATATGGTGCTCAAGTTGCTTTTGAATTTTCTAAAGTTTTATGGATTGAAATACATACACAGACACACATACGTGTGTACAAAAAAAAAATGCTGGTTTGATTTTCTAAGCTGTCAGTCACTCTCTAGCAATGGTAGACTGTAATCCAGGACAAAATCAAAACATACCCTCCCTGCCTACAGAGATGGGTCATAAAGGGTTTAGGGTTACAAAGCCATCAGCTTACACACTAATCAGATCTTACAATATTTGCTGTCTGTTCAGTAAGATTGACTTAGGGTCTACCCAAGAGGTTTGGAAAATAAAGGTATCTATTTTCACAGTTGTTACCTTACTTTAATACAGGAATGAGTCATCTACTTTGCTAATTCCTGTAGCAGGACATAGTTCAAATTTCCTATAAATCAATCTCAACTTCACCTGGTTATTAAGAAGTCAACTGCAGTATGTTTTTATTAGCCCATGGTCTTGGTAATTCTGTGGCCTGAGCTCAAATCTGGAGCTCCCATCAGGCCCCAGGGAGAAAACTGAGGATGATGGAACAAGTCAAACACGTAAAAGCAAATGCAGATCTGCAGTTCCCACTACCCACTCATGTCTGGCTTGACTGAGTGGTCCAAGTATCACTGCAGTGCAAAGAAAAATTAATGAAATATTTCATTTAAACACACCTGAGATTTCCTTCCTGTTATGCCAAGACTATACAATAGAGACAGTAGTTCCTCTTTTTTTTTTCTCCTACGTAATCATCAATAGAACAAAATTGATAATCTGAAGAAAGAGGAGCTTTATAGGAGGTCACGAAAATATTTTTTATTATTACAAGTCCACTTCACTCCATACAACTATTTAATATACTTTTTGTTTTGTTGCTGTTTTGCATTTTCCAGTCTCTGCTTTGTTCTCTGAACACTGCATGCCATGGCTCATGGGATGACTTTGTCTGTGCCCACTATCTCCTGCTTTCATCTACAGAGCTTTTTCTAGCTGTGTTATCTGTAATTTGTTCCTCAAGAGCTGGTTAAAGAGTGGGTGATGGGGTATTGCTTCCCTTATCCAACACACATGGATCTGCCCATAAGACAATACACAGGCAGTATCTGTCCTGTTTGTCAGTCTTCCTTTGCTTTTGCAAATCAAGAATGTAATCTAGTGAATAGATTTCCCCTTGTATGCCTATTTACATTTCTAGAGCTTGATATATTCCATAAGCTAAAAGGTTGAAGGGGCATATTCAAGGCTGACCAGTTCAGACTGTGGCTACTCTTTTACAAGTGAAGGATGCAATAGCTGTAAAATCCAATTTCCAGAAGTACTACATGTTAATTTTGCAAACAACGGTATAATGGTAAACACAGATGTGATAAGAATTATTATCAAATTATTCTAAATTAAAAGTAGAGCAGTTCCATTTACCTGAAAGGACCCATGACTGCATCAGTACCTGATGACATACACCTCTGCATCTTATGGTTTCACCTTTCTTGCTGTCTGTCTTTCATGGATCCTTAACACAGATAAAAACTTTACTCTTTAAACCACTCAGTCATGAACTTCTATATCTACAGTCCTGACAAATTCCAGGTTATTAGCTGGCACAGCTATGTCCTGTTTTCTGCAGAACTGGCATTGTTTCATTAAAGGGACTGCAGGTACTAAAAAGTGGTGTTTCAAATGATACTTGAGGAGGACATTGAGAACCTGTTGAATTTGTCAAACTATTTTTCAGTTTCACTACACTTAGCAGAAGTCGCTTGCTGCTCCTAGAAAAGTAGGATGCATAGTGGCCACAGCCAATGATGATTTTTTTTCTATTATTTAAAGGTTATTTCATTTAATTCCATCTTCAGGTATTTCTGCTCTCAATAACCTGAACTAACATATAATGTTAGGGTTCCTATAGACCTGGGATTTGCTGCAAACCTTTATGTCTTTAAAAGTGACATTTACCTGGCACTCACTTTTCCTATTTAGAAAGCAGTAAAAACCGTGGCTTTGTGGGAATGGTGTGTGGATAGACAAATTTAATGGCTATGAGATTTAATGTTAAATTTAATGTTGAGAGGTGGCCACATAAGAATTAAGGTAAAATCTGTGATACTAATGGAGTGATCCAGTGAGGGTTATAGTAACCATATACATAAACACTGAGCTGGCCAAACTCTTTTGGATGGCCAGTGCAAATTAATGTCTAGCCTTGGTTCACCATTTGGTTTTCGGATTGCTGTTCATTTTTGAAACAATGTGAAAAATGCAAAAAGGAGTTCACAGTTTCCCTGTTTCACAGCTGCCAAAGGAGTAATTCTTAATACTACTTTTAATTGAATCCTATTACCCATGTCAACAAAACAGCACAACTAAAAAGAGCTCCAGTGTGGTTTTGGAATATCTCTCTCCCGACCTCTATATACAGATAATAATTTCTAGGATTGGTTATAGTTCCTGAATATATATAGAAGGCTGTATAAGGCCTGATTATAGCTCCTTTGTATTTCCAAGGTGGCAAAATAATGGAGTTTAAATCAGAAAGTTAAAGTATACAAGAGACAACTTCATGACACATAAAAGTGAAGATTCTAGACAAAGAATGTTCAACATGGATCTAACTTTCATTACTGCAATTTTTCATACTATGAGCTGATTTTAAATAATAGGGATGCTCCCTGGTAGTACCCATTAGTCCTTTGGTGCACTCTAAAGAATGGATTCCCAGTGTGGCAGATATTGAAGTTCAAGGATGCTGAGACTCCTGAAAGGTATCAGAATACAATATAATCCTGCTGATAAAGAAAGGAAAATGCCAAGCAGCTAGTACAGCTTCCCAAATGTCTACTCAAAGAATGGAGGGCAGCAAGAATGTTCTGGAAATTCAGAGAATTATATATAAATGAATAGAGCTGGACAAAGATAAGAGGAAGTGAATGTGCACTGAGGTAAATTTAGTAAAAGAAGAAACAGTGAATAAAAGAATATTTGATGATATCAAGAAGAAAAAGTACACTAATGAGAAATTAGACCAGGTAATAAATGATCAGGAGGATTATCTTAGTAATGATTCAAAACATGACTGAGCTGCCTGCACTGTGGTTTTGGGTTACTTTTTTTTTTTTTTTTAATTTGGCCTGTAAAAAGAGAAACAAGGAAAAGTGGTGTGAATAGTTAAGAAGCAAAGAAAATCTCTTATCTCTGTATGCCTGGCTAAGAATACAAAGTTTTTACTACCCTACCCTAGGGCAGACTCACCTGGAGACAGGCATGTTTTCCCCAGATCTCTACCTTCACTTCAGGGAAAATTTGCTGAATCCAAAAAGTTTCAATGAACTATTGTTATCAATGAGACTTGACTTCTGTGTATTTCTACAACATGCTAGATTAATATTTTCAAGAGGGGTCCTGAGGATGGCTGGGCCATAAAATAGGAAGTGTGTATCAAGTCAGTCCTGTCTGACTCAGTTTATATTGCTTTAATTCTGAGAGGTGGAAACAGAACTCTTCATAGAGATATATGACTACAGGGAACTAGACAAGTCCTTAAGAGGAGTTCTCCTAACTCTGAGACAGAATAGGGAAAAGTTAACCTCTTTCCTTTTCCCAAAATCCTCTGCAAAATCTTGCAAAACTTCCAGAGGTAGCCTGCTCCCAACTCTTTTCCTATAAATCAAAAGGATTTCCTAACATCAGAACAACATCATGTGTTTCAAAAAGATCGATTTCTTTCTTTTCATTATAAGTAGAAACAGGGAAAGAAAACCTGCCTATCATTGTCTTTTTCACTACAACATTTCTTGCAGGTGATTATTACATTCAGCTGCTTCTTTAGCAATAAATTCTATCAACCTTTCCTTTCTAAACCTTGTGTTCTTGTTGGCACTCTCTCAGCCTTCTCCAAACTGTCTACACATTTAAGTGTGAGGTTGCAAGCAAAGAACAGTGGTCCTGGAGAGCCCCAGCAGTACAAAAAATCATGGCATAGTTAGATCACACTCCTGTTCCACACTTCAGAAAAGTATTTGCTTTCTTTTTCATCCAGCATCACATTTGTGGAATGATTCTATTCAGTTTATGGCCAGATAATTATCTGCAGTGATTTTGCACAGCTAATCAATTCACAGTGTGTTGGTGTTTCCATCTAGAGATGTGTCTGTATTGGATGTCACCTTACTTATTTCAGAATGTTTATCCAACATTTGGCGATGTTTTTCCATCACCATTTTCAGTTTTAATTTCCCCCTTACAGAACCGCCCAACCTTTTGGTCTGATCTACACTGAATTTTTAATTATTTTACCCTCCGTTTCACAATCTCAATCAATAGCAAAGTGCTTATAAAACCAGACACAGGAAAGATCATTCTGGGATTGCATTTGTTTCGTCTTTAGAGTTTGACGTATCAACAGCCTTTGCAAAATATCTATCCAAAATCTTATTAAAAATGTATTGAAATGATCTCAGATATGATCACTATTTTAGCAACAGAATGCAAGTAAAAATTGCCACAAACAGGAGGCCAGCATGGTTTAACAGTGACAATTTAAAGGAAGTAGAAAACAAATATGTCATATATTTCATATATCAGCATATAATTTCATAAAAAATTCACCAGTTTTATATTCTAGTTGAAGACAGAGTAATCATACAAAAAAACCCTGTTGAATGTTAGAAATATGAGTAAAAATACTAAGAATTAAATTCGTCCTCCAAAAAATCCAAGTCATGCTTTGTTATGCTTTGAAGCATTGCAACTCCATAGAAAGAACATACTGGAAAGTTCAGAGAGAGCCAAGCATGGTAAATTAAACCTTACAGTGAAGATCTGAAGAAGCCAAACAGCAACTGGCTCTGTGTTATAGAAATATTGTATCACAGCCCAATGAGGTGATAATCTTTCTCCCTGTGGCTTTGGTGAGACTGCAGATAGAATTCTGTACACAGCTTTTGGCACTCTAATATGGGAAAGGTGTCAGTGAACTAAACATAATTTGGAAAAAAAACGTGACAGAGTATGTGTAGATTAAAAGAGGATGTTTTTGAAGAAGAATTAAAAGAACTGTTAAGATTTACTAAAGAATTACTATAGGGAATATTATAACATCTACAGACATCTACATTTGACAAGGAAGAAGTGAATTTTTTCAGTTATACAATGAATTGCAATAATGAATTACAAATTGGAGGTAAAAAACCAAACATAACCAGAATATTAGAATGAGCTTCCTAACTCCATGGCCAAGGTATGTGTTTATTGGAAATTAAAGAAAATCCCTTAGTCATCAGTAGCAGAACTTGCTTGAGAAACTCAGTGAAAGTCAGGAAATGGATGTCGTCTTAATGAACTTTCTGAGGATATGACAGAGTGTTATCTAACTTCATCTAACTTTCTATCTTACTTAATGTTATCAGAAACTAGACTCCAGATTCAATTTGGAGTATGGAGTTTGAAAAATAGGATCTCTTAGTAAGCCTTTCCAGAAGGCGGTGAAAGATGATCAAGTCAGGCAAAACTGCTATTAAAGATATGTCTCAGACCTAATGAATAATCATTGCTCACTACTGTTGAGAAGCAAATGGAATTTTAGTTCTGTTCTCGTCTGAGCAGCTCACCAGCAAGAAAGGAGGTTCCCAAAGTAAAAAAGGAGTATCCTGGTCACATGCATGACACAGTTAGATTGGATTCAATTAGGTTACTAGGAATCATAGAAAGATTCAACTTGAAATAAAAAACATCCTACAAAATAAATGAGAAATGGAATTTTAAAATGCATTGTATCCCATTCCTCCTTCCATAAGTGATCCTGCCTAATAAGTGAGATGGGGGTCAACTGGGGCATACCATGTATTTTGATATCCATTATATCTTTGATAATTGCACCCTAAGAGTGTCAGATAAACAAAGAAGGGGACAAGGGCTGAGGAACTGACAATCTAAATAGGTTACAATGGTTAACATGATCCCCAGCAAAGCAGCCAGAAGAGAGAGAGAGATAGGCCACAGCTGATACAACACAATTCTGCCACAGTGATTTTCAGGAGAGAGAGAATGGGCTCTGTATGAGTAGGAAAAAGATTTGATATCACTGTTATTTAGTCTAGATAACAGGGTGCAGCCTATCGGGCCACTCTCACTGAGAGTAAGTATTCCTCGCCTTCAAGATCTGGCCTTTAGTAAAAGAAGCAATGACTTAAGTAACCGATGTAGGACTCACACAGGATGCTCAGAGAATGTCTATAAAATTGTTAAACAAGAGAAAAGTACTTGTCTTTTGAGTAATACACATTAAACCTTTTTTCTATTAAATAAATCACTTCTTAGTATTTCCATTGTTTCTACCACAATGTTTCAAAAATACTGTTCAAATCTGGTTTTAATACCTAAATCAGACTATGAAAAGGTGTATGTTTAACTGCAGTCCATATATATTTATTGATTAAAAAAAAAAACCCTATCCTGTGATCATTTTTTAAATAATCAGCTTCAGTCATAGTTCTATAGAACCTCACACAATATATTGACAGACATTTTTCTGAAAAACCTAAACACAGAGAAATATTAGGTACATGACTGTTTCTGTACTCCAACAACTTTCTCTGTTGATAGAGAAAATAAATGGAAAAAAACAGAGATAAAGAATGGAAACCGCGTGTTTTGGCAGACAGATCTGCAGTACCTTAGACATTATTATTAATATTCATATTGTGCCCTAGGATATTCACACAAAGCATCAAGAAAAATTTAAAAGTGAAACTTATCAGAGTCTTTTAATCTGTTTCAGAGATTTTATCAAGTTATAATAAACTGGCAGTGTCAAAATCCAGAGATTGGTACCTGTCTCTGACGAAGTTGTCAAAATCTGATGAAAGAAAGCTCTGCTACAATTCTTAGGCAGAAAGCCTGGCCAGGTTTGCTTCCATACTTGCTGATGAAACAAAACTTGCAGCTTGTAGAGAACAATTGAATATTTCCGTGTGTTATGCCAGTAATAGCTTTCCCTGTAGAGAAGTGTCTCTTGCTTCCAGTGAACAGCAATGCTCGCTCCCCAAAATCTGACAAATGGACTGTGTTCAAAGCTGGCTGATTGTAATCTCAGTGGTGTGGATGTGACTTCTGTCACTTAAAGCTATGACAGTTCATCTGCTCTCCATGGTAGCTCACAGAGAAAGCCCAGACTATTCTTTTGTCATCCATTGCTATATAGCCACAAGTGCTTGCTGTCCCAATTAGCAATATAAGAATTATTGTAAAAACAGTTTCTATGCATCCTTCAAGAATGTGAGCTGGTTCAAAACAGCCTCATGAAGATAAAATAGTATGCTTAAACAGGTTCTAAAATTTTCTTAAAGCCTATAAAGAAGATAAAATTGAATCAAATTTTGGAAAATGTAGCATTTGGGAATGTCAGAAGTATGCAGTAATTTACATTTATTTTGGATTCTTAAAATAAACACATTTCTGCAAAAATACAAGTTCTAAGATATGGAGGAGCCACACAATCACTCCATTTGATAAAAAATTTTGTCTAAAAATATATGATAAATGTTGTCAATAACTGATTGTTTACACTGATTTTAGACTATGTTTAGAAATGTTAGAAATGTTCACTCCCCTGACCAGTTTTAGGTTGGATTTTAAAATGGCAAATTACCTGACAGCACACTCATCTGGATTATGCCTGTTGCACATGACAAGGAATCCTCATTAGCATTTGGGAAGAAGCATATTCACAGTCTTTAGAGCCTAATAAACACTGAAAAAAACACTCCAGTAAGCTCAATTGTTCTCACTATTACTTCAATTAAGCAGTGTACGTAGAGAGTACATTGTTTAAACAGGAAAGTGAGCAATTTTGTCTTAAGTCTCTGACTTAAGGGCTCCATTTGAATGCCTTCAGTTTGTTATTAGCTTACCTAAACTTCGAGCAAGAAGACGTAGGAAACAGCTGTAGGAATCACACAGACAACATCTGGACTTCAGATAGTTTGATCAGTAATAAACTAATGATAGGAGATCATGGATATGTGTGTTTTCAGGACCAGCATCTTTCTGTTGGTTAACACTATTGAAGTCAACAGAGTTGAAGCAAGCAAAGTGAAAATATGAACTGGTATTATCTTCTTGTGCTTGAAAGGGTTTCTTTAGTAAATCTCAGATGTCAGCCTGTTAAATTCAGTGTTCAGAAAATTGATTAAAACCTTCCTATTTTAAACATAAGTTTTACAACCATTAAAAGTGTTTTACAACAGGCAGACTTCTCAAAATTTTGGAAGAAAAGAGGGGGCAAACATGGCAAGACACTCTTTAATGTATGTTCAAAATGAGCTCCCACTCAGAGCCCTTTTCCATAAATACATTTTTATCCAATGCTATGGCAAATAATTTCTGACTGTATTAACAGTTCCAGTAACCCCTTACATATGTGAATTCTTTTTCATATGACTCATCACTATTAATAAAGCTCAAAAATGAAACAGAGAATAAGAAAGATTGAGTTGATTTGTAACTCATAGGTCAGTCAGAAATAACTTTTTTAAAAACAGATTGTTAAACAGAATTTGTCATGGTCTCAAACCAAAAAACTTTCACCTCATTCTAAAAAGCATAAATGAAACAAAAATTTTGTATTTTAAAGAAATATCTTGGCAAGCAGTGTCTAAATAAAGTAACCTTATTTTACTAAGTCTTCACTATTACAAGGCAGCAATTTCCACTCTATGTTCAGCCATCTCTGAGTGCAGGACTAGACAAAAACAAATGGATCCAGGGATGTGACAAAAAGGGCACAGCAATATTTCCTCCCATTTATCTGAGGTGGCTTGCAGTTGTCTGAACTACTACTAAGTTTGAATGTGACCCAACACATGGCAAGTCAGACCTCTTTTTATCATATCTCCGTATTCTGCTTGCTCATCCAAAGGAAACTAAGACAAAGGACTTGATTCACATCCCTCAGCATCTCTCAAGAAGCCGAATCGCTGGTGATAAAAACATATGGTGCCCATGTGAGGCAGGGCAGCATAGCCGGGTGTTTGTGAGTGTGTTTGAGTCACACGCGTCAGGAGCATTGCAGAAGCTGGCAAAGCTGCTGAGGATTATCATGACCCTTGTGCTGCTTAAGCTCTGAAAGGCACTGGTGTTTGCAGGCAGTCCTCTCTCTCTGTGTGTGTGTGTGTACACAGGTAGTCACTCCTTCCAGAGATCACTGCCATATAAAATAGAAGTTTATAGTAATTGTCCACTCTCTTATGACATGGCTACACATTTGCACCTGCAATACCAGGATCTAAAATAAAGATACATGAAAGTACTGGGTCTGGTTATAATTTGCACTGAGGTAACTGTATCTGCTTTTGACCATGTTATGAGGCTGCAAATAGGGGGCAAATCTCATCTCAGTAGGTCTTTTTAACCACAAATTTTCATTCCTCAACAGGTGTCAGGCACTCCATGTAAATTAGAATCAGGCTCCACCAAAAACCTGAACAATATAAATTCAAATGGCTAATAACTATGGTTTCAATGCATGTCAGCAACCATATAGAGACAAATTCAAAATGTAATTAAAACAGTTCAGAAATTCAGAAAGTGAAACACTGTATTTGCAGTTTCATTCACAGTAAGCCAGATTAAATAGTGTTATTTTCTCATCTCATAGAAAATTTTATTCATATTTTTTGAGAAAGCATCAACATAAGCATCTTTTTTGTATAGCTCATGAAAATAAAGAAGAGTAAGACCATTTATTAACTGGAACCTGACAGCATGTACACATGTGGTCTTATTTGCATAATTCAATTTAACTTCTGTGGAACTACAGACATGAGCAAGCACCTCACGTCTTTAAAAGTTCATAAGATCAACCTGTGTCTGTTTTTCTCTTCAGTATTGTTAAAATTGGGCCATTGTAACTACACGTGAGTACTGGGCTGCATAAGCATAAATTAGAGGCTGATGCTCCTTTACATACTGGCTTATGCTGTAAAATAATATTTACTAACTTATAAAAATTGAAGAAAGAATGACCTTAGGCTTGATATTTTCATTAAATTGAAAATCTAACAAAAAAGAAATAAACCCATTTTAAAAAGAAAGTAAGACTATGTACAGTTAAATGCCACTGTATTGACTTGGCAAGGTAATGGAAAAGCAGTGCTTTTGTTTGTAGAAGTTACTAGTAATTTTCACTACTTTAGCTATTATTTTTCTATTTATTCTCTAGAATTTAGATGAGAAAATTAGCATTTTTATTCTTTTACACTGTCCTAAGAAAACAGACATATGTGTCTCCTGGAATGGAGATATACACAATATCCAGAACTTCCATTTTCCTTTTTTTATTTAACTAATACTATCACAGAAACTTTTTAGCTTTGGATGAAAAATCACATCTCAATGACTTTACAGAGTGTCAAAAACAGTTAGGTTAATATAGCAGATTTTTAGCTGCTTGCCTTTATTCTCCTGTGCATAGCTCTCACTACCCCTATTTTCCTTCATTTGATCATAACACTAGTAATAAAACTTCACTTCACCTTAATAAAATAGAGTCAAAGCATATCATTTAATATATTTCTATTTTATTTTAAATAGACACTGATTACTGATCTGAAAACATATCATTCTATACTGTCGCACCTTTCTGCCTCATTTTTCCATTTATATCCATTGTTGGCTGTGATGGAATTATACTAGCAAAACAATATGATCCCAGCCTTGAGAAGGTGTCTCTCTGCTAGGTCAAACAATTTGCCATAATGAAAATTGCAAAAGGAAAATAAGTGCATTCACTAAACAGTCAAGAACATTCGCCTTTCTTCTCCGTGCCTCATGATAACAGATTGGCCTTGCCAACTTCCATCACAAAAACATTTTAATCTGTAGAAGATCTTATAATTCTTGTTTTGAGTGATTGCTTTTAGATGACACAGAGCAATAAATATGAACTTTATTTTATTTAGTGACCAGCACTTCTGAAAGACTGCAAGCCAACTAGAGCAGCAGAATATTGAATACATAAAACTGCTATTAAAGAAGGTTAAGGCTGTGTCATAAACTATCTAAAATGTTATTATTATTTCAAGCTCAAGCTGATATGTTGGTGTACTGTTGGGAGAAAAGAAAAGAATACAATAGCAGGAATAAAAGCGGAGTCAGTCAGAAAAAGTCACTGTAATAATGACTTTGGGATGACTCCAATACAAAAAAGAGCAGATCCATTGTGGGTTACACACAACACTAGTGATACCATATCAAAGTCATTCTACTTCCAAGCCACAGGAGATTTTCTTCCCAACCGATAGTCTAGAAGATGCAAGGATCTGCCTTGTTTGCAACTTTTATAATGTGAACAAGAGCCATAATTTGGGAACTGAAATTTAAACTACATTTTTTCTATATTTTCTGTTTCCATTACTACTTTTACATCTGGAATGTAGTTGATGGTGTCCATGCAGAACACACACAAAAAAAAGGGTCCTATTTAGTGAACAGACACTTCAATTGGATGAAAAAGCATGACTCGTTATACAACTTTACCATTCAGTTAACATAATGCCTTTGTAGACATGCACTCCTGTTCCTGCCCAGCAGCATTCTGAGGAGTGGGAACCTTTTCAAGGTTCTTCGGCTCTTTAAGCCTTAAAAATGGTGTTGAGTATCCATCAGTGTCATAGAAGCATGTTCCTAGATCACTGTTATGTGTACCTTTATTTGCCCCCATAAAAGTAGGCTCATCTCTGCCTTTCAATCCTGACTTCAGCACTGTCTAATAAGAAAAAATGTATTATTTACCTCTTCCACAAGGCTGAGGAGCAGTCTTTTCCACAGACAGAAGCCTTCATACTTTCACAGAGCTTGTCCAGAATAGAGCCTACCCTTGACATTACTTCTAGCACATTTTAAATATCATGATATATTGCAAATCCCCATCCAGCACTCAAGCCCCAGTGACACAGCACTCTGGTCCTCACCTTAAGTAGCACTTTGCCTTCACATTTAGCTTGTGAACGGTCCCACTCTTTCAGTGAAATTTGATCTATAAACTGTATACTCGAGCCTTAAACAACAGGAACCTTTTAACGCATGTATGAAAATCAGTGCAAAAGCCTTCCCATAGTTTTCAGATTATGCTACAAAATATTCCCCCAACCTTGCAGGCCTACCCACCACTTCCTATAGGTGTTAGGAATTGCCTATAGAGCATGGGCAGATTTATAGGCTGCACAGCCAGCCAGGAGGAGTTTCACATGTGCAGCCTCCTGTCAATAGCGCTGCTGAGTTGAACTGATGATTTCTGCACAATTGTGCTGCTGTAGCCATGACGGTTGGTGGGTAAAAGAGAGATGATGATGATACTTGTAACAACTCTAATGAAAAATGTAAATGGGAATTATTTCTAGCCTGTGTGAATTACAAACCCTCTTTATTAACTCTTATGGCTTGCAGAATGGCTTATGAATTACTTGTGAATTGTACATCTGGTTGAAACATCTGAAATTCACAATTTGATAAGCTGCTGACTGCGATAGTATTGGATTGTAATTAAAGAATGTTTTCCTTCTAACCAGTGCCCCAAAATGCTGAAAACAGTGTAAAATTCATTAAATAAATATTTTCTACTATCTTTTTGCTTCTATTAACACTAATGCCATTGTAAATTTTTTTGCTTGTTTCGAATTAGCTTGTGGATTTTTTTCTCTCAGTCTTTGTATCTCCTTGAGTTTTATAATCCAGGGATCCTGGAAAGTGAAGCCTGTTCTGTAGCTGTAAAGGTGACAATTACAGTCGAAATTTGCTACATCTACTTTGTTCAAAAAGAACTCCTCCACAAGAGAATAGAACATCTGAATGGCATCTTCAACACCTTGGCATATCTAGTATAACTATAATCTTGTGCCAGACTGAAAGAATTAATTACCCAGTACCTCAGCACTGAAAACATGATTATAACAAGCAGACAAATGTCATGTACACAGACATGATGTGGTAACAACTTTCTACTTTGATAATGATGTAGATTAGAACTGCAATTTAGAAGTAGGGATCAGGAGAGTTTTTCTTTGTTTTCCTCTGTGGAAAGTCTACCTCCATATAGAAAAAACCAAGCTGATTTTTTTTGGTGACCTCTTTTCTTCCCATTTTTGCCTTCAGTATATGTTCTAAAATATGGGAAGGAATTTGGATGGTAAAATCATTTCTCTTTAAAAGTATTTAAATAAAAATCTATTTTTTTTGTAAATCAATCATATTCAATATCATACTATTTTTGCTATAATGTATGAGAGGGAAGATAGGAGATACTGCATATACTGATAGGAGATGCTGCAATTTTAGGTTAATCACCGAAAAAATTATAGCTTGGTAACGAGGTTAAGAATGAAAATGTGGTCTATAAAAAAACCTTATGTGATATACATTTCAAATGCAGTTTTAATCAACCCCTTATGGAGGAGGGTGAAATGTAAGTAATAAAAATGACATACTGTGTATGAAAGTTTTAAAGTGACATGAAGTTCTATCCTAACGAGGCTGGATAACCTCACAAATAGTTATTGGGTATCATGTATCAGCTTTCCCAGGAAACTGATTGGGGCTGACAATTGTTACCAGCAATTTCAGGACAGCTGCTCCATGCTTGTGAGCAACAAAAACTAATGCAAGTGTTGGTATAGGTGTCTCAAAGCTATTTTTCAGTGTTCTTTTAATAAACCAAATTGTGACCAGATATGACACCCAAACCAGACAGATGATGGTGTCTTACAAAAGAGAAGGGGATTCCTAATGTTTTTCACTTGATTTTTTAATAAAACTTCATTATCAGGTCTAAATGCAACATTTCAAATAAAGAAGTCCCTCTCACAGAAATAAGAAGTAAACCCCAGCCTACTTATCAACACATCTAGAAATGCCAAGTAATGAAGCAAGGAGCATTGAAGAGGTTGTTTTATCACCACAACTGTAGCTAACACCAGGAGCTAGGCTTCTTTTACAACAAAGAAAAAGCCCAACAAATTTAACATGACAAAAGATAAATCAGTGCTCTGGGAAAGCTATTAAGCCATAAGTGTTAATTTCCCTTAGTTAAATCTTTGCTCCATCACCTTGTTATATATGAATCATTTCATAAAAGTGAAAAAATGGTGCTTTAGAAATATTAAAGTCATAGTTTTATGTCTTCTGGAATAGGTCAGGTTCTTAAACTTTCAGTAAAGGGTATCTAAATGCAGCTATCTTTGTAAAAGCTAAAAAAAGATGACAGAGTGCAGTGGAGAGAATCTGTGAAAAATCAAGAATACAGACATATCTCAAATAGGTCTCATTGACTTTTAGAAACACTTTGAACAACAGCTGTAGCCACTGGGGTGCTGTAATGACATAGCCCATTATAAAAAGTAACACTAAGTAAATGTAGGAGTGGAAATTTAACAATTGGACGTTTAATGGCTGCAATTATGGCAAAAGAATAATGAACCTATTAGACAGAAGAACTGGCAATTACTCTAAGGCTTATTGCAATACAGCTGTGAAAAAAAGTAATACAGAAGCATGCTTAAAAATGGTTATTAAAGGGGGATAATGCATTCTGTTTACCTTGACAGAAGCAATTTTTCTTCTGAAATGGAATGGAGCTTTTTGGCTATCAGACATGGGAGCTCAGATGTGATGGATCCCACTATTTAAAGGTAATGTATTTTCAGATATGCTTTTCTAGGTATAAATGATGTCTACACCAAGACTATAACAGCTAGATTTATCAGCCAGCAAACAGACAGAGGAAGATGTTTAAGAACATACAGAAGTGAAAAATAAATAGCATGCAAAAATGTAAGGTACCCTCTAAGCAGTCTAAGTAGCTGCTCTTCATGAATGGAAATATTCAATATTAGTTGTCTCTTATCAAGACAGATTAGGTGCCAGACCCATTAGGCAGCTTACAAAATTCCCACACTGGGATTCAGATATAAGTTATTTTACTTGCTTAATTTTCAGCTGTATACATCCCAGTGAGTTTTATAAGTGTGTGGAAAGAAGTGTGGTACAGATGAAACAAGGAAGACTGTAGAAGAAAGACTCAATTTTATTGTATGGAAGCATAATGTTTGATTTAAGCAATACATAATTTTTAAAACTAGTTTCCTTTAGATAGCCAGAGTCAACAATTACAGGGTAAAAAGTCCATGAAACTTTTGGTAAAAAATACAGGATGTGTGGTTAGTCCACATATTTAGTGATCTGACAGAAATTCAGAGAACAGCCATGCCAGCATTGCCAGGACAATCATTTAACTGGTGACTCTGTGTTAAACATTGTGAAAGTTAAACATTCCTCACCAGGTCACGGAAGTGCCCTTAAAACATATGTCTCAAGCCCAACTAAGAATTAGTCTGTGTTCATCAGCTTTCTACTTCATTCAGTGTAACATGATGGATTTATTAAATGCACTTCAGCTCTCAGTTGTTCCCTCAAAAGAGCTCAGAACTTAAATATGGACTTGAATTGGAATGGCAGTGAGTGTAACCAAAGAAAGGGCCTCAGGGGCAGTATTTTATCATTTGGTGAAGATTATTAGAAAGAAACACGGACTTGTCCTTGAAAGGCAAAGAAAATAGGATCATCTAATTCAGGAATAGCGTCTTAAAAGACACAAACCACAGTGCCTTATGAATGCCTTTGTAAGGCCAGGAACCAAAGTCATCAAAAGCTTATGCATTAGCAAAATTCTTATCAAGGGCTTTGATCTGTGATCTTGCTAACATCACATAAATGAATATGTACAAAAAAAGGTTTAATCTTGGCTTTTTAGCACAACTAGCAACCTGTATGTATTTGGCCCAGGTTCTGGGACCAACTTTGCCTGCTTTATGTAGCTATGGCTGCTCAAAATGGTTGAAAAACTGCTATGAGGGACCATAAAAGTGTTCTGGTTTGCTCTAAGTTATTCAGTAGGTCTTTAGGCCCAAGGCCAGTCTGTGAACATGGGTATGGAAAAGTGGCTTTGAGCTTTGGCTATCAGTTTCCTAGCATGGGAATTAATTTTGAGAATGAAAGGGTGATGTTGAAGACTGACCTACTAACTTAAAAAGGTGTCTGTTTAAGAGCAACATGAAATGAAAATCAAACTATTTTTAATGTGTATCAAATGTTCCCCTTGCACTGTGGCACTTTTGTTACATACTTTGGTTAGCCTAAGGAACTAGTTCACTAGGATAGATATTACCTGCATATTTTCCTCAGGAAGTGTCAATTGCTGGAAATGAGTCCCCAGATCACTGAAAGCAGAAGGCTTTTCAAACTTAGGAGTGGGGAGGCTATGGAGAAACATCTTACAGAGACAGCAGAGAAGACCACTAAGGAGTTCTGAGGTAAACATAACCCTGTATTATTTGTCTAGAGAGAGAACTCATTTTCTTCTGAAATGCAGGCAGTTTATTTATTCTTAAAATATATAAACATATATATTTACAGATGACTTGTGAATGATAAAGTAGGAAAATATAGTATGCTAATTCCCCTGAAAGAGAAACTTTATTTGCCTTAAAGTATACCCTGAAGTTAGTGACACTTATACCATCACTTCTTAAGCATGCCTGCCAGACAAAATGTCATGATACTATAAATTATGTCTCTTTCCCCACATATACTTCCTCCTTGTTTCCTTCATCTTCCCTAAGACACTGCTGTAAAGATTTCAGACCATACTCACACTAGCAGTGTATTGCATCAGCATGCAAATTATACTTACATCTCTCAGTGTGCAAGTGGCTGTTTTGTCAGTGCCTAACTTATTAGACTTCTCTTTAGACTGCACCGTATCAGTGCTGTCTCTGGCTGGAAAGGTAGTGTTTTCACACATTCGACCCAAGCATGACTAAGAATGAAGTTTTAAAAGCATAGCCTGTTTGATTAGTGTTGATGTGCACATCAGAAACTAATAAACAGAAAATACAAGAAGGCGAATATGGAGGAAAGTAGGAAAAAACATACCATGAAAAACTGCCATTAAAGCAGGATGTTATCCTCAGTTGTCATCTGCTGAGAAAATATTTGTTCACCAAGTAATAAATAAACATATCCTCAGGTTCTCTGCTTTGAAATGATGCTACAGAAAACCACATCGCTGTTACAATTGAGTTTAGGCTATCATTTGGTTTATGGCAAAGAGATGGTAACAGTTAACTATCTCTGGGAGGAATGAATCATTCAGAAGGAGGAACAGTATTTAGAAGACCTCCCTTCAAACTTTTCAGCTTCCCAGAGATGCTGCATATTACACAAGACTAGAGAAGAATAGACACTGTCTTTGAAGAAGCATTAAGATGCAGTGCCATCTTTTAAATGTTTTAATTGCTGGTATTCAGCATTTGCATGAGTCAGACAGTATGTTTATATCAAGTTTCTCTTTCTTGCTAACTTCCTTTTTCTTCAGAAATTGCTGAGAGGAGTTTGTGCTTTTTTTCTCTACAAGCTGTACATATTCATCTGGGTGCCTATATTCTTCAGAGAGAACACCTTTGCTCTTATACCTTCCGAAAGTTCTTACAATACATGTGCTTTTTGTAGCACAATTGTCTTTCAAATATTACAGAAAGTCATGGTTAATATAAGGACTATACCAAAGGTTAAAGCAAGACTGGTTAATTTTCAATCTTCTTGAATGTACTGATATAATTGATTTCTGAATTCTAAAAATTGCTGTTCAGGTAGTCACTACACTAGGGACAGACACTCAGGATTATCCTACAGAGCTTCCCTTTTCTTTTTTCTTTCTTTTTTCTTTTTTTTTNTTTTGTTTTGTTTTGTTTGTTTGTTTTATTCTCATGCTGCACCAGACCTTTTTAAATGAGTTGTAGGTTTTCCTCATTCATTTAGCTCCATCTGTCTGCTTCAAATATGGTCTTATTACATGGTAGACTGTCTACAAGTGTCTTCTTTCTAGAGAAAACTTTTAAATTACATTTTACCAGAGAGAGCTTGCTAACCAAGGATTTGCTCTATTTTGTGTCTCAAAGAAACATCTTTTGCCTGTTTCCTCTCACAGAAACATCTTCTCACAAAAAAAAAAAAAAAAATTTAGAAGGAATTCCACTTACTATGTTGGGACAACTCTACGCAGTGAAATACAGGACAGTTCTCTGTATCAGTGCAATCCAAGGCTGGTACAGCACCACACAGACATGGTAGCTCAGATCTGGAAGCAGGACAGTGTTGATCAAATGGCCCTGTGACCAAGCCAAGAACCCCTGCTGTGACACTAAGGGAATGACATGATTTGGATCCAAGCTGCTTCGTGTACACCTACGTAGGTGTTTCTAAGTTGAAAGATAAAAACTCTACAATGCAAGATACATCTGTCAACCCGGCTAAAAATACATCCAAGGCGTGTCTGTGAAGAGCACAGTGTGGAGTGGAGAAAGGCTTGAAATGGGCTGAGCAGAATATCCACAACCTTCCTGCAATTCCTACTCAGTAAGATGACTGGGAAACACCAGCTCAAAAGGCACTGACTGTGTGACAGGTCTGGTCTGTCAGAACTTAAACATTTCCTGTCGTCAGACTACAGCTTCAAATTCCTAAATGAAACAACTTATAAACCTCTGATTCCTGACTACTTCAGGGAAATAAATATGAATAATCAGCTCACATATTTTTAATGATTATCTGGATTTTTTTACAGACAGTAAAAGGTAACTCTATGCACAGTTACACTTCTTGAGAGTGCAATTAGGCTGTAATATTTATAAGATACTGACATTACTTGCTTAGATTTTGGAAATCTATGCTATAGAACTGGACTGCTGTTTTCATTGTTGTTGTTTAAAATTAAAAACAAATCAAGCCTTACAAAGTTTCACAAGTGTAAAGTTCCTCTGCAAACATCAGAAAATGTTTAGAAAGTTCGGGTAAACTCAAATTTCATGAGAATTGTTTATCCCTAATTTGCATGTATGAGTCATGTAATTGCCAATGAGTGATGAAATAGGGAAGCAGGTGGTAATGTCTGCACACTGGGTTAGGAGTGGAGTGTTCTGAGGCAGGATGTTTTTCAGTCTGTAGGAGAGTTACTGGGAAATGTGATGGACCAGGTTCTTTTAGTTACTGGACAAACAGAATAGATCTGAAAAAGCAGTTTAACAGGCCAGGAAGATAAATGCTTTGGCTATGTTAGAAAGTCTGTTATAAAAGAAGAAATATGATTTCTCAGATAAGAGATATGAAAGGCTCAAAAATACAAAGCATTCTGGGGGCTCCTATTATAATCTAGCTCATCCAAAGATAAGAGAATAAGGAAGATCAGAGAGATATATTTGCAATGAGGGGAAAAAAAGTCACATGCTTTTTATTCTGCCCAATGGCCTCATTAAAAAAAAAAACAACAACCTTGTTATAAAACTGAGATCTGCTGTCTGTGTTCTTCCACTCTAGCACAGGCTGTCATATTGCATGATATTTGCATATTCTCATCAAATTTAGGCTGCTTGCACATCTTTCTAAGCAGCATTATACCACAAAAAGTAATGCACTAAACATCCAGTAATACAACATTCTTTTGACTAAAGACAAGAAAGGGAAAGAAAACCAGGTATATATTGTTCCAAAATACTATTTTGGAAACTGACCATATAACTATGTTGTATTTCTGGAATGTTTCTAACCAGTGATTTGTACATGCTGCTATTTTGGCTGCTAAAAGAAGAAAGAAAAAAAAAAAAAAAGCTGAGACTAATGAGATAGAAGTTCAGCTTCTGCAGTTCAACTCAGGATCAGTTCAGAAATTAACAGCACCATAAGAACTAGGCATGGATACACATATGATATAGTTGTAAATCCTGGGAAAGCACTGCACAGTATTTACAGTGTAAAATTCTTCACCTGTCATAAACCTAGCAATCCTGTAGGCTTGTTGACAGCTACTGCACATTTCAGATTACAATGGAAATAATTAAAGTTCTCTTTATTGCCGGGTCACTAAAGTAGAATAATGAAATGCAGCAGAAGCATTGCTAACTGCAGAAAGCATTCAGAAGTGCTCTGCCATTGAGAACAGTATTTCTGGCTTGTCCATTTTGAAAGATGATAGCTCTGTACTGAAAGCTAAAGGCAAATGTTTTGTCATTGGCTTGTTGCATTACAAGCTCCATTTAGGACTAAACCATCCATACAGTGACAGGAGAGAGAAACCATGTAAACCACTACAAACTTGAGAGTTATTGTGGGATCTCAACTGTATATATGTCATCCCCGTTCAAAGACAGTTTCCAAGCACTAAAGTCTTTGAATGGACTTTGGAAAGAAACCTGCATAGGAAAGAAGTTAAATTCTCCAGTGGTTTGCTCTGAAAGCTGCAGTTTGTTTACCTGAACACTGAGTTTGAGGACCTGTCTGAAAAGTGAGATCCATTTTATTGCAACTAGGAAGCAGAACTAACTGGAAGAAGAAAAGGCAGGAGGTATCTCTTTGGACTAAGGTTGCTAAGCAGAATGAGAATTGAAGGTGAAGCAAGATCGATCAAAAAGAATTTTCTTGTTTTCAGACTTTCAGTGCTCGAAAGTCTTTGAGCAAAAATGTCCCTAGGATTAAGAAATGCTTTGCCAAACATGTTTTGTCATTATTACCTCAGTAGCAACCCATGAACATACTGAAGTTGCCAGCCTCTTTGGTTCTGTCATGTCTTCCAGTGCACCAGCAGATCAGTACAAAGCAAATAAATTGTCTTGTACTTTGCTTTATATATATTCCTACATCTCTTAATGAACAGCTTAACAAAACCTATTCATATCCAACAAAGAACAGCCTAACAAGTTCTAACATTTGTGAAATATCAAGTAAACTTGTGTGCTCACAGAATCCAAAGCATATTTCTAGACCTACAAATAATCTGGAGGAAATGAGAATTCATACAATCCACCAAATTAGTAGCCATCAGTGTTCAATAATCTGCTTTGATCCTGTATTTCCTGTATTTCTGATTCTTAATGGACAGACTTCTGTGACCATTGTGCATAAGGAGAAGCTATTGTAATTGTGTCTGCTGGAAGAGTGGCACTTGGTAAATAAAACATTTCTTGAGACAAGGTGGTTGTAAAATTGCATACAGGTCTATAGCCCTCTGCACTACTGCTTAGAAGTAGTTCTCTTTGGCTAATTAATTCCCTAATGGCAATCAGTTATTATACTTGTTGCTGGTTTCTATTATACTTTGCAGATTTCCAGTTTAGCCACTGAGATGTAAACTTCCTGACCTTTAATACATTAAGCTAATGTATTAACACATTATCAGATGACCACAGCACTTCCCACTATCTGCAATTTACTTTTACAGTGATCAGTGCAGAAGGCAACATGTTTGTGTTGCCCACTATAATAATAATCTCATTGCTATGTAGTTTTTAGTTCATTATTATGACGCAGTCACACTTTCCACAAAAAACGCTGCTAGGTAGGAGAAAATTTTACTTGCTGAATACAAAAGCAAGTCAGCTTCTAAGAAAAATGTAAATTTGACACATTAGGGAGAGGTGATACAAGTAAATACAGTAAGGATGAACAGACCAGCTTCGGGTGCACAAGGCCATGTGAGGCATTTTTTTTCCCCTCAAAAATTGTATTCGCTGTTATAATTGTATTAGCTGTTATAATTAGCTGTTTTTCTCGAAAACCTTGCCTTATCTGTATTCTTAGACCATCAGAACAACAACAATAATTTTTCCCTATATGTGCATACAAAACTGAAACCCTAGGAATCTCAAAATTATTTGTAATTTTTCTCTATGTTGTAGTGTTTATGCACCTTTAAACCATTGACAATTCCTGCATAGAGACATGGAGGTGCAGCACTAAAATTGCATTACAAGTATTTGATACAGAAAATGAGTAAGTTCCCTTTGTTAGAACTAGTTGAAGGAATCAAGTTAGAATGCAATGACTACAGGAATTGAAAGCTTCATATTTTTTCAGAAGCGTGTATAAGGTCACACAGGAGAGGAAATCCTAAAGAGGGCTTGCTGCATGTCAGCAGTGAAATAGAATCAAGTACAAGCTCCAAGAGTCTTTAGGCATCTAGACTTGATCTGGGGGTATGTGCTTCTTCCAGTCATGGAGGTGACAGAGCAATGCAAACATAAAAATGCATAATAAATCTGTATAAGTTTTAAAACTTATAAGCTTATCTTACAAGCTGGTTACATGATATATTCTCTTGGAAAATATTATAGATAAACTTGTGCCAGCCACAGTCCATCAATTTTATGAAATGGTATTTAATGAATGCAGCAGATTCCCATGCCATAACTACAGAACCATCATGAATAAGGAACATAATAAAAGAAATACACCTCCGAGCACAGAACAAGCTAGTGACTACACCATCACTTAAAAAAAAATAAAAAGAAAAAAGAGGGTGACTTAAAAAATTATCTGCAAATATCATTCTGTAAACAAATTTGAATATAAAAGCCAGACAGAGTTTTTATCCTTCAAATTTGTATAAAGGATTTGTCATCTCTGAAATGACAATCCATTCAAAGTACAAAGGCAAATGTGCTGAAGGTGCCAGGTTGATTTACCAAAAATACTAGGAAATAGGGCAGAACACAGCTAAGCATAAATTCCCATGAAAAGTTATCCTCAAGTGAGTGATCACCAGGGAGCAAAATACTTGTGCCTCCACTTCATAGAGATATCGAGGAACAATAGTGCACTTATCACTAATCAGTATCATTGCCACTGTACTCTAGAAAATTGTGTTTACAGAAGCTTATTGCTTCCTTTATTTGACTGTCCCCAAACATAAGACAGACTTAGATCAAAAATGTCCCTAACCTCCCTCTGAGCAGAAATAAAATCCCCAAACATCCCCAAATCACTTGCCTCCCCATTCAGACAGCAGTTTGAAAATAAAAAGAAATGTATTTTCTTGTGTTTTCCCAATGTACTGCCTACCACATTGAGACCAGTATCACATATTGAAAGATGAGGTAGCTGATAGTGTGGTCACCTGACAGAGGTGGCACAAAGTCAGCTCTAAAGCCTGAATTTTCTACCCAGCTTAGGTCGTCTGCCTTAACAGTGTTCAGGCTGAGCCTGAGAATGGGGTGGTCTGAGACTGCACCTGCCAGCCCTGAGCCTTCTTGGCTTCTCTACCATCTTGCTGCATTTAGCATCTTTCCACCTGCCTGCACCACTCCTCACGAAAGGGGAAAGTGAACACAGCCAAGAGGAGGGAGAAACAAACATCCCAAATGGGATGGCAGCCTCCAGAACACTTTACAGATAGGGCAGAGGCAGTTCCCACAGCAGAGACTGGGTGACAACAACCCTTAAGCAAGCTCCATCCTGCATGTTAGCTGAGTAGCCTCACCTCAGGGTCAGTGCAAATAACCACTGAAGCAGGGCAGATGAAAGGAATCTAGGTTTATCTCCTCCATCCTCTGAACAGAGCAGGAGCTGTGCTTCACTGGGAATCTGTGCTCCAGAAGTTCTCCCCTGCTGTATTATAACACTATAAATAGCAACTTTTGTTATGTAAAAAATGGTCAACAAGTCAGTAAAAACTTATGCTGAAAAATGCTGGATCTAACTGTGCTTCTTAATGATCATTAGTTAAAACTTGGCAAAAGCAGAAAAGGCACACTTATGGTCTCCCATCTTGTATGAAGTTTAAAAATTCAGAATCCAGGATTTTATACAGGATGCTTACATCTCAGCTAACGAGACTTTTGGCTCAACTAGTGCACATGTGCTTAGTGCCCAAAGGACACCTGCTCTGAATAGCGTTGTCTTACCTCCAGTACTGATAGAAAAGTTTTCAGCTGGCTATAAACACTGTAAGGGAAAAGAAACTGACTTTATTTATCGAAGCAGCTGTCTCCTATGCATAAGAATTATCAAGGAGAAGGTATGAATGTCTATCAGCAAGGGGGAACAGGAAAAAATTGGCAGAGAAGTGGAAGAAATATAAAAAGCAAAGTACTAAATGAATGATGTGGATGCTAATTTGAACACAGAAACGTTGTTTAGATTTTTAGGATGACTAAGATGTGTTTTAAGGGATCTCAGAATTAATCAGAGGCTTATTCATGCAAAGCAGTAGTATGCATGGAACCTAGTATCAGCAACTCTGCTTCTCACTGTTTCTTTTTTAATGTTTCAGGAAGCCAATTAAAAAACCACAATTATAAGCAATCTGGTTATGTCACTGCATTTCCTGGATGGTAAATCAGTAAAATGATGCTTGGACTTTGTATAATTGTGCCAATAGATGTCTCCCAGAGGAGCTGAAATGTACATGGAAAAGATACATGGGGTTCTGTTTGGGTTCATTTGGAATGAAAAAGCACAGCCCTACTGCAAAGCATATTTGTGACACTGGCAAAAAAATAAATGTGGTTGTTGCCATCTGGCTCTTTCAAAACAATCCCTTCACAGATCTGTCTCTGCCTATTTATACCATATCCATTGTCATCATAGCTGACCATCCTGTGAGACAGCACTTTGGGCAAGAAACATGTGGGATTATACTCTGAAAACTGTGGAGATGGTTCTCAGTGAAAATCAGCATAGCAAGATTAATGAATGAAATATGCAGTTTACACCAATTGAGAATCTGCCCTCATGAATGAATCACCTGTTCTGAGTGTGCTCATCCTGCCTCAGACTGGGCATCAGGGAAAACGGCTTTTTGCTTTCCTCTTCTGATGAACATTTCAATGTCAGTACAGACCTATTTCATTCACTCCAGTGTTCATGGACCCTCTCTAAGTGTATTCACACACAAATAGACCTTATGTCAGAAAAGCTTAGACATTAATCTCAGATCCTCTGTAAGGAGCAAGGCTAAGAGAAGCATGGAGGGGCATTGAAGAGCCAACAACTAAAGATAAATCAAATGCAACTACTATATAGCTAACAGTGAGGTAGGTAGGCAGTGCTTGCTATTTCATGCCTAGTATTCAGGAACACAAACAGAATATTGTGCCCTTCCCATTGATACAGCCATCTGTCCTTTATTTTAAGGCAATAATCCCCTAACAGGCACTACCAAAACTCACTTTCTGATTAACAGTATGGTGGGCATCCTCTCAAGGAACAGGGATAATACCATGTGACTTAGGCATCCATTCACACCATTCAAATATTAATTATTCACACTAAAAAGTCCACGAGGAAGCCACAGAAAACTGTATTAATATCTTTACAACAAAGGTACTAACAAAAGATATTTACCTGATTTGTGGGAGGGACCTGGTTTAAAAAATTAAAAGTGGCCACATTCAGCCAAGTAGTTACTCCTTTCCTAATTTCATATCCCACACAAATTATAAAACTGTTCAAAATATTTCCCCAGCCAAGAGGAAAATCCCAAATTAAGTCCAAAGAGTTTCTTGGTACAGCAGAAGAAATGCTGTAAACTTCAAGTGTTTATAACTTCAAGTGTTCTACCTGTCTTTGTAAACTGTACCATTAAGACTCACAAAAAAACCCCAAGCCTGACAAAATCTTTAAAACTAAAAAAGGACTCTGTTTTCTTATCAAAACCAGTCTAACATAAGGCAGGGGGCACAGACAATTGCATTACTCACATTCTTCTCCAGAACCCTCTAAAAGACAGTCTCTCAGCTTTTGACTGTTTAATGATTTCTGAAAGCTTTCAAAATGGTTTTCCATCCAGTATCACAAACATAGCATTACTTCATGCAAAAACACCATAAAAATTGTTAGGTGTTCAGATGTGAAGAAGCATCTGCAGCAATCTCCCATTATGTGGCTTAATTCTGGTCCTGTTTAAGTAACCTGAGAGCAGCAGGGGCATTTCTGTGCTGCTTTAAGTTTCCACACCATGCCCTACCCCCTGCTCACTGCCAGCCCAGCACTGTGACCACTCATTTTGACAAAACACTGCTATGGAAATCCTTACAAAGATACAGGAACCTGCACTGGAGTCAAGGACTGGTGGGAATGCAAACACCCAAATTCAGTAATCTCACTGAACCCTTCCTCCTGAGGACTCCACCTCACAGCAAATGGTCTGATTCTGATGTACTCCTCATTGTAAAAGGGAGGAAAATTGAATCAAAATCAGTCATAAGATTTTCTCATAGTGGCAAATCCACTCAACCATATTTGAAGTAGGATGTATTCCTAATTGATCCACCAGGATTTTCACACTAACCACAGCTGCCAATTAAAAAAAAACAAACAAAAAAAACCCAAAACAAAACAAACAAAAACAAACAAACAAAAAACCAAAACAAACAAAAACCCCCAACCTCGTACAGGGAGTATGAAATAAGATAACAGTGACATCTTTTTCAGGTGATCACCAGGTTAATGTTGAAATATTCACAGGAGCTACTCCTGGAAAGGCTGTGAAATGTGAATATTTATCTGAGCCTGAATACATACTACACAGCAAATCTCTAGTACCCTCATTTTTCTTTGGCATTTTGCTATGAATAACTCCTCTAGAGAGGCCTGGTAGTTGATTCTTTCACTACCTTTCAGCCACCTCTTAGAAGAGTTTCTACTTTCCAGTCTTTAGGGATTGCTTTTATATCTTTCTTCTAATCACATCTTGCTCCTTTGCTGGAGGTTGATTTTTCTTTCACATTTTTTCTTCAAAAAAAAAAAAAAAATCATTTTTACAACTACAATCTTTTGTTCCTTTCTCTTCAACTCACAGAATTATCATTCTGCAGCTCCCTCTAAAAAACACTTCTATTTTATATAATTACTCCTAGATCAAAATAGCAAAGAAAGTCTTTCCTCCTGTATTTTTTTAGAGCATTTCTGATAACTCTATAATGAGAAAAGGCTTTGTGCTATACTTCTCCTGTGTCCTAGCTGGATATTACTTGTATTTAGATTTTGATACAACAAGAGTTTGAAATTAATTTTCATGAATATTTATTGTAAAAAGAGGACACATTTGAAACGATGATATTTTGATTCTATTAAAGTGCATTCGATCAGCTTGCAGACAGAAGAACAGAGGTTTGGAAAGAAATTACCTAAGATCCCTGTAGGACTCAAAATTCAGGACAGATCATCCATTTGTCTTCAATGGAGCAGTGCTGTTGTACTCCCACACTCAATCTGCCCCTGTTCTCTGTGGTACTATTGCACCCAATACCTTTTTTTAACAGGTTTGCCTTTGTCTGACTCAAAGAGTTTTTTTCCATATCTGATGCATCTCTCACAGAAGCACAATATTTTGTGGAAACTCTTCCAGAGATGGATGTGCTGAAATTTCACTGTGTGGGGGCAAAATATTTTATTACATAATATTGAATTTTAGTCTTATATCAGAGATTTTCATCTGGAGATATTAAAGTCCTCAAAATGTAATATTCAAGCTTCTGTATTCAAGCATCAAGTATTTAACTGTCAAATAAATGCACTTTCATCTGGAAAACTCAGGAATTCCATTGTATCTGGAGCTCATCAGACAATTCTCAGGTTTTTTTCCCCTTGATTTCTTGGATAAGTGTGTCAAGCTAGGCTGCACCTATGTATGAGCAGCAGTCCTAAAGCAAAGCAGTGCTTGCATTCCACCTGCCTAGATAAAGCACCTTCCCAGGTTTATTGTCCAACATCCTGCAGTAACAGATGTGAACAGCACACAGACTCCAGAAATTAATAGCATTCTTTCACATACATGTCTGTGGGGAGTCTTTATTAACATTGGAGTTGAACTCCTGAAGGGATGACTGGACATTTTAGTATGGCACTCCTCCTGGCCCTTTGCCAAACAGCATATATTAGCACTGACACCGAGATATTATTTACATAATCAGAGTTTACGACAGCAGTGCTTGTATGAGGGGGCTGAACTTATATTAGAACATACTTTCTGGTGTGTATTCTTCATTAACTTTTAAACATTTAACTAATTAGATTTCACTTTGTGAAACGGACACTAAGTAGGATGGCTTTTATCCTGGCTCCTAGTCAGTGAAAAATTATGGGATTGTGGGCAGCAAATGTTAATTGAATATACAGCAGTAGCTGAGTTCTGCTGCTGCTCTTCTCTTCCTGCTGCCCTTTGTGAGACTGAAGGCTGCCATTATTGTTTCATTCCTCTAACCTCTTATAAGGGCACCACAGAAAGGTCAGGCTGCTCTTTTCTTCCCTCACCTCCACATTAGCTGGCAGTCCAGACCTCTCCAAATCTCTTCCCTTAGTTTTCTGTTACACAAAGTCTCTCTGCATACTTTGCTTCTATTCTCACCTCTGATTTATTGTTCCAGTACCAATACATAAAATACAGGCACCTCCAGCTCTCCAGGTACCAAGACAACCTCTTAGAAAGCAAATGACTTACACCTGTAACATGATCAAATAGAAACAAGAAAGACTTGTAAAGCAAAATGTGATTAAACCCTCCAACAGTTTCACCAAAATTCATTTGCTGCCTTCCCTCAGCTCACCTATGTCTGTGACCAAAGGGGAAACCAGCAATCTGCCTCACAACTGGTCCTGACAGTGAGCAAAGATGTCCATAGGAATGGTGGGTCATGGCTTCCATCTTCCCACTTACTTTTGTCTGATGTCCCAATGCAAACGAAGCTTATGTGATCACAGATACACTGCTTGTTTGCATGCCTGTCTACCTTCAGCAAGTAACTCTGGGTTTCACAGGATAATTGAAAACTAATTTCACAGAAAAACAAGGGTCTTAAATATAGGCATGAGTTTCATGAAGCACAGCAGACAGATAGTAGGAGAGAGCTCCTACTAGAACTTTAAATGAAGGAAAGGCAGGAGCAGGTTAAATGGTCTCTTTTTTGTTCAGTTTGCTCAGAGGGAGGAAGTAGCAAACAGTGAGTCAGTACACATTTATTAACTGGATAAGAAGTCTACACATAACTTTAAACCAGCCAAATATGGGGTTTTTTGGACCACCAAACAGGACAGAGGGTGGTAGAGAATATGGGAGGGAGCTCTGAAGCCACCTAAACTTTGGTGACCACAGTAGAAAGTCTCTCTGGGAACAGGCATGGGATAGGCAAGAGGGGCATAGGGGTAGTGTGGAAAAAGACAGAGCACATAGGGATATCACAGTGCATGAAGGTTTTTAAGGGACATGGGGGAATGTGGATCAATGGTGAAATGCAGATTATTAAGGACAAATGAGTTGCTAACCAGACTTCATTACTCCCAGTAATAGGACTATGGCTTGTCTCCCTTCACTGGCAATAAGGAGAGCAACCATATCAGATAGAACTTCTTCTAAGGATTCACTCAGATTATATCGCTTTCTACATCAAAGAGAAAGCTTCAAATGAATCTGGGAGACAATGGAGTGAATGGCCTTATGGGGTAACAAGAAACTTCAGCTCTTATTGATATGAGTGAAATGAGATCAATAAATGCAGTCACATAACCTTCAAAAGCTCAGGCAAGTCTAGTTAATTTATTATAAATGAATGTATCAGCTCTTGCTCGGTTGAGGTGTCAACATTTTTAGGTTCAGATAATACCGTGGTAAAATTTTGTACTGTGTTATCTTTCCAAATAGCCTGGCTGCAGTTGTTCCCTGAAATCATAGAGCTTCCAGAGAACCCCCATCCAGGCCAAATACAGGCATTTGTAAAACTGTCCATTGAAATCTCTGCATATGGAATGATCCTGAACAGCAAAGGAACTGTCTTTATTAATTCAAACATTTTCTTATTAAGAGATTTTAGTACTCTCATTAACATTAACAGCACAAGAGCAATATCTTGTTAAGAGGAAATACAGTAGTGGAAGGAAGAATGCTCCAGAGAGGAAGGTTTTCATGAGGCTTAAAGATCTTTGGCACAAGATACAAATGAGAGAGACTTCTGTTTCTCAGAGAAGTTACCTCGCTTTGCCCACAGGAGAAATATGTCTGACTCTGAGTCAATTAAATATTGCCCCCAGGCTTGATTTCTACAGCCAATGAGTTTGATGTTGACTATTCCTTCTACATTACAAGTTATTAATGTACTAATTTCTCATAACTTCAATGTGAGTAGCTCTGCTTTGGAAAATCCAAAGCAAACACATCATATGGATTTCCCAATATCTGAATGCAATTGGAAAACTTGTTCAACAGAAATAAATAAATCTGGAATGAAATTCAGGAAAAGTTACAGCTTCTTTACTTGTTCATCTCCCAGTTCACATGCATTATCAAGCAAAACATTACTGAGTTAAATTATGCAAGTAAATTTGAATCACCAAAGTCAGAAGACAAGCCTAATCTATCCTGAGTCAACTTTTTATTCCCAGAAGTTTTAAACGTTTAATATTGGGGGGAAAAAGTAAACCCAACAGCTGGTATACTGGGGCCTGATGACATCTTATCTAGTGCCTGTTGTATGACTCTAGGCATACTCAAAGGTGGGGCATGGGAGGAATAAAACTGATTCTTTCATGTATTCATAACTAATACCTTTTATCTAGCTAGCATGGAGACTGATCACAGGAAGAGAGTTTAAATACTTTGTGACTTGTCACACTGGAGCCTTCAACTGTTTGAAACAGTAGATTATTTTCAGACAGTTGCTGCTGTTCAATTATGTATTTTTATTTTGTGATGCATATAATCAACCACCATATTCACAAACTCGAGATTTCCCAGTGGGAAAAGTTTTAAAGATAGGACTTCTACTGCTTTCCTACCTTATCGAAATGGAGGCAAGCAACACATGCTTTCAGCAACAAATACCTTAGGAAATATCCTAAGGGTGCAATCCTGTGTTCCAAACAGAAAACTGTTTCAAGGGCTATCAAATTCCAGACCAAAAGGGTAATACATGTGTCAAAAAAAATTACTCAAAATAATGAATGTTAGGTTCTTTGGTTTATGCATTATCAATATTATCAACCATTCTGGTGACCAAAACAGGAACAAAAATCTGCAACCAGGGCTAAGAACTCTCCTCCCTAATATGAAAAGAACCTGTTGTCCGTCAGGAGGAATGGGCAGTGTTGCAGCTGTCCTTTGTGGCACCTGCACATCCAAGCACACCTGCTCTGGAGTACAACTGACCTTGGTGCTTGCACATACCTGCTTTTGCCCCTCACAAATCCTTGGTATTTCATATGAAATAAAAAGGAACCATGTACAGGAACTCCACCTAGATTTGCTCCATATAGACCACCAGCAGCTTAGATTCTTTTGAGATACTAAAACTAGAATTACATTAAGCCACTGAGAGATTGAAACATAATTCTTGATCTGGAGATGCACAGTGATGAAGGGCCAGGCAGTTTGGGAATTTGAGTGCAAATCATGGACTCTTAGATTGCTGGATGCAGTCAAAACAGTATGCAAGATTTCAAGCCTTACAAAATTTAAGGGAGATGAAGACCAAAATGCAGATTCAAGCTTTATCTGGTGCATCCACCTCCATTAATATTGTATAGGGATATTCCCACAGGATGAGGAACATGTCAAAGATGGGCTATCTTTGCTTATGCATCACTGCCCAGAGGAAAAGGATATCAACACAATTTTTACATTTCAAATCTTTGTTTTGCTTAACATCAAAGTTATTTCCAGAGCCCCCTTGTGAGAATCAAGATGTCATTACTCTGTGTGCTGAACAGGGAGTTGGTGTTAAGTTTGAATCTGGCCTGAAGATTTTTCCCAGACAAGATATATGTAGCCAACTTTGACAATAACATTTAATGCAATTCGCTTTGATTAGAAATGTGCTCAGAAAAAAGTCCATTAAAGCTGAATGAAAGGTCAAGTCTCCATTTGTGTAATTACATTGTTTTCAAGAGAGATCAGAGAGAACTATGGCAACATATTGTGGATTAGTATCTGCCACCATATGGCACTTCAAAATGACAAATAGAAACAACGCATATACTTTGTTAAAAAAGCTAATTGTAAGCCATTTTAAAAACTGTTTTACAAAATCAACTCTTGGTATTAAAGACTAGAGACCTGGGGATATTCTCTTGTGCTGCTGTTCAGACTGGGGATATTCTCTTGTGCTGCTATTCAGATACAGAAATATACAAGACCATGAAGTCCTGGGAAGTACTTTTTAAACTTCTGATTATTGTAGACTTTTTAAATTCATACTATCTAAGAAATCTTTAAGGTATCTCTAGGCCTAAGGAAACATTTGACTTGATTAAATACATGCTTAAAAGGCAAAGCAAAGACACCCAAGGACAAAAGGTTGTAGTTAGTCCTATTAAAATAACAGGAAAAAAAAACTCCATTAAATTTAAATGGGAGTTTTCCTATCAGCACTGCTGACAGAAAAAAACAATCAAGTTGTTCCTCCTCCCCACTGCTTCCCCTTTCTACAAATTGAGATAAGCTTAAAAATAAAGAATACAAAAAGAAAAAAAAAAAAATCTGTTTTTACCTCCTTCTTTTGAACTGCTGAAACATACACAGGTCAGTTCCGAGCTTTCTCTGCAACGTGAACTGCTGTTTTTGAGGGCTTTGGGTTGTTGGGGTTTTTTCCTTTTTAAAGAGAGTTCTCAGAAGGACCAAGTCTTCAGCGGAAAAAAAATAAATCAGCAAAACCTTGTGCAATCCGACCTGGTGGGGAGCTCCGAGCGCTGTGGCCCGGACAGAGCCCAGCCGAGAGCTCCGGGCGGCCCGGCGGGGGAGCGGAGCCGAGAGGGACGGCGGCGCTCGGGCGGGGGCTGCGGACAGGCCCGGCACCGGCACCGGCACCGCCCGCCCAGCTGTGCCCGGCCCAGGAAAGCTCTCCCAGGGCAGCGGGGCGTCCCCGGGCCTGCAGCCGCTCAGGCGGAGCGCTGGGTGCGGTGGCTGGAGGCGCTCTCCAGAGCAGGCTCTGCCATCCCCCGCCTGCAGACGCCTTCGCCGCAGCTCCGGGCGCAGCCGGGCCAGGGCCCCGCAGCACCGCTGCTGCCCGCGACCGTCGCCAGCACAAGGCTCTGCCCTGCTGCAGGGACCCCTCTGCCCCTCCAGCACCGCCCCGGCCAGCGCGGGGCCCCTCGGCGCCTTTTGTGCAGGGGCAGCCCCGCTCTCCGTCCGGAGGGAATGTCCTGTCCAGAGCCAACTGAGCGGCCGAGGCAGCCGGTGTGGGGCAGCTGCCTCCTGCCTCAGCCCTGGCCGCTTCCAGCCTCCCCTCGGGGAGCGGGATGAAGTCACTGAGACAGACAAACTTCCCCCATTCAAATCAAACTGAGCCGTTTGGATCAAAAACCTGTGGGAACAAACCGTGTGAACAATCGTGCTGCCTCTCTCCTACGTTATCATTCCAATTACATTCTCCTAATCTACAAAATTGAAAGGTAATGAGCAGTTTTTCCTTAAACCACATTAAATAACACTGTCAAAATGCAAATTTATTCATTAAGTATAAATGAGTGTGTTAAATATTCATGAATTGTTGCTTGCAGTATATAATTAATCCCATGGTCTGTGTGTCCAAAAGCATTTAGGAGATAGAGCTGAAAAGACGGTGCAGTAGAATGATAACATTTAAAGCATGTTTTTAAAAGCAAAGGTCACCAGCCCTTTGGATTCTAAACTATTACCAGTGCTTATACTTCATTGTAATACCTCTTCAGCATGTACACATGCTTTCATGATTCAAGGTTTGTATCCTCAACCCTTGCTGTCTAATAATATATTCAAAAAAAGAAATACTTGAGAGCGGAAGGTGCTGTTAAATTATCCCATTCACTACTGATGCACTCAAATTAATACAGTACTTTCCACATTTTAAAACTCGCAAGGATTGCAAAGCTGCCCTTGAAAAATGATGCAGTTTGACTCTCTGGTCCTCTTTTTTTCGGGGGGGGGGCAGAAAAAAAAGTGAATTCTAACACTTGAACGATCACTAAAGCTGGCTGCCATTTCAAGTACCATGAAAGATAAAACAAAGGCTTCACACACACAAAAAGACTGGCCTCTTTTTTTTTTCCTGTGCTTCATAGTCATTTGCAAATATGAAGGATACTCCCCAAAACCTGTACTAAACTTTGAGTAAGTGCTCCCATTGATGCCAGTGAGAAGTACAGCACATAAAGCACTGGAATTTTAGGTCTCAATGTCCTTAGTTTAAATATTCACTCTTTTCTCTGCCCTTCTTAAATTCCCACTGCTTCTTTTCATGTAATTGAAACCACTTTCAGAAACTCTTTGTCAGTCTACTTTGTACTTTTTTGGGGAAGAATCTTTGCAGTACTGATGAAAAGAACTGATCTTTTTCAAGGTAGCATGAAGAAGTAACAAAAAATAAAATCATTTTAGTGTTCATAGTAATTCTCTTCACAATCACTTGATGTTCTCAAGGTACTTACAGTATACAGCTTTCAGCCAGTTGCATAAGTATAAACTCTGCCACCTCCCTTTCCTTCCACAACACTTTCAGAAAGAAAGTACTTGACTTGATCTGTGATGTTTTAGTGTATGACATTTTTACCATGCCATTCTGTGTGTGTGAGTGTGTGAATTAATCAACACAATACCAAGTGATTCACAATTCCAAGTAACTCAACCCATTGTTCACAGCACAGGCCAGAGAAACCAGGAGCTGTGAGGCTGTGCGCTGACAGGTTTTTTTTTATGTTTTTCCTTGCAAAAATGTAACAAATTGTTTGCCATTTGTATACAGACATGTTTTGTTCATTCAGAGCCAGGAAGCATATCTCTGCATGGCATGGAGCTTGTACTGTACTGTGGAGATTTATCCTGCAAAATTAGGTGCTGGAAGATTTTTAGTTTCTATACAGTATCTTCAGGGGAAAAACACTTGCTTAGCTCCCTTCCTGGTTCTGCAGAACTAATAGACATGACAAGGCAGCAATCAGACTTTTTACTAGGTGACATTACCATACATCAAGTGTCTTTCATCAATCAGGTCACTAAGATGATGAAGCAATGCAACTTGTAGTGTATCAGAACAATGAACTGAGCATCTTTTCTGGAGTGCTGACAAAAAAAGGCAATGTGAGACCAAATTGATTTGATTAGCCATATTTTAAGGCCTGTGCAGTAGGGCTTGATGAACTATAAGGCACTATAAAAATAGGCTGAAGGCAAAGTTGGTCACAGAATGCAGGATAATGTTTCATCATATCTATTAAAGAGGTAACAAGTCCAGGCAGCTGCAATCCAAGCACTGTTGACACTCAGTTTACAAGACATTTGTGATAAGTGCTTTTGTTGTAATTAAAAAGCTGTACAAGTCTACCCAGTTGTGTCGTAACCAGTACCTTATCTCCTGTACCAAAATGAGGAGAGACCTTACCTGTCAAAGACAATTAATTTAGATAGCTGTCCTCTGGACAGGAGAAGAGTTAATCAGAAATTCTCTGGTAGAATGTTTTGCTTTAGCCACTGAATAGGGGTAGCTGGTTGCAGCTTAACTCTCCCACATAAAGATGCCAATTTTGATCAATCTTATGACAAAACAAGCCAAATCTTAATGTTTCACTTTTTGACAATTCCTCTGCTCACTTCATATACAGTCTCAGAACCCAAACTCCCTAGTTCCCAAATTCTGCCCATCCTGAGGAGAGATGGGAGCTGCTAGCCCAGGGACTGAACAGCCCACAGAGCTCTGGTTACTCTGTGCAACAACAAACAGAAGGGCCTGAGCAGATGTGTCAGAACAGCCTACACTTTCATTGGAAACCAGACAGCTTCCCCCCATCTCCAACTCACCCCCAACAAACTTCAGAATTCTCCAGGGGCAGAAGTGTTCTTCAAAAAAGCACAGTTAGGGATCATGTGTAGCCCAACCAATCTAGGGAAAAGGCTGGAGGAAGAAAGATGATTGGAAAGATTGTACGCACCAGTGGCTCTGCTTCGTAGGGATTGTCTCACAGATCTTAGACAAGGTCAGGGAACCCTGAACATTGCTTAAAAAGAAGAATGTCTGTGTGATCCTCCAGGATATTATCCTTGGTTGGTGAATGAAGGAAGACAGGAAAAAAAGGTTCTGAACATGGAGCATCTGTCTTTTGATGCAAGTGAAAGGATGGCACCATTTAGGTGGCCTCCTGTTCTGCAGAAAGGCAAACAGCCTGCTAGGGAAAAGGCTGAAAATAAGTGCTAAAAGAGGAACTGATGGGAAAAAAAAACAAATCCAACCAAAAAACCCCCAATCTTTCAGCATGAAATCAAGATGGCAAAACCAAAATTAATGAAGAATGTAAAAGGAGCAGATTTTCTATAAAACAATCCCAAGTAATCTGGGTAAAAAGTCAAAGGAATTAGAACTACATGTTTATAAATTCAGTGTAGCTGGTATTAGTGACATTAGATGGAAAGAACTGCCTAAGTGGAACATTAAAATCAATGGTTATAACCCATTTTTGGAAAGATCAAGTACAGAGAAGAGGAACAAGAGTAGCACTCTACAGTAAAAGAGCCACAGTCTGTTTTCAGGACACTGGCAGCTCAGAAGCAAATGATGTGAATGCAATGGATCAATACTCTAGCAGATAAAACACTAGATGGGATAGTAGCTGCTGTCTGCAAATCACCAAATCATAGAAGACAGCAGGATGACTGGATGTCTTTGCACCTTCTGTAATGTGTAGGAGCAAAAAAGCTGCACTATCACCTGAGACTTCAGCCTGCCTGACATATTCCTGAAGTTTCACGATGCTGATACCTCTGCTGAATTTTTGAACACTACATGTGAGCATTTCTTACACCAAAATGGAGAATTCTCCAAGAATGAGAATTTTATGTGAGATAGGATCTCAGAAATAATTAAAAATCATCAGAGGTAGTTGGTAAGAGAAGTAAATCAATATTAGTGGCTAAGATGAGAACTTGATTGCTCTTTCTGGGCATGAAGAGAAGGAAGCCTACACAGTAATGTGGATGGCACAGTCTTTTTACCAAACTGAAAATTACTGAAAAGGAGAATCAGCTAGGAGAGAAAACAGACCAATAATTGGAAAATACAAAGATTTATTAGCTGAAAAATCAGGAGAGTTATATGTGTTTAAAAAATATCTAGCTCAAAGGGTTAATGAAAGCCTCTACTTAATTGTAAATCAATGAAATAAGGAGGTTAATAACACTGAATATAGAGTAGAACTAAGGCATTGCATATATAATTCCTCCAATAAGTGTAGCCAAGTTAAGGAGAAATTTATGGCCAGAGAATTAAGGACAATATTTTTCAAAATCATTAGGAACCCTGACAACGGTACCAGTTCTTTATCAGATTGAAGTGGAAGATTTGTTAAGAGTAATGAAGACAAGAACGAAGTGTTCAATAAGTATTTGTGTTCAGTATTTAAGGAAAAGACAGACAATTGATGATACTCTATGAGGATGATAAACTACCAGCAACACAAAAAAACCCCAAAACAAATTAAATGGAAGCTACTGAAATAAGCAAGTAAGAAATACTCGCATAGGAAACTTCAGATAACTTGTATCCAAGAGTTGTTCAAGAGCTGACTGTAGAATCTCTATTATTATTACTGCTTTTTGCAAAGTCTTGGAACAATTGGGAAGGTTCCAGAAAGCTGGAAGAAAACGTATGTTGTGTTAATATTTAAGAAGGATAAACTTAATGACCTAGATAATTACAGTCCTGTCAGTCTGAAATTGATCTGGAGCAAAGTAATGGAATGGCTGACAGGGGACTCAATTATGAACTAATTAAAGAGGAGAAATATGCTAAATGCCAATCTAAGTGCAATATGTAAAATAGATACTGTCAAACACATTTGCTGGCTTTTTTTCCAACTACAACTACAAGTGAAAGACAACACTGTTGATACACTTTGATTCTATATGACATTTGATGTGGTACTCGTGACATTTGAGGTAAGAAAACATGATAATACAAAATTGACATGTCTCACATTAAATGAATGGAAAACTGGTTAACTGACATTTTAAAATAGAAATTTAAATGGGGAATGATCACAGAATAGGTATTCTGCTGGGATAGCTTCCTGGGCAAACACTACTTCACAATTTTATCAATAATTTAGAAGAAAAGCCAAAGGTTTGCAGAAGACTCAGTCATTATGGAAGAAGTCAGTAATAAAAGAAAATATCACTGGGACTGTTGACATGGATTACTGGGTGATCTGGTGCAAACTAATAAAATAAGATTCAAATGTAAAGCCAGAGAAGCAAAAATTTCAGGGGGATGGGCTGCCTATTCTGTGGGGGTTTGAAAGCTCTAAGAGGGCTCATTCAATACTGAAGCTATTTTTTTACACAGTTATCTGGTTCTATGAAAAATAACCAAATAAATTCACATTCACATCCCATGTCACTACTATCAAGTATGGATGTACTTCAAGAGTAACATGTCCAACCATCCTGCATGGCAAAAATGACAAAAGGAATCCATATTGCATCATGTTACTAACATGCATTCAGAGCTCACACTGTAATAGTTCTGAAGTGCACATTATGGTATATTCAGAGAGTATGTCTGAAAAAGTAACACACAAATTCTTAACAAGCCCCTTGGCAGCATATCAATCTTGAAGAACCCTCGAAGCTGAGCATGTGAAAGGCATTTCTTCCCTTTAGTTAGTCTTATCACAGAAACACTCTTTTAATTTCTCTCACTATGGCAGCTGACAAAACAGCCCAGTTATAAGTGTTATATACCAGAATCTGGCCCAAAGTTAGTTGGTACACTGTTGCTGCATTATATATGTCACTGCTAACAAATCTCCAGTCCTTTCACAGCTGACAAATCTCCAGTCCTTTCACAAACCCAGCTACTCCACATGTGTTTACATCAGCACATGCAGACCAAATTGAAATTTACAATCAAAGCCCGTTGCTTGTTAATCATATTCTTAGTTGGGAACAGGAAATCAGGAAAGTTAGAGACTAGTTAGAGGCTGAATGAGTTCTCATTCCTTTCCTCCATTAGGGGAAGAAAAGTTATGTAGGTCCCCCGCACACTCTTGTCAACGTTGCAGATGCAAGAAGAGGTTCACACCTTTTCCTGAGATGTGATCTCTCCCCCCAGCCCTTGGCTTACAGGGCTCTCTCAAGCATGTGCCCAATGTCCCCTCCTGGGGGTTTCAATGGCTTCACCCCTGAGACTGCTATGCTCTGGGAAGGACGTACCCTTCATGGGCAGGATCCAATGGACCTTTCCTACAAGCCTCCACTCCTGTGTGCTTTTGTGCCTGCAATAAGTTTTAACACACAGAAATAAAATAATGAGTTACTGTACGTGTAGGTTTTGTGGCTGAGTTTACCCAACATTACTGAATATTCTTAGGACAGATGCCTTAAAATGTCTTCAAGGTGTATGCAGCTGATTTATAAAACTTTTGATAATAAAGGTCTTTGTTTCCTTGAGTTCGGTGAACTGTCAGATATTATTACAGCAGGGTATACATAAACAAGAATAAAAGTGTTTTGTGCAAAAACATGCATAAATTATATCAGACAATTGGAAAATTGTATACATTTATTCATGTTTTAAAATAACCCAGGCACAATTTTGCAAATACATAGAAGCACATTCTCCAAATGGGAGCAAAAACTAAGTAACATATAGCAAGAAAACACATGGCAAAACATATAAAATAAGTATAAATAGTATGAAAGTTCTCTAAGTCTACAGTGATATCTGCTATCAATACACTTGTCAGCATTACAAAAAGGCAACCAAAGAATACATGTAATAAATTGTGTAACATGAACTGCCTAAAAAAGTTTATAATAGCAGCATATAGTAGCAACTTTCTAAGAACAGAAGAATGCTTGCACACTGTATATACATGCTCATATGCACACATATACAGATACAACTGGAAGGCCACAAGAACAAAATTACCCTGGGAAAATGATGAAGGGAATTTTTATGTGTCTTGAAATATATAAAAACAATACATGCATTAGCAAGCACCCGGCATGTTCAGGATAAAATTACATCCACGAGCAGAATCACATTAACTTTTCATCAAACAAAGCACTTACCATGTTTAACCATGCTGGATCACTTTGTCCTATATCACACTCCTGACTTACAAAGCACATTTGGATGGTAAATTTAGGAAGAATCAGGAACCCTTGATTCCCATGATCTGACAGGAGGAATCAGATCTCAAATTTCAAGAAAAATACCCATGCAAATTCTGAGCTAAAAGATGGTCTAGCAGGAATTTCACTTTCCTGTGGGACAGTCCAGTACAGTGGCCTCACTTAACAAGCTTTAGTTTGCATGATGGAGTGCTCCTGAGGATATGCACTAAATTCCTTTTGGATGGAAACAAAAGACATGCTCCAATCACTAGTGGCATTCAGGCCATGGGACCAAACTAGAGGCTGTGCATGATGTGGAGATCAGGTCCTTAGCACCAACAGTTTCAAGCTACAGATCCTATCCAGCTAAGCTAATTCTTTGCTAATGCAGGCATAGGCTTTGGATATTAATAAACATTAATCAACAAGTACTATAAGCTGTATTTACCATGTAGATCAGTCTTAGTTTTTCTTACTTGTCCCTACCTAGAAAAAATTGGACCTTTCCTACAGAAACTCACTGTGTTTGCAGATGTGTGTAAGTCTGTGTACGAGAAGGGGACAAAAGAGCAGTGGGCACACAATTTGTTTTTCCTTTGACCATCTTCAGAAATACTATTTTCAGTAGCAACAATATGAAAAAATCTGCAGGCATCTTAGCCCATCTTCTGCATGTTCAATACCCATTAAAAACATACTCCCATAATTGTAAAAACTTTAGGATCATTGCCCTCCCAACATCTTAACACTATCCGTGTCAATAAAGTCTTTCCTGAGTTACACTCAGGATGTGTGATTTCCTTACAACAGAACATAGAATTGTGATTTCGAGTGCCAGAGTAGGTTTACAAAACCAAGTTGAACTATTTCTGATATTTCAGTGAGAAACGTCAACTTTAGAAATTATTTCCTGACTGGTTTCAACAATTTATTTGCTGCTAGCTTCTAATGGCACTTACAGAGCTCCAGCAAAGTGCTCTGGGCAACACATGATATGAGAGAAAGAAAAAGTACTACTTCTGCTGCTTGAACTAAGTTTACACAAAACTTACATTATTTATTATAGTGGAGAATAAAATGTGTAACATGCTATCATGCATAATACATGGGAAGAACATGCATTAGTTCAAGTTTGCAGTCTCTTTATGGCCAGTAAATTAGAACAGCAGTGGCAGATGCTGATAGCTGCATATTTTGAGGAATTCCCAGAAACAGCAGCAAGCAATGCAAAAAAAGACATGAAATCATCTGTTTAAGACACCCATGAAATAGTAACTCTTTGGGAGTTAATCACACAAACGGTAACAAAACCCAGTGACATCTTTCCTGTCACATTCAAAGAAACTGATTTCAGCACCTGAGGTGAGACTGTGCCCCAAGCAAATCATGCTGCTGACTGCAAAGTGTGTCCCTGCTCTGACACTCCTCACCCCCATGTCAGATCCAGCACTTCCCTGATCCACAGTAGGGGAGGATGGGCAGGTTTTGTGCGGATCACAGCCTGCATCAGCCAGATGGAGAATTCTCCAATGGGGCTGGAAAAGGCCCAAAGCTGCAGCTGGGTGGGGACCTATAAAAGCAGAGGGATCAGGCCCAGATGCACCACACACATTATTATGGCTTCCACAGAACTCCTGTCTTTCAGTGGAGAGAGACCTTTTCTTTCTCCATCAGCCCCTTCTAGAGGGTTTGCCTACGAGACTCTAATCCAGAGCAGACACACAAGACTTCTGTAGATTATGCCATGCAAGGTTTACAAAAAGCTTGCTTTTCCCTATGTCTTTAGCTATATACATCACAGCAACAGCCAGAAAAATATATATGAATCTGGTGGCTGGCTTCACTCCTCTATGGTTAAGTTCCATTCCTATGCATCCTCTCAGGAAAGAAGGAACAGAATGAGACACATCTGCTGAAAATGAAACCTTTCCTCCTCAAAGGAACTAAACATAGTCAGGAGAACCAGGTCTTTTTTAGTAAATACATGACCTTTTTTTACACAGTACATCACAATGCCCACAGACAGCTCCTGTGTGATCCTTTGGCACTAACACAGAGGTTCACTCTTGCCTAAGGTTAATCATGAACAAACCCCAGGCTTGCCTGAACACAACTAAAGACACACTATTTCTGACACACATGCAGAAAAAAAGTCAGCAAATTATAAGCACCAATATGTAATGTGCTTCTGATTTTCTACTTACTAAGGGCACCATCCAGTTACAATTCATGAGGAATTACTTATTTAATTCTTACTTACCTGGACATGTTTTCTGGTTGAGCATCAGTGCTCTGCTGCCAGCTATCTTTGTGTGAGGTCCTAGTTCAGTCCAGCCCACAAGGAGGTGAATAATGAAAGACCATCAGCATCAGCCCTCCAAGAGGTGGATGGGCTTCTCTTTATTAACTCTGCAAAGCATTATGTGCACATGGTACTTCCCAGAAAAAACCCTGCTTACCTTAGCACCCAGGAGAGCAAAGATTTTCCTGGGATAGGTGCTGTACTCATGAACTTACCAAAGCCATTTCCATTAGTTGTGAAGTGAGTCCTCAGAGATTCCTAAATCAGTGAGTGTTCAGATAATTTGTGTCAGGCTGACTTCTTCATCCCTGCTGTTGTTTATGGAAATATTTAATAACACAGAATTTGCCTCTATTTTTTCCTGTAAAGGCCATACTTTCCTATTGCTGATAATTCCTACCAGAGAGAGTAGGACAATAATTCTACACAGGAGCTAAACGCATTTGAAGAAACTGAATACTCTTGCAAAGTATTTCCAGGAGAGATCAACGGGTACTCCTTGCCTAAAGCACTTTAGGGGCATTTTTTAGAAGTTGGAACACCATCTGCTCCTAAGTACAGCTCTCCATCAGTCCTTCCCATTTACTGATGTAACTGATAGGAGCAGTCTGCAGATGGAGCCTCCCAGCCCAGATGGAAAGGGAATTTGGCTGGATATATAGACTAATTTTTTTCTTTCTGAGAAGAGGCCTTGGTATAAGCAGAAGGATATGATCTGGACATCTAATAAGGATGAAAAGGTTGGGATCACGTCTGTTGTGTCAGTTTGGAAAGAAAAAACAACACAATTTTCATTTTATTCAGTTAATTATCCATTAATAGTAATTAGCCAGTCAAAAAGATATTTTTTCTTATGAAAATTTCTGCTACTATTTAAAACTTTTTACTTTGAAAAAACAAGTCAGAAGGTAATGCAACATAAAACATAAAGTATATTAAAATTTAAATGTTTATTAAAACCAAGCCTACAGCAAGCCAAACAAAAATTTACTTTTCTTTCCCCCCCCAGAAAGTGTATTAAACACGCCTAAATTATAAAATAAACCTTTGGTGACTACTTAGCTGACTGATGGCAAAAGAAAGGCCAAACTATTTTTGACTATTCCTCTATTAGCAGCAACGTGGAAATGCATTTTGAAAACCTCAGGTAAATTCCCTACTTGTTTTATACACATGAGTAGTTGATTAAAATAGGCCTGCTTGAATGAATAAGCAATTAGGATCTGATTACATTCAGGTAAACTGTAGTAGGTTTTATCTTAAAGAATTATTAAGTGATTCTCAGCTGATATCTTAACTGCTCTCAGAAGGTGAATCATCAAGGTCCCTTATACACATCCAAGTACTGACATTCCTTCTTCAGTACCACAGCTGATTTTTAACAGATTTCAACCAAGTAATTTCCTTGTAGAATAATTTTTTACACAATGGTCACAGTTCCCTACTCATACAATAAAAATAATGTAAATACGCATTTAGTTTATGCTAAAGACAGATTCATTTAAATAAGGGAATTGATGTTAATTTTCTCTAGCATGAATGAAGTCTGCTGCAATGTTTCTAAAGTGGATCTGTTCTTAGTGCAAATCCAGGTATAGAGCAACAGTTTTCCTTTGCTCTGTGACAACTGCACTCTAATGGTGCTCTCAATTTTGTGTACATTTAGCTGTTCTCAGAGCTATATTTTTCTTAGCTAACCTTTGTGATATTGTTTCATGCAGCATGCAAGAACTCTTCAAGGAGCTTCAGTATGAAGCACATCTTTTACAACAGTTTTATGGTGAATTGGCAAGTATTAATTATCTTAAAAACTTTCTCAGGCTTAAAAACCACCTTGCACATGAACACAGCTCAGAGAGAATCCTTATGCTGTGCTCACTAGGCTAGAAACACTCAGGGCAGAAACACTCTGCTTCATGAGGACACTTCCATCTAAGTCTGTCCAGCCCGAACACATTTCCATGTGCAGCACTTTCATAGCAGTTTTCTACTAACCCAGAAACCTTCTAAATACAATTTCAATTTGACTGATCTTCTTTTCAGCTCCTCTTCGCTTAAGAGAACAATTGGATTTCTCAGGTTGCCTTGTACAATACATGTGGAACACTCTCCCTAGTTCTTCATATCCTGCATTTTCTGACATTTTTTTTTAGTTAGCTCTCCATATATCCAGCCGCCCATCTGAACTGAAAAGATGCATATGATGATAAATCTGGTTTTGCTATTACAATTCTTCATCCATCCATGACCCCTTTTCCTCTTTTGATTTCATCCCATGCTTTATCAGCCTACAACTGATTTTAAACTCCAGGGTCAAGAAGCAGTCACTTTAAGTTACTTGTACATCACAGCATTGCCTGTAGTTTGCAGACACTTCGGGCACTTCTTCATCAAAGCATTATACAAATAAGTTGAAAGTGGAGATATTCATCTCAACAGCTTTAAAGAAAGTCAGTCAAGAAAGGAAGTAGGAAAATACTATTGTTCTTTTCCAAAGAGGAAGGTGAGACATCAAGTCATGTAAGAAGTCTGGGACATAGCATCTGTATTTGAATAAAGAAATTTATCCTTATCCAGGGTCCCAGTCTTTGTCTGACAACTGCAATGAATACTTAGAGTACTAAAGTAAGCAGTGAAAGCTGAGCTATATTAAAAAATAAAATCAGAGTGCTGCATTTACAGTAGAAAATAGAAGGGGCAAGAGAGGTTATACCCTGGAATCACCTACCAACAGGAACAAGAAACCAGTGATCAGGAGGAGGAACACTGGTGAAGATTTCCTCCCCATTCTAAGAGTAGGAGCTGTTGATGAGAGAATATATATGTGACGAACATATAAAATATAGATTTATATATACAAATGTACAATAGGAAATAGTCAGTATACAAATACTTACATGTAAAAATAGCTTTTTACTTTCCCCTTTTCATGATTTACAAAAGCATACAAAGTTTCCTGTTGGTTAATGTTTAAGTAGTGTGAGTAAACCCTGTGTGACATGTTCCACACATAATTCCTTCAAGTGTTCACAGTATTGGCTATTACAGTGTTGAATCTGACATTCCAGATGTTAAAGTATTCACAGGACACATTCCAAACTTAAAGCATTAGTTTAAATACAGTTTAAATAAAACTCACATGTGTAGTTGAATTATGGTCATATTACAAATGAGTCTGCTGCAGTTGAAAACTTTCCATGACAGTAAGCTTGGAAATACATATTTAAACTAGAGATGAGTATATTTTAAAATTCTTGAACTGCCTCTTGATGTGATAATACTGTGAGATGGGGAGTTCTTTCAACTTCATCTGAAGCAATGCAAGCTGAGAGAACTCAGTATTACAAATTATCCTCAGTAGGAAAGTGGATGCACGGAACAATTTGCCATCAGATCCAGACACACTGTCACTTTCTTCAAATACCCAACAGACACGAATAAATGACAGGTACCATTGTTTTTCTGTTAAGAATAAATGATCTGTAGCATTCTTCATCACGAAAGTGCTTTAAATTAAATTAAATTAGTCCTCACAACTCCCTTGTGAGGTAGATAGTCACTATCCTTGTTTTTAAAGATGGAGAAACTGGAAAGCTAAAATAAATTATGATGGCTGCATGGGAAATACTGTCAAAATACTGTTATTTGGATGTCGGAGCAAGTCAAAGGCACAACCAGAGTAAATGGAGATATTCACAAGACAACTTAATGCTCAGCAGCTTGGGTACTGACAGCAGGCTTGGTAGAACAGCCAAAAGTTCACCATGGGCTGCAAAACACAGTCTTTGCTAAGTGCCATTCTGCTGGAGCTCAACTGTGGGACAACAGCTGCAAAAAGTACAAACTACATTGCCCCAGATGGTGCAGCCTGATCAGGGTGGAAGCAAGCTGCATTTCAGAAGTTATGAATTAATCAAGAGTCTTGAGTAGGTAATATCTTCTCATGCAAGAGTTGGGTACAGTTCAAGAACCATGTTTAGCTCATCTCTAATTTTACCATATATGCAAGTGCTCACATGTATCAATATATTCAGGTATTTTTAAAATTCAATCACTCACAGAACTTAGAGGTCTATGTTTTTCCTCATATTTCTCTTGTTGAAAATTTCTACTGATACCACAAATGGAACTAGTGGTTCGGTACAGAAAATGAGCTACAAATAATAATTTTAAATATCTGAGATGATGGACAATTTTCAAAGGACCACCACATTCTTTGTGTGCACCTGTACATACAGGAAATTTCATCTGTCTTTAACTGCTCCTGCTTTGAAGTAAAATCCAGTTAAAGTATAAAGTGCATAGTGTGGAGTAAAACCCTAAGAAATAACAAACAATGTGTCTGCCTTCCACAGATGATTAATTTTGCTTAGCAGCTGAACCATCACCCTCTTTGTCTTCTGGTTTTTAGTTTAGTGTTACCTAGGCTGAGAAAGGCCAGCCAGATGTAAGCAAAACTATCGTAAACTGAGACATTTTTGTAATATGCTGTTAAGGGAGAGTTAAGAAAACCAGTATCAAGAAACTGTCCAGTTGGGATGTGTAAATATTATTGTGTGCTTCTTGGCCCATTTAGCAAATACTTTCTTTTCTGTGATAAACCTATGGCCTCCATATGGAGCATTTTCATGGAGAAAGTATTCCTCACACTCATCTCTTCCTGGCTCGTAATAGTGGTAGGGAACTTTACGAAAGCCTTCTGACCTACAGAAAAAAAAATACATACTTCAGTACTATTTTCAAGAAAAACATAAATATATGCTGCACTTGAATACAAGGATACGAGCACCCTGGCCTGGATCAGCAATAGTGTGGCCAGCAAGACCAGGGCAGTGATTGTCCCCCTGTACTCGACACTGGTGAGGCCACACCTCAAATCCTGAGTCCGGTTTTGTGCCTCTTGCTACAAGACAGACATTGAGGGGCTGGAGCATGTCCAGAGAAGGGCAACAAAGCTGGGGAAAGCTCTGGAGCACAGGTCCTTTGAAGAACGACTGAGGGAACTGGGGTTTTTTAGCCTGAAGAAAAGGAGGCTCAGAAGGAACTTTATCCCTCTTTCCCACGTAACAAGTGACAGGACAAGAGGAAATGGCCTCAAGCTGCATCACAGGAGGTTTAGATTGGATATTTGGAAAAATTTCTTCACCAAAAGGGCTGTCAAGCACTTGAACAGGCTTCCCAGAGAAGTGGTTGACTCACCATCCCTGGATGTATTAAAAAGATGTGTAAATGTGGCACTTGGGACATGTTTTAGTGTGGACTTGGCAGTGCTGGGTTAAGAATTGTACTCCATGATCTTAAAGGTCTTTTCCAACCTAAACAATTCTATGAATTATCTGAAATCCTTTCCATGTGTCAGCTCTTGAGCTCCTTTGCTAAACTGTACAAAGGCTTTCATTACATCATGATTTCTATGTATTTTCATGTTGAAAATGAAACTCAGTGTATCTCTCAGCATACACTGATCTTATCAGTCAGTAAGAAGCTCATGGGCTGGCTCTTAGGGGCACTGCACATTTTGTTTAACCTGGGAGAACTCAGTCCACAAGGCTCCCTCCCTAAGCAAAGTCTTCTCATTGAATAGTCCAGGTGTTGAAACTGGTTCTTGAACTGGCTGAATAAGGCAGTTATAAGAGTAATACCCATTACAAGTAGTAATCCAGTCAGAATTACAGCTTTAAGGAAACCCATCCTTCTCTGCTGCCAACAGATTTAAGTGCTATCATGCTGTTGACTGGTTTTACATCAGGGCTGTGCAATGCCAGCTTGGCTGAGCTCTCTGAGGACAACCTTAGTCCTGTCACCCCTCATCACGGGGCGCCTACTGTGTGTTTTCATAAACAAAGAACAACATATGTTCATTCTGTTCATTCCATCTGGATGACTCAATCAGTGAGATCTGCAAGTTCTAAAAAGTCAGCCTCTAATGTTAAGATATCCTAATTAAACAGCTGTGTCTCAAATTCCATTGTTTGTTTGTTGAGTTTTTTTAGGTTCTGCCAGGAACGAGTCTTACACGGGAGTGACACAGAATGTGGAGTTAGGATCTGCACAAAGACTTGACTTTAGGAGCTGATGACCCACTGGACTGGTTACATGCAATACTTGAAACACCTGAGGTACAGAGGAATAGATGTGTATGTACTAGTATCAAACATTGTTCATGACATTTGCTGCTTTTCTGAATCAATGAGGAGTAGTTTCATTTCATATTTTTCTACCATACATTGCAGATTTAAGTATTTAACTTGGAGTTTTAAAAATTGTGTTTAGAGTTATACTTCTGACAATAGGATTAATCCATTGTCACTGTAAGGTCACCAACAGTAGTTGGTTGGAATTTATGTCAGTTTATGGTGATAAAGCTCACAGGACTTGTTTTATTATCTAATTAGAAACCTCTACTACTCAAAACAAGCCATATATAACCTAGAAAGTTCAAGTAGGTTGCTCAATGGTAGTGAAATGTAATTTCAGGTAACTATCCTCGGCTAATCAGTTTATTTCACTTCCAGGTGTATTTGGTATTCAGAAAATAATATATTAGCTTTTTCCTCTATAGATTTGTTTTAGCAGTGGAAGCAAGTACATTTTATCAAATGAGTATAAGCATACTTTGTTTCCAGCTAATTCAGAAACCACAAAAGATCTTTAATTAAAAATAGTTTCTTATGACATCTGATGTTAGATTTTGTAAATGTTTTTATTTTATCAACAGCAAATGCCATATCAGGAGTGAGTATGCTGATGATAGTGTCACATCAATGCAAAACACTGGGAAATGACTGCCTGATCCATTTTTTTGGATTTATGATATTAAAATCAATTGTGAAGTTTTGACAAGACATCAGAAGTGTAGACGCATGAAAATAATTTTCTATGATCTTACTTGCAGTAGGTGTCATTTATCATCCCATAGACGTGAATTCCATAGCAGGCATCCATAGCCAAAATTAAGGTAAACCAGCCCGTACTGAGATATGAACCTGACTGGACTCTGTAAAAATACAACATACACAAAACAAATTGCAATGAGAAATTATCAACACTTTATCAAAACAATATAATCCATTGCATGGGACAAAAGGCATTAAGCCACTTGACAAACTGTCAAAACCATACAATTACTTTGAATTATTTTTAGATATGCTCTCATTCTTCCCAGTTTGGGGCCTCCAGCTATTGTCCACAGAAAAAAATACTATGCTAAATATCTGAAGTCAAACAATGCAGCTCCCATAAGACAGAAAATAATTTGTTTTCACATCTGAAAGACAGCAATTAGTAGAGTTTGTAAAATGAGATAAAGTTTACCAAAACACCAAGTACTGTCAGAATTTGTGGTGTGTGCACGTGAGTAGGCACCATCCTCTCCTGCAAGCAAAATCTTAATCTGCAGTGGGCTATCCTCAACTTGAAAATTCACACAGTAATAAAATTTTCATGGTTATTTTGATAGAAAACCATCTAACACAAGGTTGTGAAAACCAAAATTCTGTGCATATCCCTTTACATAATTTTGTGTTATCATGCTTTGAGATAATGTAGCAGAGAGAAAAGCTCAAGAAGATAGTGCCCACATTAATAGTCTTTGCTCAAATAACTAGAGATGTTAAATCAGCCCAAAAGTATTACCTGCACAAAAGAGAAAAATTACATGTGTAAGGATTTGGCTCACAGATTGGCTATTTGAACAAACATATTCATCGTTAACCGCAAACCAAATCCTGTTCGCTCTACTCACACAAATATTACCAGTGGGGCATTGGGAGTCAATGGAGTTACCCAGAAAACCTGGGCATGCAAGACCCACTGCTTTGAAACCTCATGAGCAATGAGAACACACTCAGTCCTTGCTGCTTACAAACTGGTTCAAGTCCAGCTTTGTGCATGTATTTCTTTCAGTTTGGCTGAAATCAAAGAAAATAGTTATCTTAAAATTACAAAAAGAATCACCCAGTTTCCAAGGAAAGATATCACAAAAGTCATAAAACCATCTTAACAGAGGACCTTAACAGAGCTGGGTGTGAGTGAGTGGAGGGGATAATGAGCTTTCTGTCACACTTGTAAGCTCTTAGTCTTTGGGTATGGCATGGAGCAGTCTGTTCTCTGTCAGAAGTTAAAGCAGCCTAAGGTTTGCACACAATTAAATTTTGCTGCAAAATAACTCCCAGGTAAGACTATGTGCAAATCAGTTATTCCCACCAAAAAAATCTTCTGAAAACATTTTCATTCTGGGGAAGGAATGAAACTTTCATGTGTGTTGCCTTGCTTTTTGCTGCTGAAAATTGTTATCCCATGGTAACTAGTTTTCAAAGTTATATTTCTGTAAACATGGCCATGTTATTATAACTCTATCTTATCATATGCATTCCTTTCTCACGGACACAGACCTTTGATGAACATTTCCTTTGACCACTGTAGTTGAAGGAGAAAGAACTGATTTCCTCCAATGAATAGTAATTTCCAAAAAGGTATAAAAAATAAGGAAGGTGGGTCTTGTGCCCCTTCCCTTCCTTCCTTTCCTTTGAACCTGAACACAGCTGTCTCTGGCTCTTCTTTCTGCGTCGTCAGCATCACATGTGGAAAAAAAAATTCTATAGCAACTTAGCCTATGAACCCCAACTCTCCTGTGACATGGAAGAACCAACCTCAGGTGTCTTTCCTGGTTCAGAATGAGAATGTACTATGGTCTCCTGACTCCCTCCTCCTCCATAAACATGCCAATCAGTGGCTTTTGGCACAGATTCTGTTTTACTTCTTTGCTCAAATTGAACTAAATACTATGTAAGACGATGGGTGAAAAAGTAGTTGTACAACCTTTATAATGACAATTACCTGGCTCATACAGGTATAAGATTAAAATTCCTTTGCTGATTAATACCTTTTCTTATGATTAGGAATAGCAGAAAAAGTCCAAGAGCTTTGCATTCCTAAAGACACTCCAATACATTCCAATTTAAATAAACCTTTGAGGTTTTTTTGTGAAAAACTATTACCTCAACTCCCAGAGCTGAATCCAAGAACAATGAAAATAGTTAAACATTCTCTTCCTTGCCCATGTCTGTCATCCTTCATGGGTGATCTGATGTGAATTTCTATCCCTATCTTTCCTGAAATGCCCTTTTCCTTGGGGAAACACCTAAATATCTGTTTAGCTGCTTTTGTAAAGGACCATACTGGAAACAATAAATAAGGGGTCAACTTAAACTGAAGAATGACAAGTGGAACCAAAGGCAGGGTGTCAAACACCCATGTTTCTTTAGGCCCATACCAGCTATAACTGGGCTTCTTTACTTGGCACCTTTATAGCCATGAAAGTGTGTATCTGTTTATCTGCCCCATTAGGATCTTCATCTCTTCAACCAGAATGTTCTGCTACTGTCTAGCAGAGAGAATTCCCAATCCAATTCATGTTATTTCAGAATAACATTCTTCCATGATAAAAGGCTGCATTGTTTCTAACTTGCTGTCTGCTCTTGCACCAGGAGAACACTAGCCTTGAGCTTTTAAAGCCTTTTAGAATCATAATAACCGTTTATAAGAACACGATGAAGATCAGGACCCTTCCAATAATGAAGGAGAACACTGTATTGACAGTAGCATCTGAAATTTGCTATACTCAGGAGAAAAAAGGAATTCTAAAAAAGAATTAATCAATATTTCATGTCTTGTTTTAACACCATTGGACCTTAGTCCTCTCATCTATATACTGCACTGGCAGGATAAATAAAAACAGCGGAGTGAGTTTCCAGGTACCTTCCCTGGGAGATGAAGTACATGACAGAATACAGATTATATACTTTAAACCAAAGCACTTACATTCATCCCATTTTTTTCCTCTGAAGATACACAGGGATACAAGGGAATATACTTAAACAGTGGGGATTCTGGATGATTTGGTAACACCTTAGAATTCAATCTGATAGCATAAACATACTTTCAAAATTCTAATGAAAGCAATATCAGAAATGTGAAAACAATTTTAGCTGTCCCTAAAACACCATAAATCTCTGAATACCTTTTAAAATATCATCCCATAAAACTGTAGTTCAAAGCAGTGTCTCAGCCCTTGCTATTATGCTACACTCAATTTCCCTCTCTACAGGAGACTTTTACATGTTTCTTGGGCAGGGGTTTTTGAGACTCATTAGAAAAAGGGTTCTTCTTGTTACTGTAATTGCACTCAAATTTCAAATTTAACACATGGAAAAGAAAAAATCCTCCATTTATGTGTAGCACAAGGCTACATTACTGCACAAATCTGAGAGAAGGAGGATATTAATCCCAAAACGGAGTAAGCAGGAGTTTTTAAACATCATCTGTAGAACTACAGTAGGCAGATCTATTGTGATATATGTGTGTGCAACAATCTCAAAATTGCTTCACGACTCATGGTGACAGTTTTTTTTAATAGTCTAAAATTAATGGGGTACCAGATCCAGGCAGGAAATTGTCTCAACAGCTCACGAGAAAATAATGCACTATTTTTCAAAAAAGGCATTTTAAAAGATGGCTTTCCTTTCAAGACATGATTTACAGCTGAATGCAGCAATAAAAAGGCAATGCTCACTAAAAGTTACTTTGTTTACCTTAAAAATGAAAGCTTATTTTGCATACTTGCTACTTTATTAGGATTCTTAAAGAAATGTTAGTTATTGGTTGTAATTCACTCTGCTAAATACCATCCAGCATTTCAGAAAAGTACATAGGCGTATGCTTAACATTAAACACATGAAAAGACCAGTGGAATTAACTTAGTTAAAATGCTTGAGACGAAGTATATGCTTGCTTATCTTGCTTTTAGTGAAGGTTTAAGTGCTTAAAATGTCATTATTTAATCTCAGAATATAAAAGTAAGCTCCAAGATTAATAGTTACTTGAAAGTTTAAAGTCTCAAAACATAGAATTTGCATTTTTAGTAATGCCTTCCATAAACTCCAGCAGAAAGAACTGACTACAGTTTCTCACAACATGTTACAAAAGAGACTTCCCTTCTGTATTTTAGAAGAAAATGGTATTAGGCACTTTTAGGATTGCTAGAATTGTAATATGTGATACATAAAGCTTTAATTAAAAATTAATTTAAAATAAAAGCTATTAGACAGGGTTCTTTAGCTTTAACTTTCTGCTATTCCACAAAAAGAATAAGAAATTGATGTGAAGGAGATGAAATAGACAATGCATCCTAAAAATGTTGGTAACTGAAATTCATCTTCTTTGACATCTATAACCATGCTTCCATGTAGGCTAAATAAAGGAAAAACTAGTTCCTTCTGTCATTGGCAGCAAAGGGGGGGAAATAAAATATTTTCTTAGTGATCAACGGCAGGTGAGTTCAAATAGGGTAAAAGTTTTGTTGTCACTTGAGTTCTGATTTTACCATAGAATTCCAGGAAGTTCTTTTCTTTGTTCAATTGTTCCAGGATTTTTTATGTGCACAATCAATTTTAGCTCTATGGTTCAATGGACTGTAATTTCCAGTGGGGACTACAGTGGTAAAAAATAAAAATGAAAAAAACGTTTGTGAAGGCAGAGAAGATCTGTAGACAAGCAATTGCATGTCAATCTGACTGCAGAAAAGAATTTAGAAGTCTATTTTTTAATTCTTTTAGGAGAAAATAGAGATCACAGAAGGTCAACTAAGAGTGTTAATTAAGATAAAAACCAAGGAAATTCAGCACTTCAAAAAGCTATTAATTAACAGAGAGCTTGCCAAAAGCATTAGATAGACACTTTTCCTTTTTGACTTAATTTCAAAATATTGCAGTAAAGTAAAATTCAACAATGACAGATTGAAATTACAAAATTCTCCAGGCCAATTAATTGACAAAAAATATATCTTTTCATAAAGGCTGTTTATAGAACCTAATCCTCAGATGACTCTCCTACCAAACTACTGAATCAGCAGCAGCTTTATTTGCAGCAGCTTGTCAGGCCTCTTGATTAACAAATAAGTATAAATAAGAGTATTGGTCAAAACAAACTGAGAGACCTATAATCCACAGAGTAGAGGCTTTATAATGTGAGATGCCTTTCCAACAGGCTAAAAGGTTTGTTAAAATAATTCAAACTTAATAAAAGTATTTTTAAACATTACATCAACACTAACTTAGACTGTGTTCAGGTAGACATGTTTCTGATACTTACTGGTATCTGTGGTGCATCAAGAGAGCATGAATCTCCTGGGAAGGGGTCAGTGCACCCCAGTTTTGCCTGGCACTCTGTCCCTTGCTCTGTGTCAGCCTCATCTGTGGCTGGCCCCTGGGAATGAGGGTAGCCTGTACATATTCTATCTACTCTCCCTTGTTAAAGACAACCAGCTCTTTTTCTCCCCAGGTTTCTCTGGGTTTTTACATTGCTGAATAATGGTATCTTTTCTTACAACTAAATATATGGAAAATTTATCTACCAGCACATACTACTGATCCATTACTTAATTACTTAATTAATTCTATACTAACCAAATTAATCTTACCATGACTGAGACTTATTTTCCTCATGAAGCATCTCTGAGAACAGCTGCCGAACAACTCTTCTCCTTTGCCAAGTTAAACACCCATATTCCCCGAGTCACAGTTTTGGTCTATGCCTTCCTCTTCATATCAGAAGTAGATTTGTAAATGACAGATTAGAATAAGATGACAGAAAAACGCACTTATCACAGAGAGAACCGTGAGGCTCTCACCTGTCCTTTGAGGAGCACAACACTTCTTTTGCCAGAGAGCTGGTTTTTTGAGAAGAGAAAAGGAAGCGCATTTGGCACAGGAAAAGGGCAAGACTAAATCCTGAAGAATATCAGCCCTAGCCTGGATTTATTTCTGTTTTCTCTAAGACTCAGTGCTTTGTTGCTAATCATTTCATTACATACTTTCTGCAGAAAAAAATAGCACAGAAGAGCAATGAAGATGCAAGCACAGAGAATTGATTTCACCTGGTAAAAATGGTTGCTATTACTGCATTATAAAGATACCTGTTATGCAGCCTTTTATCATAATTATTCATTCTTTTGCATGTATGTGTGTGTGTGTGTGTACATGCATGTGCTTGTTTTGCATTCCATAATGATGCAAGACATCTAATAATAAACAGCCATGCCCCTCTAGTGGTGAGTAGCCTGTCTCATACATTGTGCTTCAGGTCATTCTGAAAAGTGAAACATTTACATATGGACAGATATTTTATTATCCATCATGTATAGTTTTATGCAAAGCTTAAAGTGGAATGCATTGTGAACAGTACAGACCACATTCCAGATCCAGTGACTGTGCCCAGCAAGATGTACCTGGGTATGGAGAAGTGATGCACTCGTGCCAGCCCAAACTCTTGGTAGATCACTCTGACTGTGAATCCTGAAAATAAACTGCAGTTGAGTGGCATACTGTTCAATTAATCTTCAGAAATATTGGCTGTTTATATTAATACTGCACCAATGGAACATAGGGACAAGAGTCCATTTCAGTTGAGTCTGCTATAAATCCACAGTAAAGGCTTCTCCTAGGTCACAAACTAGCCTATGAGAATCTTCCTCCACAAACTGATTTAAAAAGAGATGCGACAATGAATAAACCCCATGCCAAAATGGCATTGAAAACAAGACAGGAAGGACACTTACGAATGATTACAAAAGGGAGCAGAGAAATGATAGCTTTGTATTTAACTGCATCTAATTAAAAACCCACCAAAACTACTTGACTTACTATTTACAATTTTTGGCAAGACAGGCAAAAACAACATTAGAAATAAGAAATAATCTGTTCCTACAAGTACCAAAATACCTGAGGCATCTGCTTGGGTATTTAATTTATGCATATATTTCCAGTCTTTGTGTTGCGTACTTTTTAAAAAATCTATTTCCTCTCCTTCTTTGGTCTATTCAATACACTCATGAAAATCTGAAACAAAGGGGAAGAAAAGGCAGCAGCTTCAGAAAATTGACTTCTGCTGTCCAGGCTTCTGTAGTTTCCTTATTTCTGATTCCCAGACCTGACTTTGATGCATCTTAGTGCAGTTGTGAACTCAGGCAACAAGAGAAGGAAGTTATTTCACCCAGGCAGAGAGGGCTCCTTCAGATGCCTGTGCTGCTGAGCTCAGAGAAGAAAAGGAGAATTCCTGTTTATCAGGGGTGATCACAGAGGCCTGGCTTGCTGCAAAGCACACAGCTGAAACAAGACTAAAGAATTATAATTGTAAACTCTGCCCTCCAGCCTATATATTGCACATATATATATATATCATTTTGAGGTGATTCTCATGCATTCTCAAATCTGTGCTAATCTTTTCAAGATGAATTGTATTCCCTGTAGAGAATACGATTTGGTAGATAAATTTCTTACAACTACTGGACTTCTACAGGTTGCATTGACCCTTCAGGTACAAATTGTGGTCTTGGTGCAAACTGTTTACAGAGCAGTAGATTCCAATTCCAATCATTTTTTCTTCCACACTCTCTTCCCTAGTCCTTCTGTTTCCAGAAATACATATTCTCTTAATTTCTCTTGAGTCAAGAGTCTTCATTTCTTTATTTCCCTTTCTTAAGTACAAACTGTGGTCTGAGGCACAGCCCATGCTATTGCATGCACTCAAGTTATTAGTAAAAGATGCCTTTTGTAAGTGCCTGGGTTGCACTTGTCCCCGGGGCTCTGAAGCCAAGCAGTTCATGCACGACCACAAATAACCTCGCCCCACTGGAGGTGTACTGTGCAGAAAGAGAAGTGTATGGCTCCACACATCTCCATTTGCACATGGATTTTGCTGATGAGCAAACAGATCAGAACAGGATGCACAGAAATGTCGGCCATTAGAACCATGCAATTATGTTTGAAACGAAGGCAAACTAAATTCACGTAAGCAGGTTTGAGGGCTAAGCCACTGGCGTCTTTTCACAGACACTGTTCTCTTCAAAAATCACCTGACTAAAATTCACTCCATGCTTAGCAAGACTGAGTTTATCAGGAAATGCAACTCTTCTGGTCTACACCAGCAGAGCACTTGCTTATGTACAATTACTTATGCTTGCAGTGGTTGAAGCAAATGGGAGGTAATACCAAATTTTCGCTGCTTGTGGCACCATGGTGTACCCCATTCAACTGTTCCCCACTTTCTATTGGGCTACACTAGGCCACAGACTTACTGCAATCCCTGGCAGCTGTGACAAAGGGAGGGACAGCTGAAACCCTGACACAGATTTCAGGGCTGGTGCCACTGTCCTCTCTAGGGCAGCTTTATGTGCTCTTCTGTTCACCAGTGGCTCCGCCCAGTTTGCTGAGTACTGGTTCAATATTTTCACACAGCGTGAAAGGGAGTAGAGAAGGATTTACATTTTCATCCTTTGTAACCAAAAAGGAATCAAAACTAAAAACTGTGCCAAGTGGAAGAAAAAAAGACAACAGGGCCTTTTCCCTGCATCTACATTTGAATCAATATTTGCTGTCTTGGGTCTGTACACTTTTCTACAGGGAGGATATAAACTAAACAGAGCTGCAGTTAATCCAGGATCCCTGAAGAGATTTAATTAAGGAGGCTTTCCCACTCTTTTCTTTTGGTATAAAAGGGCACTCACTACTCCTAGCTGTATATTTTAGTGAAATGTATTGTAGGTGAACACAGAAGAAATTTCTTGATTAGCTCTTTCCTTCTCAATACAAGATACTGAAGGGAGTTCATCTAACCTTGTCTGAAAGCAGTTTCAATTTTCATAAAAACATTTTCTATTAGGTTGGGTCTTTTTTATGTTTAAATCAAAAATATGAGACAACTTTGTAAAGGTGCACATTGTCTGTGACATTAGGATGTGAGTAGAAGCTTTTATAAAGATATTTTGTTTTATTGCTATGGTGAAAATGAAAGAATAGCTAGCATGAGATTGTACCCTAACTCTGTTCATTTAAGTGGGAAGAACACTGGACCAGATACTCAGCTGACAGAACCCACACTGATGTACATCAGCTGACACCCTTTTAAATTTTCCACAGTCTGCAGTCATTGTGATAGTTCAAGCACTACCTCTTTGATGTTACCATGGAAGGGAAGGCGATGTTACATTGTTCTCCCTACATTTCACATTTATCTGAGAACTTTGCTTTTCACCAGGATGGATGGCCATCCAAAAAAAAAGCTTGTGGAGGACCAGAATATTAACTGTAAATTTTATTTCTGAACAGACAATATTCACTGGAAAAGGCCTTTATTGGTGTATATTCCTCTATCAACAACTTGTCTATCCCCAGCTGTGGTATTCACAAGAGCATTTCCAGGTATTCTAAAATTAATTCCTAATTCGTTGCTAAATTACCAACTGATTATTTACATTGCAGCAGCACTGGAAATCCTCACTGTGCAAGGCACTGTACATACATGACAGCCCTTGACCCAAAGAGATTAATTGTCAAGTACCCAAGAGAAACAGATGCTTTGGAGAACGTACATATCCTTATCCCTAACACTGCATCACGTCATAAACCCACATTCTCTGGAATTGCATCCGGAGCCATGGTGCTCTTCTCTACACTGCCTATTTGCAGTAACCGAAAGTTCATTTTAGATTATGGAACATCAATATTTTTAGCAAAAATGAAGTCTTAAATCCAGCCAAATTATTCCAATAGGGCAAATGAAGGTAAAAATAGAATCTGCGTGGGTCTGAATTTTAATTCAATTGCAAGAGGCCATAATGTAACCTATCAGTCAAGCTTTGAAGATGAACTGCTAATTAACACAGATGTTGCCTTCTCTTTTACTATTGTAACTTTCTCCAGATTAACTTTTCCTTAATGTATACAAGGAAAAAAAATTTCTCCTTTTCTTCTTTTTTTTTTCTCTGAGCTATTGAAATTTCCTCTAAACTTTCCACTGCTTGGCTTACATAGCAGCTGGCTTCTGGTGGTCCTCTCTCACTGATGTATATTGTGGTCAGAAGAAATGGAAGTCTAATTAAAGCCACACTTAAAATATAGGGTCCCAAATTCTCAGGACACACAGGATTAGCTTTTGCCATTCCCCTTCAGTTCCCCAAGAGCCACTACATTTATGCAGCAGGGTCTTCTTAAGGCCAGATGCCTGCAACCAGTGGCACAAATATTTACATTGGAGGCAGCACCTTGATTGCAGACAGACACATTTGGCAGAACAAAGAATGGCACAAGTTAATATCTCAGATGGCAGCCTTTAGAAAAAGCAAACAGTTTAGAAAAGCAGGAGACTGCCATAGAGAAGCTCCTAAGAAGATGAGCTCTGGGTCACAGTAGATTTCCTTCTATCCCACAGAACAGTTTCTTCAACATTGGACAATTTCAGAATATTTTCTTCCAATATTCATTGAATAGTCTGCATGAGGCTAATAATACAAGTGGAAGCTTTGAGAAAAATCTCCATAGTTGTTAGAATGGCAGTGAAATGCTCTAAAAGAAATTTTTTATTGCTTCTCTGCTATCAACTGAAGTAGCAAATTAGTTAATTTTACAAGCCTTTCACAATCCATCTTTTTGAGAATAGTAAACACAAGAATCATCATATTAATCAGCTAGCCAGCTCACTGTCAGCATAAGCTAATGCCTAGGTATCAAGAGTGGTGAGGGCTTCAGCTAGCATCAGGGATGTGATCAGAGGAGGCTGTTGCTGCTCCCCTGGCACCAAAGTTCAGGACATCACAGTTAAAATCTTATCTACAAGATTTACATAAAAAACATTACAACAAATTAATTCATTACAAGTAGAAACTACAACCCACTTTCTACAATGTAGATGACTCAAGACTAGACTACATCTTTTTGGCACCAAACTGTAAAATTTAGAACTGACAAAAGTCTGTTCTACACTTGCATTACAGAGAACCTCAGGTAAGACAAGGACCTACACTGCTGGAAGGAATACCAGATTAAAAATTAAGAGGTCAATCACAACAATAGCAGAGATAGGGTCACCATTAGCTTTACAAAACAACATAATTCTTTATAGAGCTTCTTCTTTGCCTCTTCATGCTATGTGCCTGATAAGCCCTTGCCAACAAAGACATTATACTAATTACAATTATTTATACAAAGTGTGGGACAATTTAAATGATTTATTGATTTTTTCCTCACAAAATAAATGTTATTTTGAATTCCAAATATACAGTAAGAAAAATAAAGCAGAAGCCACCGATGGCATGTTTAGTCCAGAGATGTATGAATGTGAATATACTTACAGGGACACTCAATCCATTTAAAACTTTAATCTTTTCCCTGAAAAATCAGTGCAGAGTACGTTTTATGCAATTAAATTCCTTTTTCCCCTGAGCAGAGACATTTTAGGTACAAAACCAAGAGCTGAGCTGTTTAAAAAAAACCCTTAGAATTAAGAGGATCTTCCAACAATTTTTTTAGAAGTGTCTTCAGGCCAACAAATAAAAGTATGCACATTTTTCCTGCAATATTAATGTGGTATTATGCTTGCATTTGATATAATCTATTATCTACATGCAATTCAAAGACATAAAAGAATCTGGAGTTGTGTTAAATATCTTTCTGTGTTAACTAGCAAACTGTGGTAATGACCACTCCATACCTAGGCATGGAAATAACAAAGGAATCTTTTTGCTCCAGTTCTTTGTGAACTCTTTCTAAGCATTACTACAAGATCCTCCCTCCCTTGTCCTCCATCCTGCAACATCATGAATGTCCTCTAAGCATATTGAAAATTTGCTTCTCCTGTGAATATCCTCAGTGTTCAAGTGTATTTCCATGAAGGATGTGCAGCACTGAGAGTCTGAGCAGAACACTGCGCTTGATCCTTCAGGGGGACCCTCTCATAAGTCTGTATTTTGAATTCCTCTGAAGTTCCAAAAAAATACCTAGACTCGCTGAAAAATGAAGAGCTGGTCCAGTTTGATGCTCTCCCAGTCTTTTTTTCATGCTCAATCTCCAGAATGCCAATGCACTCAAGCACTAAGATGTAAACCTTCCGTAATACAAAAAATAAATGTGCACAAGAAAAAAGGTTTAGATGCAAGAGCCAACCCCAGGAATCACCAAGTTTACTCCCTACTCTCTGAAGTGCCTTTTGCCATTATATCAACCATTTTGTCCTCAGTCCTGTCAAGTGAAGGCATAGCACTTAGGAAAATACATCTCTTTTTTTCTGGTCTGCGAGTCAGCATTATCTGAGTAGGTCTACTTCCTACAGCTTGTTCAGTCTCGCTTATCAGACACACTGGAAAATATTTCCAATAATAAGCCAGCAGAAATCTGCCTTCATATCTGGTGTCAGGCTACATATAACAGAAATCTTTTCATTTTAGTTTTAAAGCATTGCTTCATTCAACAAGCCGACTGCTGGCTGACACACAATCTAACCTAAAGGCTATGGATCAGCAGGTAAATGCAGAAATTCTATTAGTTTTCAGACCTGAGGTTTACACCTTTCATTTCAAATGAAATCAAAATCCTACACATGAATAGGTAAAGCACAGAGTAAAGATCCTTTCTTAAAACCATCCATTACATATTACATGAGTGCAAGGAAGAAAGCAGTTTCTACATCTTGTAGATACTCTATTTTTTGTGCTCAATGACTCTGGCAAGGATGGTAAATAGCAGACATAAAAGAGGTCCATTTTGAGGAAAAATTAAAACCATGATGGACATTATATTAGGCAATGTGAAATCCTGCAAAGGTACAAAGACATGCATATTCAGGTATGCTTGGTATTAACAAAACCTCTCCAAGCTTCTATAAATTGGACTTTCTTACCTAAATCTGATTTTAAAAGTCATAATCAAACTTGTATATGCTTTAAAGGTTTTGGAAATTAGCACCCTCATTTAGGACCAGAAGAAGGCAATAGTGCAAAAGTGCATATTACAAAGTATCCAGAATATTTAGGAGAATATTTATTTTCTTTTTCCAAACTGAAAAAAAAACCACCAACCAAGAGAGATTTAATTCCTTTGTTCTTCCTAGAAGTGTACATACATTTGATATGTAATCAGGGTCCCTACCCAGCTTTATATGAAAATAAAAGAGATTTATGAATGATTGACACCTGACTTCATTTTACTGGTTGCTCTGAAGAGATAGGTTCACTGGAAGTTCTCAGAGCACAGGCTTCAGCATTTTGACACAGCATGGACTGAATCCCCAAATTAATAGCAGTGAGTATAATTCACTTCTGGTCTAGTTTTCCTTCACAACGGTGGATTACGATTGTCTTAGAGCAAGAAAATCAATTGTGATTACATAATCACAATTAAGCTCACACTAATAGTGGTTTGGTTATTTTTGCTGTAGGTCTTATTCTGTGCATTCAGTTAAGGAAATTGTTCCATGGCTTTGCTATTTAGTCAGGAAAAAAATACAGAATACAAGCATGACTTTTTGTTCCTTGAATACTTAGCTATAATATTTGTCTTTGGAGTATGGCATTAAACAGTAAAGAAGCTTGCTGGGCTCCCTCTTTTTCATTATATAAGCCTACTCACATTTTTCTTTTGTACTTTGTGTTTATTTGTATTTAATCTGCATTTTCTCCTGGCAATAGGTTTGATAGCCTCTTGGTTCATTTTGTGCTGATGCTCTCTTACAGCTTGATGAGTACAAATGAGTTGGTAATCTTTATCATAGCTATTAGCTATTATAATATACAGTTCTCATGCATAGATACCCCATACATTTTTTTCCAGGGCAGGTAGAACTGTAGGTGTTACACAAATATAAAGAAACATTATGTCAGCTGGCTTAGAGTGAAAGCAAAGAGAAACATCAAAATGCAACGTCCAGGTCCAGTTCTCAGTTAAGTCCATTAAGTAAATTAAATCACAGCTTATAAAGGAATAAAAAAACCCCAAACATGGTAATTCTGTTTATGTCACAGATGATAACAGAAATCTGTGCTTTATCTTGTCCTTTTGACAGGTATATGTCACCACTTCTGATTCTGCACAAGTATTTTTGACAAGAAAATAGTGCTCTGTACTCTTCAGTCAAAGGCCGACCTAAATGGTGCTTCAAAATTAATATTCTGTTGCGTTTTACTAAGTCAGGACTGCACAAGTCTAATATAAAAGAAGTCTGAACTGGCACCATTGCTTATGTAGTACCTTTTATGACAAAAAGATTTTGGTAGAATACACACACAAACTGACAAACGCAGCCACTTGTGCCTGACAATGATAAAGAACAACTTAGGATGAGGCTGAAGAACTCCCCAAAAGTGAACTCCCCCAAAACACAGGAGATGCTTGTTCAATGCTGGCAAGAGAGAAATACTGATATGGAATAGTTTCCTAATGCATTCTTGAATTACCTTGGAAATTGCTCACCTACATATTGGCCTGATCTGACTACATTTAACTTGTTTGATCTGATGAGATCGGGAGGTATGGCTGCAAGTTTGTGATAAGAAGCCAACGTTAGAAAGAAACTGCAGATCTCAGGAAAGCAAAGGAAGAAAACCCACAGCCCTAAGCCATTCATGTGGAAATTATTCAATATAAACAGGTAGTTTCTTCTTGAACTGCTCATATAATATTCTATATCCATGGATCATTATGAAAACCACGTGCATACACAGATTATTACCATATGAAACAATGAAGACATCTTACGTCCCCTCATAGGTTTGCCAGCATTGCGGGGCTTTGTTATTTGAGAGCAATGTCATTATCCTTTATCTTTATGCTGTGTAGTATCGTCCTCCATTGTACAGTATTCATTATTACACACTTTGTCATGCCCAGCCTCTGCAGATGTATGTAACACACACAGATTACACCAACTGATTTACAGATACCACAGACACACACTGCACTTACATCCATCAGAGTATTCCTCATGCTTACAAGGCAAAGAAGCAATTCCTATACACCAGAGGATCATTCTTTGTAAATGTTGAATGATTTTAGTGGTGACATTATGACTTTGTTTTCCTTCAGTTTGTTCCTAAGAGGATGGAAAAAATAAAAATTTACTGGTGGAGGGAGGAATATAAATTAAACTATTTTATAGATTTCAGCAATTATTCAAAAGCTTGAGAACAACAATATAGGTAGAGGAAGAAGAGAGAATATCTTCAAATGAGATCATTCGAGTTTGCCATTTACTTGTACAAGCATAACCAGAGAGCTGCTCTTCAAACAGGGAGCTGTCACTTCTCCTCTGGTCTTGAGTGAAGCATTGTTTTTTTACCTTTGTACTTTTATTTGGTTTCTCTGAGTGCAGGCAAAGGATTAGTTTGAAATCATGGGGTTGTTTCCCCCACTGTGGAATAAGTTGCCCAGTTCTAACTTGCAAAATACAATGTAGACTAGGCAGACTCCATAACATTTAAACAGAGTTTACGGAAGCAAGCAACAGAGAACAAACAACTGCAGTGGAAGTACTTAGTACAGAGCAGAGTTTGAAAAGATGCTAGATATTATTTCCCTCAGTCCTCAAATACCACAGTAAATGAGCACGAGTCAAAACTCATTTCTGCCAGGAACATTTTTTAAAACTGTCTTTCCTGCAGATTTCTGGAGTTTCCCCTTACAAAGAGAGTCAGGGATGAAGGCTGATAAATATAAGATTATCTCCTCTTGATAACTTATTTTGCTAGGGCATAAATCATATGAAATGTGATTCTGTATTGCCACAATGCATGAAAATTAACTATGGGAAAATGCACTGCAATCCAGAGGTGAAATCTACATTGGCAACGTTCCTTTGTAAGCAGTTTGATGCTGCAAGTAAACAAGGCCTCAGTTTTATGCAAGGTATGTAAGGACAAATATTATCAACAAGCAGAAAATCTAAACCCAGGGTGGACAAAGCCAGGTCTGTGCAGCTCAGTTCAGTCTATGCTGAGTTCACTTACCATATTCACTCATGCTCAGCAGCCTGTCTGACCCCACCTCAGTCGAGCTGTGTGGTGCAGGATGTTACTGCTCCACCTGTTTGTCACCACCAAGCAACTAGAGGTGGCTGATCCCACACACGTGCAGTTCTGGAGCACAGAGTGCAGGTCGCTAACCTGCTGCAAACAAAACAACCAGACTAGACCAACTCACGGACATTGGAAGCACAGCAGCAGGTGTACACTGTAGTTAGGAAGTGGCTGTGTCTTAAAGCAGTGCAGCCAGGAATGTGTATCTTGGTGCTCCAGGAATGTGCATTCATGAGCCCTGGCAAAGCAGCTTCCTAGAATTTCTATTAATAGGAAATTGGGAAAAATAAATCCACCAGAGGAGGGCAAAATATCTGATCTTTTTATTATGGACAAGTAAATAGCTTCAAAATGGCCCTGTGCCTATAAAGACGATTATTGGAACACCTTTTTCAAGCCTAGATTGAAGCATGCCTAATATTCACATACAAACATCACTATTGTAATGGTAATTTCTTTGCCGCTCCAGGAGACTGAGTAGTAGGCTCAGCTATGATTAAATCATTCAGTTCACCTCTTTGCATCTTTTACCTGGCACCACACTGTTATTTACCTGACCAGTGGCTACAAACCCCCACAATTCAAATATTATACAATGGAACAGACTATTGCCAACTTGAGACAAGACCACTAATAAAGCACTCCTCCCTAAGCAAATAATGATGTGAGTTTTTCAGTACTTTGCCTTAGGTGCTAAATTTTGTTCAAAAATAATCATGAGGAGAGGCAGAAAAATATTTGACAAAGTGGTTAAGTGGAGGCATACATTAAGATGGATTTTCATTCAGTAGCAGCAGATAGAAGAATGACCTCCTAGAAAATTATATGGTTTTTTCTTTCCTTCTCTTCGTAAAAGAAAAAGAAATTTCAATCCAAATTAATTTTTATCAAAATTCCATCAAAATGAAGCAAAATTGTTTATGTTCTTTGTGATCTCTTTTGGGTTTTGGTCTGACATGAAACCGTACTGTGCTTATACGCAAATTATTTTGTGAATAGAGGGCTTCAACTGCCCAAGAAATAAGAATTAGAATTCCCACAAAGTTGCATTGAATTACTAGGTTCCTTCACATTTTGGAGAGCTCCAAAATAAACAACAGTCTTTTGGGCTTTGTTCCCAGTACTTCCTGAGAACAGAATTATTAAACTATTGACACACCTGTGAATCCAGCAGACAGCAGTTGGTTAAAGTGTGGTGCTAATAACACCAACAGCTGGGCTTGATGATCCGTGTGGGTCCCTTTAAACTCAGAATATTCTGTGATTCTGACTTACTAACTGAAGCACATGGATGCTGTGTGAGATATCCAAATGGCTTACTCATGGATAACAGCTGTACTCTCACTGTCTCCAGAATCATAGGATCAATCCCAGAGTAAGCTGCAAATTGGCAAAAGATAAACCTAATTCTCAGACAGTTGCACTGAAAATGCACCATAGACCACAGGACAACAGGAAGACAATGTGCTTGGCAAGTACAAGTTACACACACAAGTTGTGGGATATCCCACAAGACATACACAGGCATTGGTCGCATGACTACCTGTATGGGATTTATCCTAGCCTGTCGCAGTAACGACATGAAAGAAGGAGACAGACACCTGTTGAGTTCAAGGAACAAGTACTCAAGGAACAAGTGCCTCGGGCCTTGCCCATCTTTATTGTATATGTGTCTAATAAATCACTGTGGATTGGAGGAGAAAAAGAGCCTCCCCTCAATCACGCTGGTCAAAGGAAATGTCCATCAAACTACTGTGCCCAGGAGAAAGGAATGTAAATAAAAAGGTACCGTTACAATAACATGACTATGTTTACAAAGAATGTCTGAGAACCAGTTACAAAAGAATGATAACATCCAGAACTGCAGAAGTCAGGGCAACACTAGCCATTCTTGAATGTCTCCCTTACAGGTGGGCAAAGTGCCATTATGATGGAAAAGCAAATGAACTCCATCTAAAAAGTGAAAATCTCTGCCTGCATCTGCCTCTGAATCTCATAACTAAGTGGGATGTATGCTTAATTTTTGCATGCAAAGAAAAACCTTCATCCTAGCCTGAATGCATGGAGAACATTTCAAAGTACAGAATTTCAAACAAGATTAAATCCCAGTAAATCCTCTTCTGCTGTGCAGACTGTCCTTTCACCGAACACAGGTTTGAAATATTGGGAAGTTGATTTCCCAGAGCGCCATCCTTCATTGGCTCAAATTCTCACAGAGGTTTGTTTTCTCAGCCAACCCTGCATATTCCTCCCTCCAACGAGGGCAACTGTACTACAAAACAGACAACAAAATGACTGCCTCGTCACAGAATCCAGGCACCTACAAACAGGAAACAGAAAAGAGACAGATATTGTTCAACCCCATCTCTCAAAATGGTGCAAAAATCCTAGCAATAAATTGACCTGATGTTCCTTAGAGTTTTCCATTTCTTGTTCTCCATCTTTTACAAAATGTTCTCTTTAATGAAGTTTGAATAGATCTTCAAAAATTTAAATGAACTGTTCCAGAAAGAGCAAGCTATCAACTTTGAAGGCAAAACAAAATAACCAGTCTTCATTACAGAATTTATATATAATTTAGTAACAGTATCCTAATTTTAACCTATATGTCACCCAGAAATGAGCTTGAGCCTCACTTGAATTAACAATATCTTGCTGAAAGAAAAAACGTAGTGATGGCCTTTTTCTAAATTCTAGCAAGAGACAGAAATTATTTAGAAGGAAAATAGTGTAAGTATTGTAAATATTGCAGATATTTCTTTGTTATGAAGGAGAAATTATTTTATAGCTTCCCCTGGGAAACTCTGAAACCCATTTTCTTTTCCTGCAAAGAGAAATAAAAATATTCTGAAAGCATGTAACTATTATGCTCTAAAATACGTATTAGGTACAGAGATGAACTCTCCTATGAAAACAGTAAGAAAAAATCTATTAATGAAACTGTACGTCATTACCCTTCTGGTTTCTTCTGGAATAAAAATTAGTGTTACAGCAATTAAAAGGACAAAACCCAGTAATTAATTAATTAATTTGTAAGGGTGGAGGAATAAAATCCTAGATGTATTCCCATGGAGTTTGCTGAGCCATTTTACACCTTCTAAGCCATCTGCCAAGAAAAGGTCACTTGCTCTAATCCATGCTTACACCTTGGCATCTCCACTGAAACATGTCATCTCTCCACTGTAGAGGTTTTACTCGCTGCCTATGACACTAAGTCTCAGAAACAGCCTAGACTCGATCTGAATGGAGGTGTGACTGATGTGCATTTCACAAGCCAAAGAAATCTATACACTGGATGTCTCAGGAGACTAACAGTCCAAGTTTCTTTGGAGTATTCTCTTCTGTCTGGCTTTCAAAGCACTCGTCTTCCTGACACAGTAACTACAGAGTGGAAAATGAATCATCAATAAAATTTCAACATCAAACAATTAACTGAGTGGGACAAAACTCAAAGGAAAGTTATATTTATTTGCTTATGTTCAGTTTCCTGAAAACCAGGGCTTAAACATCCACTACTAGCTGTGAATTCATCTTCTCTAACTGTGAAACCACAGCTTCCCTGGTTGGTCTCCCAGGCTTTCTCCACACAAAGCCATCTCTTCATAAATTGGGAATCCTGAAATCTCACAGTGAATGCCTGGCAGCAAACAAACAAATGAAACAACACATCACAGAATAAAAGCATCCATAAAAAAACCCTCATGTATAAAAATTAGTTGTCAGATAGCTGACAACTTCATTCTGTCTTTCTGTAGCTTGTAAAGCGCAGGAAACAATCCCTTCACATTTATCACTTTTTACCAATACTACTCTCTCAGGTCTCAGAGCTTGGACCAGCTACAATTGCCACCCACTCCACATTCATAGAATCCATCTCCTTCTCATGCCATCTGTTCTTTGTCCTGGATTAATCATGATATATAAGGCAATATGGTTGCTACCTGCTCTGAGCACTGCTCCCAGTATCTTACCACAGGTTTCAGCAGAATCCCAGCTGTGAGGCTGGGTATATCGTCTCCAAATGCTTGCTGTAATACCACTGGAGCACAGAGGCAGGTTTTAGGACTAGTACTACTTCTGACACTGTTATTGCTCCTTGTTCCGTGTTGGAGGATGGATTCTCTCAGATTTCTTACCACTACCATGCTCCAAAGCTACATTTGGTGCAGACAAACCTAGTTGGTAGTGGCCTCTGATGGATAACACATGATCATGTTTTGAATCTGGACTTCGAAAGGATTCTAAGATTGACCTCTGAATATAAGGCTTTGATTGGTCTGTTTGGGAGTAAGTAAGTGTTATCAGTGATAACACATGCACTTTAGACTCTTATAGAAACCTGAAAGGTGCTAGACATAGAAATAGTGATTTTCCTCTGTGAGTCTGGTTCCATTACACACATTCAGATCCCATTTTTTAAGCAAAAGCCTAGTTTAAAAAAATAATTTTACAGGTTTTAAGATGCCTGTAGTCATTTATTCAGATTTTTTCCTTTTTATTTCAGTCAGATATTAATAGAACAGCAAAGAAAAATCTTCCTGTGGTTCAAAAAACACATTTTTCTCTATATATGTCTTTGCTTACATGTGAGGGGGGGAAAGGCTCTGATAATCTACAGTACAAACAAGAAATGTGACAAAGGAAAACTTATCATTTAAAATGCTCCCCCATTTTACTTCAGGTGAAACAGGCTGTTAATATGCTAGAGGCTGCTTTCTGTGTAGCCTGGAATGGTAAAGAGACACAGCATGCTAAATATCACATATAGAGGCTCAATCATAACATAGTTAGTTACTATTGGAAAAATCTGTGATAACTTGAGACAGATGGACAGGAACAAAAGTTTAACCAGTTTTGAATTTAAAAGTTAAATAGCGGTGAGACTATTTCTTATTATTCCCAATATTAAGAACACCAAATAGTTTGAAAAACTACAGTGACAATAACATATGCAGCAAACCACACAAGACTTTACCCTTGCAAACAAAGTTGGTGAGCATTTCGGCTCACAGGAAAAGCATCTTCGTTTGAATTTGTATGATAAGTAAATATTCCCATTTCTCTGCTGGTTTGGAAGAGAGGTTAATAGAGGTGAAACATTCAACCAACTTCTCTAACATACACATTTTTCTGTGCAGGAAATCATTATTATTCCTGCTTCATGATTTTATCAGCCTGGATGTAAGATCTGCAAAATGGAGAAAGGTTCACAAATGTAAAAATTCCTTTTAGAGAAAAAGAGTTTACATATTTATGTTTCTGGTCAAAAAGAAGCTAGGGCAGTAATTTCATTGCATAAACAGAGACCAAGTCATCATCTCTCTCTTTACTGAGATCAAAGCTGGGATTTGCAGATCTCATCCACTGACACTTGGATCTTCAGACCTATCAAGGCTGGTAAGACGCAATCCAAGTAGTAGAAACATTTAAGTGGATTCTATTTTTGTTCAGCTCAAATTAACTGTCTGAAAGATTCATTACTTACATTGTTCAAGGCTTTGAACAAATCTGAATTAACTTCAGTGGCTCATTTTCATAGGATAGAACTAGTTTGTGCACAAGTGAATTTTACCAGTGGCCCAAGTGAATTTGATATGCACAAGACAAAGAAACCCTAAGGTACTTCATGTTAGAACCTGATTTCCTTAATTCACATTAATACCAAATGTATGGAGTATTGTAGTTTTAAAAAATCTTTGATGTTAATAGCGTGAGTGATAAAATATGGGTCTAATCAAAATGACTCAGTATTGCACATTAAACCCTGCAGTACCCAATTACTCATTGCTGTTTCAGGTGAGAAATGTGATATTCAAGGGTATAACCTAACCTGCAGCCATAAATAACACATATATTAAAAAGAACAGGTTGATGGCAGGGCTACTAAAAGCTGTTCTCTTGCTGTGTGATCCTAGCTTTGAATCCATTGGTAGCAGTAGCAGTGCAGTAGTAACATGGTACAATCAGGTCCATGGACTGAGCAAAATCATAAAGCAGTTGTGCTTGTCAGAATGTAATATTACTAAGCTTGGGCTTGTTATGGAGATGATATTTCTTTAAAAAAGGACACACATGTTTTGAATTCGTCATTTTGATTTATCTGGGAGTGTCTTCTTGATTTGCCTTGAAAAACCTTATAGCAAGAGACTTTTTGGGGATGTCTTGTCACAGAAAAAGTCTTAATCTTACTGTCCACTCAGTTTGCTAAATAAGCAACCTGTCATGCTTGTATTAATTCAATCAGGCCAAAGCTGAAATTCATTTTGAAGCTTGTATTTCAGCATTTTTTGTCTTGAACCAATTGAGTTTGTTGCATACAAACACAAAGCTGTGTGTCATAGGGAAAACGATTTCTAAAAAAAGAAGAAAAAAATTCCCTGTAAAATACTTTAGGTTGGGGTTTTTTTCCCCCTTTCAGTTCAAACAAGCATCTGTTTTGTGCTGCAGAGATTGGTACAACACTTCATCCATTTCAAACAAGAGACTGCTTTATGAACTCATGGAAAACGGTTATTTTATACAGCAACTTGCAGATATGATCCTCTGACAAGCAGCGCTCATTAAAAGAGCATCAGCTGGCTCAAGCAGTGCTCTTGGTCGTTATTGAAGTAACTCAGAGCCTCGGGGATTTTAACACCATTTGTTCAACAAACAGTCTCATTCTGCCCAGATGAAAAAAATTTTCCAATTTAAAAGTAAATCTTTTGTAATGGGCTCAAGGAAATGTATGGTATGGGAGGATTGAGAAGTTATCTATTATACAGACATTCTGTTCACATCCAGGATGATTCTGCCTTGATAAACGAACAGTGACACTATTGGCAAACCTGGGATTTGAAGTAATGGTTCATTAATGCAACTGCACACTAAGTAATGTACTTGGGTGTCAGCATTCTGCTGGGTTTTCTTCCTCATTGTAATGCTCTTTTTCCTTCTGGACATGCTTAAAAAATATCCTGGCACTCCTGTCAATATATTAGTTTGAAAAATGTCACCATGGGCCTGTAACTGTGGTGTATATATGTAACTGTGCATTGACACATGCATTGCCTTGATGCATTCTGGTGATGCGAGTTCAGTCTCCTGTAGAGATCCAAATTATGATACGATTGCACTGAGCTTACAGACTTCCCTCATGCTGGGATGGAGATGGGGTGAGGAGCTAAATTCACAAAACAGAGCAACGTGCTCGTACTGCATGGTTTGAATAGCTCTTTCAGCTGCACACAGTGAACAGCTCGCTTTTCCTTAGAGGAGTGAAGATTAGATATGGCTGAGCTGGGGATGCAAGGTATTCAGTTCTTTCCCCTCACTAATACAGTCCTTCTCCTCCTGGCTGGAGCTTCCACCATTCCTTCCCTCTTACTTTTTTTTCAAATCTTATCCAACAGCTCCTGCACCCACCTGTTAGGGACCAAATGTTTAATGCAATGGTTTCTATAGTGCATGGCTCTGCTCCAATAGGGTGAGTGCTCAAAGGCTCTGGTAGGAATATTTTGATGTATCATTTAGGATTTAGGATCTATTTGAAAAAAAACAATCAGAATTGGTACTGTTGGTATGGCAAGATTTTAGAGTAAACAGAGTAAGGCAGGCTTCAATATCAAGGGGAATGACATCCAAAAGGGACAGATTTAATAATTCCTTCCATCTGTCACCTATAGATGACAGAAGGTTGATCAAGCCCCCTTTGTGTGGTCAAAGGGGGAAAGCACATTTTTGGCACAATTATGTAGAACCAATTTTGACTATTATCATATTTGTCAGCAAGAATAGCTTGCTAGTCACTGGATGGCTTACACAAATTTATTGTGTAGAGAACTCAGAAAAGGTGTGTGTAATTGTTTTAAACATGTTTCATTAGTTTTTAATTTGTAGACTGATGTAACCGGTGTGGAATAAAGCGACCTCATGCTTCCTGCCCCAGGAAATTCTTGGAAATTAGATATTTCAACTCAGTGGGATTCATATTGCAATGTATTTTAAATTACAAGAACTGAGTCTTTTGCTTGCTTCTGTCCATCTGTGTTATAGTCTTGGATTTACTCCTATACACAGAATGTATAGATTGCTTCTTATCTACATAGCTTAGTGCAGCTTACACAGAAAAATCAGGAAGGAAATCTCAAAGGCAATTATGTTGGAATTAAACAGCTGCAGGGAATTGTCAAATGCATTCTGGCCAGACCCAGCGGGAGTGTTTGAAATAGTTTGAGTTTATGTGAAAACTCACCTCACATGGACTTTCTGAAGGCAGACATAAGTCTCTGGTCAGGACTCTGTGAAATTTTACAGAATTGCTCAGTTTTCCCCAGTCCTATAAAGACATTACTGACAGTCAGCAGAGCTCTCCTTTGCTAGTGGCTACTGATTGTAATCCCTTTTTCCCCTGCCCTCACAGGTAGGGAATGTGAACAAATATCCACTGCAGTTAATGGGATCACCTTAAATCCATCAGAGGAAATGATCCTACTCCATTAACCCACTGGGAACTGGCTGTAACAGAGGCCAGAGTATGGTTGAGTTCCAAACCTATCTCAATTGCCACACAGTTTCTCAGGACACCACGTACCAGTGTATCTGTGTACACAGATGAGGCCGAATGCACTGAACCAACAATGATGACCTACTGTTCAAGCTGCAAAGCATATCAAGGAGCAGGCCTGATTAATTCCGCTACCAGGCTAAGATCATGCTGAATATTTGACATATCTTTCCAGACTTTCCAGCTTGCCCAGGGGAACCTCCATTCTTATAATTTTGATGTGCAGCACCTAAGGAACAGAAATACTTAGCAAGTTGCAATCATTAAGAGTGCACTTGAAAACTTCTTGTTCCAAGCCCACACATCTGATATTGAAGGTGCCCATTGGCACACTCCAAGCAAGAGCAATTTTAAAAACTGAACTAAACATGCTATTATTGATCTGATTTTGTCTGCTGTGCAAGGTGCAGCCCTTCCCCCTGAGGTACCTACACAGTTCTACAACTGATGGCCACTCAGAGAACAAGATGATTGATTTCCTATTTGTGTCCAACAGCCCTTTAGTGGCATTAAATATTATTTAATGGCACTGATTAAATTTTAATGAAATTACAAAAAACCCTTCAACCAAAAATAACAACAACCACCTCTCCCCTAACTGTAACATTGTTCTAGCTCTGAAACAAGCATGCTGTCTGGTTGCATTGGAGGGTCACATCTTGATTAAGCAGAGTGTCAAGAGTATTGATAGCATCTTTTCAGTATTCTGGGGAGCAGCCATCAACAAAACCCTAACAGAGTACAGTGGCTTCTACTCTCTTTTTATTAATCATGAAAATATATTTACCATTGGAGCAGAAGTGCATTGTATGGAAGCATCAGTCCTCTTTGCCCATATCCACAATGCAATTCCCTTTCATTTCATAGGAACTGATGTCTAAAATGGAAGTCAGTTCACATGAATCTTCCTGTTGCAAACAATTATTGTTACTAGAAATCTTCAAGGAAAATCAAAACAAAGCTCACAGGCAAATAAAAATGACAAGTTCAAAACAAAAGCACATTAAAGCTTACAGGGGAAAAAAAAACCCCATCTATTTCCCTTACCAGCTCCAACTTCATAAAAACAAAGATTCTGACAAGCACAATCCTGTTATATATAGAGATGCCGGAGTCCACACTCCCGATTGTTTTATATGAGTGGTGTCAGGAAGCTGCCCTTTCAACAGTACTAAATGGGAAACACATCAAATGTATTTACTTTAAAAGTCACATGCAGGTGAGCAGAACACTAGCTTAATTTTCTTTTTTTATGGTAAAATTTCCCTCTCCTTTCTGGGCTGCAGCTGTCTGCTTGTTTGCAGATTGTTTGACTTGTCCAGAGGATGCAGAATGTGGTCAGAATCTCAAATTGCCAGGGCAGAGCAGAGGGGAGAAATTTTTTCCTACAGATCAGCAATATGTGTTGTGGATCAGATAGGCAAGTTTGCCTGTTCACAAAAACCATGCAGATAAAAATATTTCCCTTTGCAATATGGAGAAAATCTTTCTGGAAAGAATTCACTGTAACCACTTCCCTGCCTGATCTCCAAGTTACTTGTTTTACCAAACCCCAAGAGGTGCAAACTGTCTCCTGGGATGTGTCAAACTGCTCATGTCCTGCTAGGGCATGCAGCTCCTCATGGGAGACAATCAGCATGTCATGAGGTTTGGCCCTTCAACACACAGAGGCAAAAGCAGAGAAAGGAGAAAACTAAAATACCTGCATGGTTCATGTCCATGAAACCAAGAATGCTTTTGAACACACACAACAGAGAGGAGCAGTGAGGTGGGGCTCTTGTCTAGAAAAGGAAAAATGTTCTATTTCCTATGTCAATCCTACGGCAAATATTTGCAAGGACTAGGCAAGCACACTTAATTGGCTACTCTTTTTGCAAGCAGAAGTCACAGAAGATGTTTATCTTCAAATCTGATTTCATACCTTAGCTGTCACTGTGGAAATTAAACATTCTGCAAGTCACTTTCTCCATCAAATATAGAGACAGTTGGCAAATGAGGCCATAAAGCTAGAGATTAACTACTGGTTGCATGAATTGTTGCTGTTTCCTCTGTCAATTACGTCACAGTTAATCATGGAGTGAACTCTGGAGAGTTTTGTATCTCTCCTCCCCACATTTTTCACAAATAAAAAGTAAACAAATGTAACTAGAGGTCAGGCTAAACTGTCTCTATCCAGCATCAGGAAAAAGTTCTGAGAATTGCAGTGTCTCCCCATCAAGTTTAATTTAAAAGTTTTCATTTCATAAGATAATTTAAAACTAGCAGATCAAGACATGTCATGATTTATTTTATGAATTTAAATGCTATTTAGGCACATATTTACTTTTGGTAAAGGATTTTCTGGTTACTACTTTTAGGCATTTCTTATTCTTTTGTGCTCAGAGTTGCTTCCATTAGGCTACATAAGATTTGTCATTAATGGTCTGGAGCAAAAAGGGAAATAAAAGAGAAGCATGGAAGGAATGTACGTAGTGTAGGGCAGTCTCCTTAGTCATAATTACTGAACTAAGTATTTCTCCCTGTGAGACCACTCTGGACTGGGTTTTCACCAGAAGCACTAACTACAATAGATAAAAGTTACATTTCGTAGAAGGGTAGAAATATGATTTACTATTAAAGAAGGCAATATATCTGCCTATGTTGGGCAGCCAGCAGCATATCAATACTCCTCTAGCACTTTATAAAGGACAAGCATCCCAGTTCCCTCCACAGGTTATTTTTTTAGAAAATATGTTATTACAGTTGAATTCATTAAATAAGCCTAGATATCAGCATTAGCTCATATCCACACAGAATTTCCCACAGGAGATAAGGTGAAAAGAATATTGTAAAGATGTCATTAAGGTATGTAGATAGGTGAGGGAATAATGACATCTTCATAAATACTAATGTCGGACACTATAGAAGCACAGTTGAGTTGTTTTCCTTGGATTGCAGGGACAGTCAAATCCAATTCCCATATGAGTTAAGGAGTCTTCTTCCATCACCTTTGACACATAGGACTAAAACCAGCATGAGCAGATACAGGACACTGTTCACACCTGCATCAGTTCATTCCTCCCTACAGATAGTTATGGCCACACTGTAATTAGCACAGTATCTGTGAACGCTCCTAAAAGGACTCTGCAAGCACAAGAATTATTCTCACTTCTAACTTACACAACCATAAACACTTTTACCCATTTTCTTCCTTTCATTTGACCCTAAGAAACAGGAAGTTAAAAGCCCTGCTCTGGATCAAATTACAACTCTTGCTGACAGAAACAAAGACCTCAATATTTTTTATTTCAAATACAGGAAAGAAGCCCTATGGACTACACTTCACAAAAAATATTAAGAATGAGCATTAACTAAGAAAAAACTGTAAGAACAAATGCATCTAATTACTTGATCAACATCATCTTTAAAGGGGGAAGTTGGTTATAATTTGCACCTGGCACTGCTCAGTGATACAGCACAGGCAGAAGAGAGAAGTCTTCACACAGTACTGTGTCAGAACAAGCCATTTGTGTAATTTGAATCATTTGAATTGACTAAGACAACAGCATCTCAGTCTTACACTGGAAGACTGGCAACGTGGGAGATAAACAAGACACGCTGCTCAGATAAAAGAACAAAAATTAGCAATTATTGAGGGATTATTGCTTGAGTTTGCTAGACACTAAACTAATTAAGGACATCACCATCTATCTTTTCTGCATCATAGAGGCTGACTGGTGTAAGACATTTGTTGTTTCCTGCCTACTGATCCAGGAATATTGTATTTCCAAACAGTTGTGGGAATGGAAGCCAGCAAATATATTTGCCTTCAACTGGAAGGTGAATGTACTGGAATATGTAAGATATGTCAGGATATTACAGTGGTTACACCAGTTCTGCTGGGCAGAGAATAAGGTTAAAGAAGAGACTTTCTTTGTGTAAATATATAGAAGAAAGAGGCTCAAAAAGTAATGAAATATCAGTGACGTTTAGACACAGATTTACCATGGTACACAAGCCCCATGTGCTTTGCTACCTGTGTTTCATTTCAGCTCCTTATCACAAGCTCCACTGCCCTGTGTGGGACTGGCACTTGTTTTCACTGAAAGGAATCGTGGTCTGACATGAACCTCCTTTTCATACCTACTTTCTTTATGTGATTACAATTAGATCTAAACCTTCTTACAGCTGTTGCAGAAATTCAAACCTTAGCAGAGATATTCAAACTTTTATACACAATCTTTTGTTAGTCTGTAATTGCTGCTTTCACAGAGATGGATAACATTAATTTAAAGATACATACATCTTAATGAACATAATTCATTGAATTTTTCACTAGAGTTACTAACTAAACTAATAATGGATAATAATGTGTTTGGAATAAAGAGGCTGTGAGGGATATCATGACATCCAGCCACTCCTGTGAACTGCATCTCTTCAGTCTGGTGTGGCAGACAGTACGTGTCATTCAGGCTACAGCCAAATAAAGACTGGAGTATTCCTGTGAATGCTATTATGACTGCAAAAATAATTAGTTGCTTATTAACCTACAAAGGATTATCTTGAACCAATAAGATTCTGCTAGTTGGACTGGAGCCATTTGATTACCTACGACTTCGGTTTACAGGAAATTGGGGACTACTGCTACTCACTCTATCATTCATTATGAGAAAATTACCTTTTCCAATCAAGCTATTATGGTTACGTGGTTTTACCTTTTGTATTTACTGATACTCTGAATTACTACAATATTGACATACATATTTTTTTTGTCTTACTTTAACAATTGGTCAGCTTTCAGGTTTGGCCATAGGGCTGTAAAACTAGCTGCAATATGACAATAGATGTCAAGAAATGGCCTGACAACACCAAAAGAAAAACACAATTATATTAGGTAAGAAGGCTGAATTTCTGCAGTGGTAAATTAATATCATTTACAATCTGAAAGCAATACTTGGCTGATTACGTTCCTGACAGGCTTATGCTTGACAGCTCTGCATGGTGGGGAGAGGTACACTGATTATTTTCAATTCATGTCAAATTCTGGACTAGATCCAGGCAAATATTTGAAAACTGTGTCTGCAATAAGCTGATTGGTTCAGCATCTATTTTTTACATAACCAAAAAAAAAGAGTGAAAAAAAGAAAAAGTCAAACAACACAGAAGTGAGAATTTTATGGGATTACAAGATTACTCAGCCATCACAAGATGCCTGAAAGGCCAAGCACTTAGCTTTCCTTGGTACAGATTAATTAGCTAGCTGTGACTCCCAGATCTCTATTTTTAAATAATGACTTGCATAAATCTCTGAAGACAAGAATTTAACGCTGCTGCATTACACACAACCATGGCTGCAAGATATTACTATCACTGGAAATTCAAGTTTACAGGAAACTGATGTAATGTGTTTTTCATGAAGAGTAAGAAAATTAACCCTGACACATGTATAATTCCACTTGGGCTCACTTTGATTTCTGATAAAACACTACAACAAATTGCATCCTCATACTTCTTATAAAACCACAGAGTTGGTAATATTAGAAAATCTGGCAAGGTGCCTGTGTTTTAGCTAGAATTAATACTTGTGAAAAGGGAAACGTTTGGGAAATGTTGCAGCAAGCAATGGCTGGTGCATTTGTTCCAAGGCTACATTACAAACATTCATACATGGATACTTTTATCTTCAACGAAGGTAAGCAGAACTATTTTGCCATTTTTCAGTTTGTTTTGTATTCTTGTGCTTATTACCATTGGGCTCACAACTCTCATTCTGAGCAGATGCACTGAAGTAGGCTTAACTACCTGCAGGTTTCAGATAAGAGTTGTTCCTTTTTCCAACTCAGGTTTTGAATTCCCTCAATTCATGTAAAATTTCTGTCTGCAGTCATGGTAAAGACAAAGAGCAGGATGAAAGGAATAGCTGCCTGCAGAATGATCCTCAATAACTGCATAGTACTGACAGGATATTGTCAACAGCTGGAATAGCATTCAGGATTCAGGTGTCATTCATAACTGTGATTTTTAACAGAATGATAGTCAATAGAATTGCCATAACATCACAGTGAGAAGAAGGAAGAGACATGAAACACTCCAGAGTTGATCTACGCTGCAATATTAAGTGAATTACCAACCTTTTGCCATAGGTTTATATAAAGGAATACAAAAATAACTCAGCTTTGAAACATCCCAGTAGTTATTTAATAGACACAAAAGATCAACAGATAATTACAGTGTATTTTGGTAATTACAGTGGATATGATTTATGGTATATTTTAATTACCACAGTGAACCTAGCATGAAGGACGAACACTTAAAAGTCAAGATAAATATATGAATACATAGCTTATAAAAATAAACCTATTAGGTAACGTACTTCACTGATATTTGCAAGAAACTGCTAAGCTACGTAAGAACAGCCCTTTTCCATTTGTTATGGAAAGGGTCAGTGAGCTACAGGACCATCTCTCAGTATTTGCCAGATCCAGTAGGGCAAGTTTTGTTCCCCATCACGAGCATATACCTTTAAGAAGTCCAAAGGAAAGAAAACACCTAGTGCTTCAGTTTAAATAGGTGACATCAAATGCTATTTTCTTAGCATTATTTCAGCCTTATGCTAATGAATTCCAACACTGTTGTAGGTGAGTCTCTCCTCAATTATGCAAACTTTGGTCTTCAGTATAGAGGTCATTATGTGACACACAAATTTGTATAGTAATGAGGTTATTCACATTCTGTTACAGTGTATAAGAATTGAAAACCAAAAGTGAAATTAGCTTTCTTCCTCATCTTTTTTGTCTTCATAGATTTAGGCTAATAACACAGTGGTATGGTATGACTGGGATACAAGTATTTTAGAACACAGCATCAAGCCAATATCACAAAACAAACACCATAGTGGGGAGCATTGCATTAACACCCCTCTCCTGAGCTCTAGGAAATGAATTTCATATGTAATACAGTGTGATGTTTACCAATTCATTACAATGACCTGGCTTGCTGCTTCCTCAGAAAACTGAAAAAATGGAAATGTCACACAAATTTGCATTCAGGAGGTTACTGTGTATCACTTCTCATGCTGTCTAAACACAAGTCTGTTTTCTGCTGTCAGTCCTAGGGCTCAGCTGTGACCCCATGGAACAGCCTTGGGGAGGTAGCAAGGGACCCTGGGCACTGGTAGCTTGAGGCATGAAAGACATGAGGCGTTTTGTTTCCTAAAGAAAGAAAGAAACTACAGTCAGGACAATCCATATCCCACAGGATCTTCTGGAAATTTTTGGAATAGGCTGAAAGAGTGACTGCAAGCAAGGGGATGCGGCAGAGGATGGCTGGTGTGGGAAGCTGGAACTAGCTTGTTGTGGAAAGGGATTTGAATTGATGAGAACAGGATTTCAGACTGGGAAGCTGCCTCAGTTCAAGGTGGTGCAGAATCCATCTTCAAGGATGTGTGTTTCTTCAAGGACATCCACATGTGGATATCCTGGCTTAAACTTCCTCTGTTTGAGCTCTGTATGTTGTTGGATCTTTTTATACTAAAACATAACTTTATAAAATCTGTGTATAACATATGGTCACAGTGCCTTTAAAACACATTTTACTCTAGCTACCAGAGTGGCTAGATTAGGATAGAAAAAAGGGTTTGGGGTTTTTTCCCCCCCTTAAATGTTCATTAAGAATCTGGTGAAATCTACAAAACCAAGCAAAGAAAATTACTTCAGAGTGATATGCCAGTCTTGACAAGGCAAACTGCACAGCACCCTAATTTTGTGGAATATCAAGAGTGACGTAGAACACTTAGTTCCCAGCAGAAAGGGAAGACCTATGGTCAAGCCAGCTCATATCCCACAAGGTGTCTTTCTGGGAGTGATGAGGATGTGCTGCAACAAAAAAATAGGGCCAGAATGTGGTTTCCATTTTATGGCAATTACTGATGGTCCAAAAGTCAATCTCACTGCAAACTAATAAATAAAATTTCCAAAGCAGAACTCCACAAGCTGTGTCATTGCCCATTTTTTAATCCTTATGTTTTGATTTTAAAATGAAGTTTGAATTTTGATCTATTATTTTTTCAGTAAAACAGCAGTAATCTCTGTTATGCACTATTTTCAGTGTAATGCAAATATGACCTATAAGAACCATGCTATATTCAGAAATCTGATGTGGCTGATTAATACTCAGTGTTCTTCTGCTTTCCCAAATTAAGGATACACCTGTGTAGAACAAAGCAGTACAAAATATATTTAACTTTAGCTAGATGAGTGAAGTGCAAACAAGTTCCATGTCTCCTGTCTACACAGTAATAAAACAACTCTAGAAATGTCTATCCAAATGGCCTGATCTTCTAAAGTAATAACTACCCAGCAGCTACCAGTGAATGGTGTAGTGCTGTACCTCAGAATTAATTTAAACTAAACCTATTTATTAAGTGGAAGATTTTCACAAGGAAAACATGCAGTCATGGGAACTGAAATGCCAGGTGCACTTTGGGAAATTGCATCACTGTCAAACTCTGGATTGAACATCTACCTTTTGGTACCTAGGTCTATAAATCTTATTATTTTCATTGTGTGTTGCACACAATGGCTGATAAATTAAAACTAATTATGATTTTGTGGTGACACTAACTCTTCTAGGCTATGCTAAAGTCCGAACTCCTAACCCAGCTTTTATTCTCTTCACAGTTCTCCATCTTTTCCTCTTGCAGCAGACCTGTGGCCTCGCCTGTAAGCGCAAAAACCAGCATGAGATAATCCTACCACAAAAAGTATTATTTAAAAATTCGTTCTTCCAAAACAGTACCTTTTGTGACTTTCTGGGAGGCACAAGTGGAAGGATCCCATCATGTCTTAATGCACTTTCCAGAATTTCTTAGCTTTTGGGAGATAATAGCTGTTCCCTGATTCCTTTGTGTGAAACAACAATATATTTATGTTGAGATCCACGGTCTGAGGTTGAAGCATTATTACAAAAGCAGTGAAGTAGGCAACAAGTTCTAAATGCAATTTTCTGTGAGACAGCAATACATTCTGCTCCACGTTTATATTCAATGATCTTTACATGCTGAATGCAATACCATTATCACTTCTATTTGAAATCTTTTTCTCCTACAGTACAAAAGAAATCATTCTTAATCATACAGTCTTGCAAGTCATTAGGAGACCAATGGGAGCTTGAAGGGGCTGCATCAGGAGAGATGGGGAGGTGAAGGACAGCTATGGCTCAGCTGCAGGACAAATCCTGTACTCCACCCACTCTAGATTGGCAGTGCCCAGCCCTGGGCTGCTCTGCTCGCCAGGTCAGTTCAACACAGCTTCAGCCTGGAAGAATTACACTGGGTCTAGAAAAAGGAACTTCTGTTAAGACTGTGGCAATTGTTTAGCATCTTGCTAATGGTGCTGAATCTTCCACTAGTGAGTGAGTACTTGAGGGGTTGAGTGACAGTGTGTGGATAAGGATACAAAATGAGTTGTCTCACTGAAATGTGTTCTTTACCTTTACTTGGCCCAGGCAGGTAATAGGACTCTACCTGTCGTATTTGCAAGCAGGCTTCAGCTTCCATTAAGAAATAATGTCTCAGATTGGCCAGCCTGTTTACCCAAATGCAAATGCAGCTGAAATTTGGAAATGAGAGAATGTGTTGTAATTGCATGCAGCACTGAGGGTGGACTGTCCAGGGAAACCTCTGCCTGGGCTCCTTCTTCCAAGGAGGCATCAGTGAGATTTTCATTGCTCACATCCCTGTGGGTTTTTGTGCAGGACCCTGAGAAGGGAGAGGGTCTCTGCTCAGCACAGGGCAGAAAACACATCTTCACTGAGACAAGATCCTGGTATAAACATGCTCTGCTGTAAAAAGTAACTTGGATCAATGTGGCTTTCTGTACTGTCAAATACCATCAGTACTGCAATGCACCATTTTCTCTGGGTGATCCAGCACGTGCCAGATACTCTTTCAGGACTACCAGTGGTTGAACTAAAGCTGATGGGCCATACTGGTATTGTGGAGGGAAGCAAAACACTGGGGACAGGGAGGTCCTATGAGTGACTTCAGAGCTTCTCGATGTAAATGGTCTTTTCCATGAATCCGTGAGACTGGGAGGTCCAAAACTCATCTATTCAGAAATTAAGGTACCTTCCTCATCACTGAACTGAATTATTTGTTATCTGTTCAGTGGCTTCTTTGCTGTTCTCCATCTAAGATACTTCCAATTTTCTTCCTGTACCTAAAGCTAAAGCTTCAGGCTTACGGTGTCCTTAAAATCTTTAATTACAGGTTTTGGGCTTAGTAGATCCTGAACCTAAAAAATTCTTAGTTCACACTATGTTCCAAATTTTCCTAACCATTCACTTTGTCATTCAAATACATATAAACATATAAATGTGTATGTAATCTGGAGCATTTCTCCTGTAAATGACTGTGATGACATTTCCAGTGTCTTCACTACAATTAAAGAAGTTTTAATTTATTCCACCATATGAGATGTGAAAGACTCTGGACTCTAAACAAGTACCCTCTTTTTCCAAGATTATGTTTGTGGGGCAGTTTTACTATGTGATTATAAGACTGTAACCCTAAAACATCTGAGATGAACTCTTTCCCATCAGTTCTGAATTATACCCCAGTAGTGGCATTAACATGCAAAAAATCTGCTGGAACATGCAATTCTTATCACAACTATTAATGAAATGCAACATCATAAACAATAAAGCTTAATTAGTAACTAAAGTGTCTATGGCAATTAAATAAGAAGGAAGTGTTCTGGAACACAGCAGGATACTTTGAGTCATTTACATTGCAAATGGATTTCAAAGTTGTTATTGATGGAAGTTTGGGGGAAGTTAAGAGTTTTAGAAAATAAGACATTGACTCTGGGACACACGAATATGCAACTTGGCTTAACATGAACTTGGTAACTGGAACTGCAGGTGGACTTAATAGGAGCAGCCAATAATATGAAGTGCTATGAAGAAGCATTCGAAAAAGAGATTAAGAGAACCTAGTACAATCCAGTGCAATGACATGGCTCAGTCTCAGGCCAAAATAGAACTTAAAATGAAAGAATACATGTTCACTTACACAGTAAGAAAAAATTGTTAATGTATTTCATGCCTGATTATTTAAACTGAACACAGCTTCTTAATATACTACACAGTCATAACCAGAACACTGTAACCATTTAAGATACAGAGCAAAGGTCCTATTTCAGGAGAGCTTGTGAATAACTTAAGTGGACAAGAGGTGGAACACTGTCCACTTGTTTCAACTCACAGTTAGTTCCACCTGAATTATTCAACCTACAACAGCAAAGCTGGATAATTGTCAGGAGAAGGCTGGGCAAGAACAAAAATAAAGAGGAAAAAGTCAGGAGGCTGAGATTTGAGGACAAGATTTCTCCTCTGCAACAGAAAAGTAAAGCACTAGTGTTCTCTCTTTCTCAGAAAAGTCAGTGAAAGCTACACGGGGAAAGAATTATCACTGGCTGCTCTGAATGCAAGCAAATCCTCCTGGGTTTAAAAAAGGACAGGTCACCTCCAAACCAGACATGTCCTCAAACACCTCACTCCTGTCTGCATCAAGACTCGCTGTGATCCCCTGGGAATGGGCACTCAAGCATGCTGAAACATTGCTGGTCTTGATACAGTGACTGTGACTGTGCAAACTGCACCTGAGAGCCTCACAAAGGCCATCCAGCTTTTGAGCTATCCATGAGGATATATTTAGGAAGAGGCAATTTGGGGTTCTTTATCTGCAGGATACAGGAATTTGAATTGTTCCTACTGACAATAGCTATAATATGTCCAGTTGAAGATTCATTTTTATTATAGAAAGAGTGAAAAAATAATGGCTTTTGATTCCTTCATTTCACAGGTTTCCATGAACTTGAAGTGTTTTAATTTTCAGTCCTGTCTAAATCTGAAAACACTGTCTGCCATCTCTAATTGTCCTTCAGGGGCTCTTCAGGGCTTTTTTTCTCTCTTGTTTTTTCATGTCTCCTCCACTATCCCATGCCCAGCATATCAATCTTAGCAAAATTTAAAAAACAAAATTCTGGGCTTTTGTGCTATAATAGAATTTCAGCTGGTTTCATAAAAATCCTTAGCATTATCTACTTTCTTCTTAAGGGAAGAGGTGAATAAACAGAGCAAAAGGTATTTGTCAATAGCTTCATAAATAAAATCCTTTGACACTTCTGCTCCTCTCTCATCCCTCTTTGTTTGCATATTTACAAACACCCCAGCATCAAAAGAAAGGATTTTCAAAAGCACTCAGGAGATTGTTTACTCTGCTGTTAGTGCAACAGGAGGTAAAAGCGTCCCTTACCTAATGGGAGGCCTTTGCTGATAGGAAAACTCATCTCCAAGGTTTTTCTTCCCACAATGTGTGTGGAATAAGCACCATAAGAAGCTGATATCTTAGCCATGGGGATGTCTGCTCTACAGGATAGTTTTTCTCTGGAATATCTGCTGCTCTCCAGTGAACCACAGAGAGGGTCATTACCACTACACAGCCTTGACAGGTGACAAACTTCTCTCTCTTTTGCTCCTCTCTATCATAAGGAGACACTGCCAGTACCTTTCTTCTGTTCTGAGGTACAGTGGGCAAAGTGAATAGCCACACGTACTTCTGAGAATGCTTTGTACTCCAACATTCACATCTGTGCAACATGAAAGCAATGCAAAGGCATAAAAACCGTGAAAGCAAAAAATACAAATGTGTTATTCAAGGGCTTGAAGTTTTTGCTTTATGCTCTTCTAATAGCTCTGCAATGAAATGCCACTGGATCTTTTCAAATGCATGCAGAAAATCTGACCTTGCAAGTGCTGGCTGCTCCTGTCCTGCTGCTGAGCGCTTCCCCTATTGCTTTAGAACTCTGGTTCTCATTGCATGTTCTTTATACCTGTGGGACCAATCTCATCATTTATATTTTTATTATTGCAGGTGAAATGAAAAACAGAACTGTCAGAGTTTATATTGTTAAAGTGTAAAGTAGCACAGAGCTGACTTTTGGAGCAAACTTAGGAACTGGAGGGCACATGCAAATGTCTGAATACCAAATGGCTGAGAGATCGTTTTTCTTGAACTCAAATTTTAGTCAAATGACATGACATATGGAAATAGCTCCTTCAGGACTGGCTAATTACTGCTTTTTAGACCTCTGATTCACCTGCCATTTTAAACACAAAAACTTCCGCAAGTTTTGTAAATATTAAACAAAATAACGGTGTGCACACAAAGGTCTGGGCAGGTTTTCAGACAGCTTGGGGGAAGAAAGTACAACGTGTCTGTTGCCACAAAAAAAAGCACCTTTTCTACCTCTGTAAATGTAAGCTTTCTAGAGTGGTGGTGAATTCTGTCACCTATAGCCAGTATGTGCTTATTCAGCCCTGCATGGATGAGGAAAGACTGCAACTTATGAGACCTGAACCAGGAAATATTCACATTTTGCAAAGGGTCTTGGATCTATAAAATGAGCCAACTCTAAATTCTGACTGAAAAATATTTACCTTTGAGCTATTTGTTAGGGGATAAGTTTAGGTCATGGATCTAGCTTGAATTTTTTTGTTCCCCAGTACCTGTGTTTCTTCCCTTGCATGTCAGTGCAACAAATACGGAATAAAGGCTGCCTTATAGCACAAGGCACAGGATAGTCACACAGCTTAATTGAGATACTTTTCCCCAGGTTTTCTACAGCCACTGAAGAGAGCCAGTTTCGCAAGGCAACTCAGAGACCCTAAGCAGGGCTCTATGTTTAATTTCTCTCTCGGGTAACTCTCGAAATGGCTCAAATAGCTGGGAAAAGAGGCTTTCTCTCCAATGAGTACAGAAAAGGCAAGAAAGCCAAGTTTGTCCTAATGTAAGTTTTTGAGTAGTATTTTGAATCTCTTCAGTTCTGGTTTTGCTTATTCCACAAGACTATGCCTGACAAAAAATGCTGGTTCCCCTTTCCCCAGGTCCAGGGCTTGGAGGTCAGTGGTGAAGCCTATAAAGCACCACAGCTGTGCAATGGGAGCACAAGAGGCAAAACAGGCAGGATGTGATGCCTCATGTCACAGCACACTGGATTCTGTCTCTAACAGCAGATCTCCACAGAAAACATAACTAGAAGTAAGGCAGCACTACCAGTCTTGAACTGCTACATACAGAAATTGGAATATGAAGAACAGTGCTGATAAAAATGCTGTGTGTTGTATTGAGAGGAAGTTTGCCCAACAGCAGTGCTATCCCGTACCTATTTTAAAGTGTTTTATGATTTTAAAGCATCATAAAGGTCAAAGTTTAATAACTGTGGTATATAATTCCCTCTACCTTTAGCTCTACTTCCAGTGTTATTAACTTATCCACAGTCTAGACATAATATGCAGTGCAGCAGTTCACGCAACTCTCTACCAAGCTGACAGGATCAGCTTCTCAAGGGATGTAAGGGTAATTCACCCTCCAACTTCTCTGAATCCTCTTTGGACCAAGACCTGCTAGTTGAACAAAAGTTGCCACATTGTGTCATCTGCTACAGCATATACGAGATGTGAGATGTGGCAAACATTTGTAATTGAAAACACACAGCTGAATGCAAGAGGAAGCTGTATTTCAGAAAAGGAACAGGATGGTTTCACATGTAGAAATAGCAATTTTAACTAATGTTATACAGCTCCTAAGAATAAAACGCTTGCTTTTGCTTCCATGGGAAGCAGATTCAGGCTCTAAATTGATTAGGGTGGCCACTTGTATTGCCATAAGAGCAAAACTCAGTCCAAGTCACCGTGTCACTGTGGAAGAATCCACATTCTCACAGCAACAACACAACCAGTCCCCCAAATTCAATTAAAATAACAATTTATGCAATTAACTTAGTCTTTTTTTCCTAGCTCTGGATTTTCTCAACTGCATCCATGAGAAGACTGATCCAGAACACACTCAAGCCAACAAATTACTATTGCTGGCTTCAATGGTTTTAGATCAGCAACTGTTTAAATGAACTTGGACAGATTTTTGCTCTAAGAATTGATCACAAATATTTAGGAATAAAAAGCCCAGCATTTTTAAGTCATTACTCAACAAAAGTGATTTTTCACATAGAACAGAGAAGCTTGTGTCCAGCCCACAACTGGGTGAGCAGTAACACATTTTTGCACATTCAAAATTAAAACTCTGCTCCCACAAAAACTCATATACAAAATAGTGAAATTTACTTTCTGCAAACGTTTATACCAGATGTGATTGCTTGACTGTTTGCAGAGTTAATATGAATGTGAAGTAAATTAATTTAAAAATTAAAATGAATATTCATAGACATTTTTATTTCACGTTATTCATCCAGCTTTGCTTAATGCAGAAGCCGAGGAACAAATGTGCAGAACAAATGGAGACAAGAACATAATACCAGTTTCCTTTCTTTTGCCCCAATCTTTCTACTTTCCTGGCATAGCCTGTCACTCCCCAGTTCTGGCAGTCAGAACATCTATATCAAAAAAGAAATAAAATATCCTCATTTTGCTCATCCCAGACATAAATGTGGAAAAAAATGTGGAATTTTTTAGCTGTAGAAACATTGCACTGGGGATAACCTCCCTTCCTGTGCTTGAGTCTATCTTCAGAATTAGTATTAATGCCGTGACACCCTGCAACAGACATATGGAAGTGTTATTTGTTTCTCATTTACCAAACAGATAAGAATATGGAAATAGTTTCAGTCCATTTGTTTGATGAGCTTCCTAAGCCAGTAATAAACAAATCAATACAATTAGTTTTGGCTCATCATCATTAGAAACCTTCACTACTGGGATACAATTTAATTATACCTCTTGTTCCACAGCAAACAAAAGCCTTTGAAAATGGACTACTTTGCCAAAGATCGAACCAGGAGGGAGGAGCAAGAGGATACATCAGTGATGGAAGAGTTATTATCTAAGCAGGGTGTACAACATATAAAGCATATTGTGCAATACAATTTCCCTGATTGCAAGTCTAAAATATTCCTGCCATTAAGTGCTTATGAGCAACCCAATGTGAAATCCAGCTGTAAAATGACTGTGTATATGACACGCTTCATGTGAATGTTGCAATTAATATGGCATGCATCAATCACTCTTGGACTTGATTACAAAAGCACCAATCCTAATTGATTAATTAAGCTGCAAAGTTACATACAGTAATGTAGGTTAAAAAAGCCTCACCATATGTGCACTAATGTCCCAAAATACATTTTTATTGTGGAGATTAATGCTGTTACTTCACTCTGAGCTGTGCATCAAGGGCCTAACAAATAGGGCTGAAGTAAACACAGACATGCCCCAAACCAGAGATTCTTCAGTACAGGAATGCAGTGAGCTATAACAGCACTAAGGGAAATAAAGATTCACAACCAAACCCTCCAGAATACTTTTGGGAGCAAAGGTCTGAGATCTAAATCTGACTTCCCTGATGAACTCAAAAACCACAGTGCTGCCGTGGCAACACTGGCTGCAGAACAGTCCTCACCTCAAGAGGGGTAACAGAAAATCTCAAGTTTTAGGTGCACTGAATGCACAGAGTGGCGTTTCTCCAGCAGCGCCAATCAAAGCCTCAAGACTTTAATTGGTATTTGCACACCATCTCTTTGTGCCACAGTTGCAGTCACCCTTCTCTAAACTAGGTCTGACAGGCTTGAAAGTGAAGATTACCCCCAAGAGGAGGCAGCTGGGGTAGGACTGTGCCAACCTGTGTTGGGAGAGGGGCCCAAATAACCTGCAGCTGGAGATGAAAGAACTACAAAGGAAAAAAACCTTCAGTGACCTCCCCATTGTGCCACCCTATCAAAGGCCAGGTTTACAAGGCTCTTATTTGCCATGGTTTCAATCCTCCAGGGAAAATATCTCTGTGAAATCTAAGGTGACTTGATGCATAAATAATGCAATTGGGATCACTCAAAACTCATTACATTCATTGCACATCCAGTGCAAAGCTCACTATTGTGTTTATAACAATACATCTTTGGATGACACATTTTAGATTGACTTGTAGGAACTTTTTACACAATCAATAAACGCTATCTCCAAATTAATTGCTTGGATATTTAAAAATGTATTTCTGCTAGTACCCGGCACCAGGCACTGGCAATCAATGCACTCTACTGTGTAATTATTATCCTAATTTTCATCCTATTTTTGAGTGACACTAAAAGGAAATAATACCATATTTTTAAAATACAGGAACTGCTGCATGTGTACTTTGAAAAACTGGGTTATATTTTACATTTTTATACGAAGACTTAAGACGCTAACTTGAGACAGCATTTTGAGGTATCTTGCTGTAAACAGATACATAAGAATTACACTAGATTGCCTTAGCTGAAATTCAAGTGTCATAATGACAATAGGAGCCATTGAGATGTAGTCTTTCAAAGTATATGAGGTTGGTTTTCAGTTTCAGCTGGTCTCCAGTGTTATCAGAAAGGACCAATTCATCCTGGAAGGTAGATGTGAAAGGAAAATTACCCCAAGGTTCCCTTGTGATGCCAGAGTAACACCGCCAATGCAGTATCTCAGTGGTACAGTTCCAGGATTGTCGCAGTAACGACACGAAAGAAGAGACAAGAGACACCTGTTACCAGCAAGGAGGAAGGAGAAGGAAGGGCCAGCAAGACCCGCCTTGTTTTATTATATATACATTTCGAAATCACTATTCATTGGAGGAATGAGTTCTTGCTCCCTCAATCACAGTGGTCAAAGGAAATGTCCATCAAACTTCTGTGTCCAGGAGAAAGGAATGTAAATGATAAGATACAGTTACAATAGCATGGCTATGTTTACATAGAAGAGTGTGAAAAAACTAGCTACAAAAGAATGACAACATCCAGAACTGCAAAAGTCAGGGCAACACAGGATGAGCATCTGAAAATTTCCAGAAAATAATAGGATTTTTTTAAAGCCTCTTATACAGGCTTCTATGTTTTACTTGGCAAAGTCTGTGAAAAATCATATAGTCTCTTTCATGTTTGTTTATGGTTATTTTTTTGACTGCATACATGTACACATTTGCCCTTCCTAAGGTTTAACACTTTAGCTTCTCTTTCACCGGGTCCCTGGACCATAATCCAAAAGTAATGGTGCAGTATCAGTTAAACTGTCAGCTGAGTACACAGCTATTAAACAGAGCCAAGCTGATAAAAGGAAAGCAGCTACTACTGGTGAAATGTATCGATGGCTGAGTGCTGGAACCAATTTATCAGCCTCTTCTGTAATGTATTATCACTAGTAACTGGTGTGGCAGAGTGGAGAGGGCAACATCTTGAGGAGCTACTTGAAGCCCTTTTTTTCTGAGGAAATTTGCACTATTTGGGTTGAAGTGTTCCCCTTTGCTGAATTGTCTTTGTAACACCTTCCTCAGCCTTATAGGACACGGCGCTGGCTGCAAGCCAATAAAGCAAATCCTACAAGAGGCTGCAGTTCAAATGAAAGGGATGTAAGCTTGGGGGAGGAAATGTACATTTATTTGCATAGTCACGCCTGAAGAGCATGGGGAGCTGACCCTTTGGCACAGTTCAAGGATCTCTCAACAGGACTGTGCCTGCCTCACTCATTGCCTCTGCTGAGAGTCTGGGGGAAGAGCCAGCAGTAACCTCAACTCAAATGACTCTACAATGAAAGAAATGAAAGTTAATCACATCGGGGCTGTTGTGCTAAAAATGTAACAAAACCATTTTTCAGGATGTCTTCAGCATCTCTACAGAACTTCACATAAATACAGGAAAACTTCAAGTAAACACAGCTTTTGTTTGAATGGCAAGACCCTAGTGCTGTGAGATTTCACTATTTTATTGTAAATTTCACATTATCTACCATTCTTTGAGCCCCACTTTGTGGAATCCATTGACTCAATGGCACGTGCCACTTTTGCTGTAACCAAAGAAGTTTCCTAGCCATCATGATTTCAAAGAACAGTTGGGAAACAAACTCTGGGAGCCCAGGAAAAAGCCTTTTTTAAACTCATTACCTTGGGAAGTTCAGCCCCAGCCTTGAACACCTGTGAATGATGGCATTAATGCCACCCTTACTGACACCTCAAACAAGCTTCTGTTCCTGGCCCAGAGTCTACACAGGGATTCAGAGAAGCCCCCAGCATGTGTCAATGCAGGTGTCCTGAGGAGCACAGGCACATTTCCAAAGAGACACTTTCTTATGGCATCTGGTGTTTTTCCCAACAGTACTGACTACACCAAAGAGACAAAGTTCAAAACATAAGAAAACCAACACACTTTGGGACTTGAAGGTAAGGCAGCTGATTGAAGCTGTGACCTCACATGCCAGTGAAAAAATGTAAGGCTTGTTACTGCATGTCCAGAAACCCTTTCTGAAAAGAAAACATAGGTGCATTTATTTCAGTAGGCATCCATTCAAAGGACTACACCTATTTTGTGCTTTTAGCTCAACATCTGATTATACACATGCAAAAAGATAATTGATTCTGTCATCAAGTGGGCAATTTTTGTTGTTTTATTGTTTCCTTTAAAACAGGTGATAGCTGCAAACAGAGCAAAACCAGGCTAAAAGCTTTAAATGCACAAAAGTCTACCTATGTTTTTTCCATGGTGGATCACTGACATCTCTTCATCGGTGAGTCACTCAAATCCATGGTTACAATGTCCATTGGGATCTTGTGGTGAATTCTGTTATCTGATTGTTCTAACATTTCCAAGAGGATAAAGTGGCATGGCCACATTCTCTATTTCTAGAATGCAGTGATAATAATAGGCCCAGAACTCCAGCAAGCACTTAGCAACACTCAAGTGCTGTAAAATACCATAGCTGTGAAATCTAACAGTCATAACTGTTGAGACCCCTCGAAATTGTCCTGCTTTTCAAGATTAATTTAAGCTGGTCTTGGAAATTTATGCCAATGGGAATCATGCACATTCATCTGCAGATGCTTGTTCAAAGGATGAGTCTTATGATTTCAGAATACATTCTCCCATTTTAATTGAACCCAGGATGTTGAAAGCATACTGTAAAACTCAGTCCTTTTCCAGTATCATTATTTCCTACAAAACTGAGTGGTTTGAGTGGTTGATTGTTATGGAAATGAAAGAAAAATGTCAAGAGATTCTGAATTTCAAGTGTTCTGTTCCTGATATCAGATCAGACTGTATTGTAGTATGTAATTAATGGTGCATCTGCCCAGTCTACTCAATTACACTGTTTTCAGAAACGAAAATAAATATTTCTTGTATGTATATACCCAGATGGTTGACTTGCATTAGCTGTATGACCTATAACTTTGAATATCTCTATATGCAGTTAAATACTCAAGCATAGTGTTTCATCACCACAGTATGTTGAATTTAATATGTTATTAATTCAGCAAGTCACTAAAAAGCATTTGACATGGGATAAAACAAACAGTAAGAATTTCACCTAATCTAAAAAAGTCCGGTAACAAGGGAAAGCTGTGGTTTTATAATCTTGCCTCAGAAGAGTCTTTCACATAATCACTCAAAATTTTAATTTCTCTGCACAGAATGAAGTTCCAAATGGTTTTTGACAGTCATAACTCTTATGCAAACTTATTCCATTTTAGTAGCTGAACATCAATTCATACCATAATGAAAAGCAAATCTTCAAAGTTCTCTCTCTTCCCTAGCATTTAATACAAATCGATGACACAACATGACCACTATCACAACATCCCTCCTTGCAGATTATTTTCTTAGCTAGCTTCACACATTTAATCAACGATTCTAAAATACTAAAATCACTTTATGCCTTTTTTCAATTAATCAAGACCGAGTCTCCCTCTGACTTTCAGTCAGCATGTAAGTTAGATATTACTGGCTGAATGTAGATTGATTTGAGGGCAATAGTTATATGTAAAATAGCATATATTGTATTTAATTTTAGTGATCTAAGTTAATCAGGAGAATTTTTGAATAATACGTGTCACAGATGATGTGGTAGATGTTTCAATAGGTCTCCTGTTAAAAACCGTAAATTTCACTCAAGCTCAGTAAAACATTTCATATATATAAACTGACTCCTAATTGTGTGCTGACACTTGTAATAGTGCAGCAACCCCATGGATCTTTCTATTTTGTCTGCAAAGTGCTCTTTACTGTATCCTTCGCTCTCTTTCTCTCTTGAGGTGTTTAAAGGTTTAACAGGAGCTCAGGATACGCTGCACATGGCCAGAGAATTCATCAACAGCCAGGCAGCCTCTTTGTTACTCCTTCATTCTCTGGGCTTATGAAAAGAGCTGTTAATTCAGTGAGCAGCACTCTCACCTCTGTCCCAGTGCTGCTGGAGTGATCATCCTGATTCCTCCCGCACTTGCAGTGTTCGAAGTCTGCAATAGCTCCAGTGACATCATCAGTAAAACTGGTCTTTGTGATAGGAAAATGAAGCCCTTTATCTTTCTGATAGTGTTCTTTTTTACTGTAAAGTAAGTGCTTTTTCTGTATTGAAGCTATTAAAAATGTCAGAGTGCTTTTCGTAAGGCCAGAAATATTTTACTTTTATGACCAAATTCCAGTTTGAAGAATTGCAAGAACCAGTTAAAAATATGTTTTCAACTAAAAGGGGCAACATTTTCATGCAAATGTTTTCCTTCCATGCTGCATATTCCCCACTGTGTCAAACATAGATTTGTTCTTTTCTTTCTCTCTTAAATGTCTATGTGCTCTTTAGCAGACATTGCATTTCATCCCGGAGGTGACTGCATTACACAGTGGATAAAAGAGACTCTTTTATAAATAGTAAAGTTAATTATTTCTTATTTCTTCATTTCCACCAAGATTAGCTGTTATAAATAAATACATTTACAGTCATCAAATACTACTGCCTAATTTCCCACTAGATTCATTCTCTACATTTCTTTTTCATAAAATCAGACTCAGCTTTTTTATACAAAGAGGTCACATGATTTTTAATTCCACTAGGATTATGTCTTTGGGTCAAAGCATAATTGCCTACAATAAATAGAAGCATATAGAGTGACTTGGAAATGGAGAGACAATATGCTGGACCCGTTTAAAAGACATCTGGTGCCCCAATTCACTGATAGCAATGCTGAAGGGCATTTGTTTTCCCCTGCTATGTGAAAATTCAATTTCCTTTGAACTAGAGGGAAATCGTATTTTTATCGATTAAAGGGAACGAAAAAAAGCAGACAGGTACCCAATTTTGTGGGTATCACACAGAGCATCTCTGGCCTTGCATATGGTATACTACTGCTTTAACTAAAATACTGTTTGTCTTAATTTCTTTAGACAGCAGCCAGATCTAGGGAGCCAAGTGTGTATCTGTGGGAAGACCAGTGGAGAAACAATTTCAAATCTTTACATTTAGTTAGCCTCAGGCTCTAACTATTATTCAGTAGGGCAGCTTGGCAGGAAAGGTATATAATGTTTTGTAAGGTAAGAAAGGGTCTCCATTCCCCACCCTGGCACCAGATGGAACTAATGAACTACAATTAAAGTAACATTTGCTTCACTCACAGATGAACTAACAGACTGAAAACTACGGGGGATGTATGCTCAGTATTGCTCTGGAAAGGAGGTGCAAAGAGAGATTTTAAATGCTAATAGTTGTGTTCTAAGTAACCTCTGCACCCCTCTCACCAGCAATAAATTCTCCTGAGTTGCTGCAGCCACCTGCCAGTCCCTAAAACACCACCATAAAGCTCTTGTCAATGTCAGCTTCCTTTGCAGTGGCTCCTGGACACACATCTGGCACTGACTGTAGGTGCTTTGCACAATTGACTTTCTGATCCCTCAAGGTTATTCACATGAGGGGAGTAAATGCCTTTTCAATCAGCCATAGAGCAGCTGGGAACAGCTGGAACAACGAAGAACAGCCTGCCAGAGCTGGATCCCCTCCATTCAACTATCCTACCACTGTGGCAACACCTGGAGCTACACAAAGGGAAGGGGATGGAGATTAAAGGATCCCCCATCAGTGTGGGACAGCTTGGCTGCTCCACCCCAGCAGTGGCTCTGCGTGGTGAGGGGATGGGTGATGAGGGGCTTGGGGGCCTAAGGCAGCAATGCTACAAGGATTTACTGCCTTTCTTGAGGCCCCAGCCTGGCCAGTGGGAGCACTCTTGTTAACAGCAGCAAGAAACATTTGGAATAGTAACATCCAGAACTAAAACCTGCTCACGACTGATGGGAAAGTTAATTTACTCCTGGGCAGCAGACGCCACAAAAGGTTAGTCACAGAGACACAGGTCTGAACAGGCACTGTAAATACAATCCAGCACCAGCTTAAGGTATCAAACTTTGTGAAAAGAGTTTCTTTTGTATCATTCCCTCCAGTAGGTTCTCTGCTCTGCCCTTTATCCCTCATCCCACGGGGAAACAGGTAACACTGTTCAAGGCTTGGCAGTTACACAACAGTCCATGGGCAAGTCTGACCCACCTACAGCTCTGTAGGTCCCTGAGGGTAAGATTACAATGTCAGGAGAGAAGGTGCTACACAGAAAGCAAGCTCTGTCCTCACCAGTGTTGCCAACACCAACCTATTGGTGTACTAAAGACTTACGATATGAGGGTGGCCCTAAACAAACACACACCTCTCAACGCAGACCCTTCAGTCTACCTGTTCCAAAGAAAAGGCTTTCCCGCAAACACAATTAGCTTTCCCCCCTTCTCTTAAAAAAGAAAATGCAAATTTAGTGAAAAATACTCTGTGTGCAAACAATAGTCTAAGAACTTACAAGACCAAGTGTTATTGTGCCAATGGGAGGAATGAATTTCATAAGAAAAGGCAGTCAACTAAAACTGCCAACCATACTCACACACTAAAGTCCACAGTACTTTTGTCTTGACTGTCCATCTGAGTTTAGTCATACAGAACCAGAACAAAACAATTTCAGCCTTTTCTAAACTCAATTTTGCACTGGAAGGATTCCAGATAACTTCAGACAGTAATCTCACTGCAGTGAGATGTCAAGACTTTTCTATATCCAAGATAGACCTACACATAGGATGGTTGTAGGACTTCTGTATAACAATTAAAAACTTCCCAATATTGTTCACTATAACTGGCTCTATGGAAAAATACTTCACTGTTATTCCTACACTTGCTATCTGGCCAAACTTTTGGTTTTGGTACCTGTCTCACTCATTTTTCTGTGTCACTTTTTTCCTCTGACCTAGAGTAGAATTAAGTTTCAGACCCAGTTTTATGCTGCCAGAAACAAGTAATTCTTAAGAACCGGGACGGCAACTGGACTGAAAAGTGTTATACACCAGTTGAACTTTCTGCTGTGATAGGAACAAATCACCTCTGTCATGCCTTCACCAAAATCTTGAACTAAGTACAACTGTACATACCCATTAGAAGATATAACACATAACCAGAAGACACTGAACCACTATTTACCTCACCTTCCTTAGCTAATCAAGAGCTAAATGTCTAGGTGGCTCATCTAGGTCATCTTTAGTCAAACGAGAAGGGGTAGAAAATTTGCTTCATCCATCTTTAGACAACTCTCTCAGAAAAATACTTTTCAGAGATGCTTACTGAAAATTGCCTGAAGTGAGGTGAATGAACTCTCTAAACCAAATGTATATCCTCCACACTGCCAAAGTGACCCACTGAAAGTCTACCTGCATTAGGGATTTTTCATCTCAGCCTTATATCATTTCAATAAACTTCTCCATATTTTATATTTAATATGTTAAGAATTCAGTTAGTCAACTCTGTTTAATGCAAGCCTTTGGTTTTCACTGGCTCTTGCCTGCAGTAGCTGTTGCCTTTTACATTACGTATCAAGAAGCTGCACCCTGTGACATTAAGGGTCTAAAAGTTTTATGACTGTATACTGTAGCATGAAAATCAAAGAACCCAAATCAGTGCTACAGATCACAGAATGCATCATTGGGAGTTTCTCACCATTAAAAAAACATGTCTTATGATCTATGTTGTAAATACACACCCAATCAATTTTTAAAACATATATTACTCTGAGTGTGTAGTGATGGTAATGGGAATGGCAAAGATGTCATGAGATATTCCCGTCCAAATGTCTCCCCTGAGTGGAAGATGCTTTATTGAACTGATATGTGAAACTATCAAGACAGTCATTACAGATACAGATATACACAGTTTGTTAGTTACAGCCAGACTTTTGTAGAACTGATGACTAAATTTATCACCACTAAGAATGTTAAAAACTGATTCTGGAAAACCAATACTTCTATAATCCATAATGGTGCAGATCATATGGTGAGATACAACTTGTCTTCATGTAATGTTTCACACAGTGGCTTATAAATACATTTTCCTTTGATAAATAAGGTAATGGTTCAGCAGAATTCTAACTTTTCCTGCAATTTTATTCAAACAACAATGAAAATCAGGCTGTTATATTAACGTTGATATTACATGTGATTACAGGTGATTTTTTTTTAGAATCAGACAAGAAAGCAGAAAAGAAAACCCAGCCTGAATGGAAACAAACCATACCATTTTGAATTCTCCTCTTCTGTTGCCATGCACAGGAATGTAAGAAATGAAAGCACCTGTGAAGTACAGGGTGGGAATGGCTGCGGATCCAACTGCTTAGCATTCAAAGGGCACAAAACAAAGAAGTGAAAAGGGTCTAAACTTTCTGCTTGCATCTGCAGCCCACTCCATTCTGCGCAGTGCTAGGCTGATACAACTTCTCAAACTGTAACATTTTAAGGTAATATGGAGTTCAATTGTACTTTAAGTGGAGAGGGCTCCTCTAGGAATTAGCAGAATCAATTACTGCAGATTAGGCACAGCAGATAGAACTTTCGTGTGAACCTTTAATTTGAAACCAATAGGTTTGGTCCTCGGTAGAAAAGTATGCACTTTGTATCTTTGACCTCAAACAGCATTTTCTCAGGAAGTTTTTCACTGAGATTCTCTATCACATTTCCTTCCTACCCACTCATTTCTTTTAGTAACTACTACCACCATTTTATAATAATACCTGCAACACCAGCAATCATGCATAATTTCATAATCATGATTAGGAAAAACAATACAAGAGATTTAGACAAGTGTTACCAGAAAATCTCTGCTTCTTCAACTAACGCAAGTGTCCTACAAAAATGTTTCCAGTTCTGCTTTCACAGGAAAATGGGCATTTCATATACTTCAGTAGGGGGGAAAAAAAAACCAAACCAAGACACCTAAATTACTCAGCGAACTCTCCCATTTTCAGATGTAATACAGGCTTTTGGTCAAGGAGGTGCTTTGGAAAATTTTTTCCCCTATATTTGTGCCATGTCCATTGATAATAAATAGCACTTACTGACGATCAAAAAATGCAAACAGGAATAAAACACTGGCAAAACCTATCTGCCAACTCTCAAATGAATTGAAGCATCCTTCTCGCTTAGAAGATGCATGCAGAACCCCATCAAGCAATCCTGTCTGTGAACAAAGGTGCAACACAACGTCTGACCTCCTGCCTTTGGTGAGGGGTGTGCATGTTGAAAACCAGATTAGAGATCTGCTGTTCAGGGCAGGCTTGGATTTACAGGGATTTGGTGACAGTGAGAAGAGGGGAAGAAGGTGGTAATGGGCTGGCTGAGAAAGCTGTAACATGGCTCCATTCACGGTGTGGGTGAAGAGAAATCTGCTGCACACAGCAAGCAGGGCTTTTCTGCCTTTCCTAAAATGAAACGTTTGCAGCAGGTTCTATTAGTGCCATATGGATGCCACCACAAAGGCTTCTGAGTTTATAGTTCACCATCTTGAGTAAGAAGAATAGCAGCATGTTGTGGACTATTTGCATGGGGATTTTTTCAGCTAATTTCTTCCCTCTCATGCTATAAGATCACTCATAGCAGCTCAGAAATGTCTAATGAAAGAGAAGCAGTGTATCTGATTCCAGGCATGCTGTTCTAAGGGAATTAATCGGAGTCGTCATTACCTTAAACACTTCCATTCAGAGTGGGTTTTATGATGAGCTCAAGAAAAGTAAATGCTGTTTCAAATAGGTACCTATATATTAAATCAAATAAATGAATGATAAAGTGCTGGCACTTTTTGGCTGTAATCCTGTTATTGCTTAGAGCCATTCCTAATGCAAATGAAGAATGATGTAGCACAGCTATTTAGCAATTTTCTTTGATGGGCAATGTTAACGCTGGGAAGTGGCAGGAAAGAAATTGCTTGAATATGGAGTGCTCCAACATGTCTTGTAATATTCCTTCCTAAATCTAATGATCACCCCTCCCTTCTGCAAAGCGTTATCTTTAAACAAAGCTCTGCTGACCAATACAAGCCTAGCTTTGCACAGAGGCCAAGATACAAGAGCTGGCTCTAGTCATGCAAAATTTTAGCAAACAGAATTTCCAGCAAATTCCTTTAAGAAATCCCACTTCTGTCTGCCTGTAAAAATGCCCATGATATGGATATGATCATCACTTGGTCATCTAGGACTCCCTACCAGGGAAGCATGAAGTTGCATAGGTAAGAATACACATTTGCACCTTCTGAATGTCACAGTAGTGAATCAGAGACAATTTGAGAACCCTGACTGAAGGGTGCCTTCATAGCTCTGCCACAGACTTGCAGGATGATCCCTCTGTGGAACTTGACAAATGACTCCCTGCATGAGTTTTACAATCAGGAAAATGGGAAAATTAAAGCTGATTTAACATCCTGCAGTGCTTTAAAGTCTGTGGATGATGTGTGTTATGAAATCCTAAATAATATTAATGAAACCTAACTAGTGAGAGAACACCAACTTCAATCTTGGGAAGAAAGATGGGCTTGGGAACTGTCCCTCTATTTAAAAAAACATTACCTAGGACCTGTAGGAGGTTGTCATCAAGTAAGAGCATACATACAAAATGTGGTAAATTATATTTCTATTGTAAATTCAAGGATAAAAAACTTCTTCAGAGACTGCAAACTATCTGGACAATGTGAAATGGTGCATAAACATCAGCTTTAAAATGGAATAGCATGTTCTCTCTTCAGGATATATATGGGGAAAGAATAAGCCACATCTAACCTCAATTTCTTGGGCTTCTTTGGTATCTGTGTGTCATAAATGTGAGGTGTGGCAGTGACTGGAAACCCCAAGCTACCAAGATGCAACACTGCAGCCCAGATTCCAGGCATTAAGACCCAACAACACATCAGGAGTGAAGTGCCACAGAGAGGTGCAAGAAAGAAAGACCAGCCCCCCATCTGCCCCAGCCACCCCCATCACATTGAACAGCCATCCTGCCAGGGCTGTCACTCTGCAGGTGGGGTCCTTCGGAGAGAGTACCCCTGGGGCACTCAGGGACACCCAAATGTACCTTCCCCAGCCCTCAGCACACACCGCTACACACTTGGGGAGGGGATGAAGTATTTATACTGGAGCTTCCTAGGAAAATACAAGACATTCTGAAGTGAATGAAAACATCAATAAAACCACTTCCACTAGGATATCAGGTGTGGAAAACTGTGCAGACCTTACTGAAGAAAATGGTCAAGGAAAAAAACACACCCTCAGAAAGATGTATTGCAGTCAGACTGACCAGGCTTGGAGGATGCTAACCAGCATTTTTGCAGCACCACATTTTTGCTCACACTTTTCCATCTGAAGAATGACTTCGGAAATGGAGAAGCAGGGCTTGCTGAGATCCATATGCTGCACTGAGAAGAGTTGTAACTCTGAGCATTTTCCACAAGACTGGGCAGGGCAATCTGTCCTCAAAAGGCATATTTACAGGAAATCATCAAAGATAAATTTGTGGTTTCCATGTTCCTGATTGGAGCAGATGATTGCTATTGCAGGTCCTCAGGTTTCCTGCTGTTTTCAATACTTTGCACTTTAAACTGTCTTACAACTGACTTTGGTCTTTTTTTTATTTATTAAAAAACACTTCCATCCATTTAACTAGTTGATGCTTTCACAGCCCTTTGAAGTTGTAAAGAACTGCAAATTTAGAAACGTTTCTTAATAATCACTTGGACAAATGGATCCAGAAAATTGCATATTGATGGAAGGAGTTTATGTTCTTTGCAGTCAAATATTTCCTCACTCGTTTCATGCAAAATTGCTTGGCCAAACAGATTTTCCCAAGGCTCTCTCAATAATGAATGTAACTTTCTTTTGTTTCTGGCTCTTCTCCGAACCCATCAGGAAAGGGTAAAATATAATGACATAGGTCTGTTGCCTCCTATAGCCCTCTGGGACTGTTTTCTCTAATGTGATTGTTTGAAAATCAGCAGTTTTCTGCCAGGATATAAAATAAACCACTTTAATTCCAAGTAACACTGAAAAAAACTGAATGCCACAGAGCCTGCTCACTCATGCAACATTAATTTTTAAAAGAATCAATTTTGTAATCTTTCAATTATGGTTTATTATAATGATAATAATCACTGGGAAATCAAGTTTTTTTCCACTGCTAGTGCTGGTGGCTGTCATGAAATCACTTTCAGCAATGCTGAAAACACCTGGACTAATAAACCAGGCATTATTTATTTATACTTTAGTTTTACTTATTTAGAAATATATTAAACATCAATTCCCTTAGCAGCTGGTGATGTTATAAAAACTAAAAGCAAATAAATTATATCTGGGGTCCATAAAGACCTAGAAGTCACTGCCAGCCTGGCTATCTTGTACAGTTATAATTGAAAAGCGCTTACAAAAAGCAAAGCACACGGACCTTGCTCATTGCTAAGTCATGAAGTGCGTCTCTGTGTGAACACTCCTGTGCTGGGAGCCCTCAAAAGGCTGCCCAGCCCCAGGCAGGCAGGCACTTACCAGATCCCTTTGCTTCTCACTTGGAGCACACACTGTGCTGGGTGGTTGGTGCACTCGAGCGCTGGCATGAAGCAGCTGTGATAGCTCCTATATTCACACATAGAAAAAGTGTCTTATAACAGCTCCAAACCTTAATCAGTGCTCACATATACCGAGCTACATACCTGTGTGACAGGGAACACACATTGTTCATACAGCAGGTCATGCCAGCACTTAGCATTTAACAGCAGGAGAACAATGGGTTTCTATTATGTTCACATTTTACAATAAAAAGTGTACAGAAAAATCACTTGGTTTCTGATCAAAATCTGAGCTCCCTGCTGTTTTAATTCCTGTAACCAACAATCATCAATAAATAATCATGCACAGCTTCTATGCCCCACTGCGATATTTTGTTTTGGTTTTAAGAACTGGATGTACTGAGCTGAGATCTGCAATTCTGGATCAGACTTTCAGGTGTTCTGTACCAGGATTCAAGTGAATGAGGAAGCACAAGGGCAAGGGCAAGGGCACAGAGGGGAAAAGCTGTTCTTCATCAGATATCTTGCAGGTCTGTGAGCTGTTTTAAAAGAGATTGTACTGAAAACAGGAGGTGTGTTCGAGGCAGTATGTTTCACAATAAAAGGACTAAAGGCTGAAAGAAGAAAGCTATATAGATGACATAGTTACAAACAATGAGGCAGGAAATAAAAGAGGAAAAAATGTCAAAAGTATCAGTAAAAATTGTCAGAGAAGGAAAAAAATATTTCAAGGAAAGCAAGAAATATGTAAAATGGAAACAAGTATCCCATTGGGAAGAATGTGGCCAGCAGGCTGAGGGAGGTGATCCTCCCCGTCTTCTTAGCCCTGGTGAGGCCACATCTGGAGTCCTGTGTCCAGTTCTGGGCTCCTCAGAACAAGAAAGACAAGGAGCTTCTACAGAGAGTCCAGCAGAGGCCACAAAATAATAATGGGTCTGGAGCATCTTTCTTGTGAGGAGCTGGGCCTGTTTAGTCTGGAGAAGAGAAGACTGAGAGGGGATCTTATTAATGCACATAAATATCTCAAAGGCAGGTGCCAAAAGGATGCTGCCAGACCCTTTACAATGGTGCCCAGTGATAGGATGAGGAACAATGGCCATAAACTAAAATCAAGAAGTTCCACCTCAACATGAAGAACTTTACACTGAGGGTGGCAGAGCATCGTAACAGCTGCCCAGGGAGGTCATGGGGTCTCCCTCTTTGGAGACATTTCAAACCCTGTGTCACCTGTTCTGGTGACCCTGCCTTGGCAGGGTGTTTGACTCAATGATCTCTCTCCCAATCCTAACAATTCCGTGATTCTGTGATCAAAAAGAGAAAGAGAAGCATGAAGAAGAAAGAGTTTGTGACCAAAGCAGAGTGAAAACATTACAGCCTGTGATTTGAGTTAGCTAATCCAAATGGAAGATTCTGAGAGAGGTGCAAGACAAGGCATGAAAGCTGAAATGCTTCAGGAATTGCTTGAGGCCAGGCCTCAAGACTCACAGACAATGTGTGCCTTAGTATGTACTGAGCTGTCCCAGCACCCAAACAGAGACTCAGGCTCTGAACACCCTAAAAGCATGTCCACTGTGGCTCACAAACTCAATCCACCATTTAGCTCACTGGAACAGAGAATTAAACCCTACCTCTGCAAAGACACAAGACCTGTCACCTCCAAGGAGACAATCCTGTAGCTGGATGCACCAACTCAGGTGATCTCCAGCCTCACTCTCTTCAGTAGCATTCACACCTCAGAGTCTGAAGCTGTCTCAGCCTTCCCATTGGCTATGGGCAGGAGCAGCTGGGAATGTGGTAGGAAGGTGGAAGTCCACAATCCCCTCCCCTGGACAGGGAAGGCTGCACTACCTGCTGGGTGGGGAGGCCAGGCTGCCATGGACTTCTGGCAGTGCTGAGGCTGCCAGCTCTGTCTGTGGCTCTTCTCACCACCTTGACCTCCAGTCTCAAGCACTCCCTGGTTGTACAGGGATAGGACACTGGGCAGTGAAGCAACAGCAGAAGGCCAATTCATTCATTCATTGAATAGAGAAATCAAGTAATTTGCTTCTGAAATGCAGGCAATTAACATTAATTAAATATCACACTATTAGATCAAAGACATTTTCTATTGATGTAATTTGGTATAATACCTACAAAAATCAATGCAATTTTATTTTTAATGCCTAGTTCATTCATAACTGCTTAATTCATATCTCAATTCTGTTTTGCAGATGATATAATTCCCACCTCCATGACTTTGGCACTTAAAGGTAAGGTTCAACCAAATCATTATGTTTAGAAAATATGCAAAACATTGAAAAGTGGAGGACAATCTTACTCCATCTTTAAAAATCAGTGTAGTATGATCTGTAGATAAAAATGCCAAAATGTCTTAATTCTAATCAGTGTTCTTGCCATTAAGATAATTTGGGAGCTCTGTGTATGCACTCCTGAACTAAAAACTTTTCACTTAGAACACAATACCTCAACACACAAAATGAGAGATTTCTCTATCCATGTCAAAGTCCTGTTATGCTATTTGTTCTTGTATGTTCCACCTCTGGATACAACTAAAAGGAACTTGCCCATGTGCTTGACAATGCTGCTCATTTGTAGATAATACTGAAACAAAATTGCCACAGATGACAGATACATGTACCCATTTGACAATTCTCATTCACCCAAAGAGGGACAGTTTTCTACTGACTGACTCAGTGTCAAGCTGCCTTCATCTTTCTAACACTTCAAATCTGAAGAACCTAAATTTATTTTAAAATTTATGTTCAGTGCAAACATGTTGCTAATTTGCTAGTTTGACTCTCTGTGATAACTTAATTTCAAAAATGTTCTTTATGAAGACTGTGCCTACCATTTCATGAAAAAACATGCAACCAGAGGCCTTAAAACAGTCATAATTTGAACCACACAGAGAGTGGACACAAACTTTACTGAAGCATGCCAATCTACAATTCTGTGTAAAATGTTCTCTTTATGGGAAGTGCAAAAGTATTGTAAAATGTATTTAGATAAAATCTTTCCTGTTTTCATTAGCTATTCAATGTATGCAAAGATAAACTAAAGTATAATGAGTCCTTTCATTATCACGTAATTGTTATTTTAATGGTTACATTACAAGCTATACAATACTGTACATCCACCTCTCATATTAGTGGGCAATTATTTTGAAATTTCATATTATAATCTACCCACAAAGACCAATCTATTAATGCCACCATTTTAGTATAATGATGACCATGGATTTGAAATCATTAGGATAGCCTCGGGGAAAAATGTAAAGTAATAACAAAGAAAACATTTATATTATATGCCAGTCTCATGTGTGGTACACAGACCAAAGAAGTTTAAGGAAAACATGTGGAGCTGCTCTTGCTACTGCTATCCCGAAACTGGTCACATTTTTATGACACCAGTGGTAATTTCAAAAACAAAGGAAAACTATCAAGTGATCCAAAATTACAAGCTTGGAAGGGAAACTAGAATAAGCCTTCCTTCAACATATCATTGCCAAGTGCTATCCTAAACCATATCCAGAGAGAGTACCTGAAATACTGTAATTCCCACTGATAAATACTGAACTGGCTTTAGTTACTCCCCCATTCATTGCCTTCCTTCTAATCAAGCAAAGCTTGTCAGGAAGTCATTAAACAGATCTAAGCATTACATGAAGCTCGAGCGGATCCTGAGGATATCCTATATAAAGTTAAATGAAGTTTCATATCCAAAAGGCACTCCATGAGCAAGACTCAAAATATGTCTAGGAGTGAGAAGGCTCTGGGATGTCACTGCAACTGAGAGTCCCTGGCACATTCTGCACAGTGAATCTGAAATTCAACTCTGTTGAACACTGTGCCTTCTTGGAAGAGGAGGTAAAGGCAATTTAAGACCATGAAATTAGCCCCGAGGAGTTAAGGCCCTTTTTTCTACTCCAAACATGAAACATATTTCAACAGTGTCATCACTTACATAAAATCAGAGCAGCACAAACAGAGCGAGCAAAAAGTCCACAACCACTGAGCTCTGGCAAAGACACAATTCTCCCTTGATAAAAGAAAGAGTAACACGCGACAAACACTAGTCATGTTTCTTAATGGACTAGAGAAAGGTGTGGAAAGAATGTTGAAATGCATGGACAGAATATCGATAATATATGAAATAATACTTCAAAATTTGAATTTAAAAATCTTCTTTTAGAAGAATATTGCTTTGCAGATACTCTTGAGATTATTTTATTTTCCTAATATTTTGATTGACTGTAAAATGTCAAGAGATTACCACTAATTTCATGTAGAAGGAAATGCTGGAACATTAAAATATTTGGCTAAAACCAGGTTATAGAGCAGCAGAAATTTGTTGCATTTTGCAGTTCAAGACCATTCCAACCCAAGTTTAGGACTGTATAAGATTGAAATGCCTTCATGGTAAGCATACAATATTCAAAAAAGCCCTATGGGCATGAATTTCTGCACAGCAATAGCTTCTGCTTTCTCCCAGTGCCCTTTTCTCAGGAAAGTCAAGTTGTAAAAAAGTGACAAATATTCTTTGCCTCACAAAGGCATTTTGAGGTTTAAGTGATATCTGCTGTATTTTCAGAAGTGCTCTCATGAAAAATGTTTGGGACACTCTTTGGAAACAGGAGTACTAGCAAATATAATGAATTTTATTCAAGAAAAATTCTGAAACAACATATGGAGAGCAAACTGAACACAGAGTACATATCTCTGACATTTATCTTTGTTTTTATTGTTAAGATAAAAGCATGCTGTTTGTTTCTTACTATTTCATCTGCTACCTCTTTCTTTCCTTTCTCTGACTTATTCTACACTAGTGACATCATGTGCAGCAATTTTTAAAGCTTTGTAGAAAATCCTGTGCTTTGAAAGTTTTAATGAATCATGTAGAGACTATTAGACTGGGAACTTTTGCCTCCTTTCTGTAACCAGTAGAACCAGAGCAGAGAGGATATGTGTGCTGAGACCACTTACTTTCAAAAACAAAAACAAAGAAGTCTCCAAAGATAAGGATGGGATACTAACAACAAACCTGTAAAGAACAAATAGAACTGTTAGAAACCTTTTCTTCTACTGCAATTGCATGTTTACTGAATTCTAATGTACCAGATAGGGCTGCTCAGGTTGTGAGAGGAGTGGTGTCTCTGGTAAGTGGTCCCAACTGTACTGAATGCTACCACAATCAGGAATTGCTTACAAAGTCTTGAAAATAGAATGGCTGAATCTTTGAATGTCTGTACAAAAAAAACCTATTTCCCTTCACACCCAAATTAAGCCCCATTCCGGTCAATATCTGAGACATCAGACAAACTGAAGACATAAGATTCAGGATCCATAATAAATCCCCCCTGCTACAGTTATGTTTTTCAGACTTTTATAACTTCCAAAACCTGCTGAAGATGTGAATCTCTGAGAAAAATTGTACATGCTGCTCTTGTGCATGTTACTCTTTAAATGCATAGATGCCTCACAGTTAAAAGCTCAAAGAAGTTGAGTATCACAGAACTGCATAGAAGTGATTGTTTTCTAAACACAGGTTGTAGCAGTTCCCAGTAGCACATCAGGTTCCCTGAGAAGCATGGCTATGAATCCTGAGTTACCTTCAAAGGCATGTGCTGTAAATCCATATATTTGTACAGCTTCACTGGTCTGAAATTGCAGCCTAAATTCTTTATGTGGGATAACAGAGAAATAAAACAATGTAGAACATCTCTTTTGTTTTCATCTGGGTGAAAATACATAACGAAAATGTGTACAAGGAAGAACCTAGTTAACACTGAGTTCTAAATTAACATGATGAGTCAAAAAAATTCACCATTTCCCTCAGTTTTTCTCCCACCTGTGTCTATGAGGTCTCTTATAGGCTTGATTTCTTATTAATTAAATTTTCTATACAGAGTTTGTTTACTAATCTTTCTACGTGTAAAGATAAAATACTCCAACATTAGTTCAGGCTAAACTTTTTCTACTTTCAAACAATTTTTCTCTTGCTGTGTTGCCTACTTGTACAAAGCTTTGAGAGGACAATCTTTTCTAAATATCATTGAGTGAAATATTCAAAATTAGTTGTCATACACCTTTTCTTATAAAAGTCTTTTCTAAAGAGTTTGGCTAGCTAGGAAGTGGACAGATGCACAGGAACTCTTCTCTATCCAAAGCCAGAAATCACTGCAGTATTTTATTCCCTGTCTCCTGCAGTGGCTGTCCTCACCTGAGCAGCAAGTCTGTAGCACAAACCTCCCAGTGCATCTCACCCAGTTTGACTGCAGTATTGTTTCTACTGTAAATGCAGCTCCATGCACTTTAGGAACCTTCCATTAGAAACCCCACAGCTACCAGTAACCAACAGATATCACACTGAAGTGATAGCAACATTACATTTATTTTCTAAGCTATTTAATATATCTTAGAAAAAACTGCTGTGTGACAACTCATAATAAGTATAGACTTGAACGGTGATCACTCTGTGTTCTTCAAGACAACTATTTCAGCTGGCAGCAAGGTTTTTTAAATTTTTTTTAAATTAATTCTATTCCTTTAAAATGTTAAGCTCCTTTAGGAAAACCAAGGTCTATTTTACACACTGTGATCTGAAAAATCAAAAACATTGAACTATGGAAAATGAACACCAAAGGCTTCATTTAAAACCTATGCTTCTGCTAATTTTTCTCTCCAAGACTTTTGTCTTTGCAATGATAAAACATCCTCACCATCAGCAGCAAAACTGGAAGCACTGCAATCCAGGGTGCTACCAGGATTGCCAGCATGAGTCACTGACTTACATCATCCTTTCAAAAAGTGGATATTCATGGGATGTGAGAATCACAGAATCACATGATATGCTGGCTTGGAAGGGATCTAGTCCAGAATCCCACCTCTCTGTACAGTCCCATTGTTCCTTCAGAGAGGTATCAGCAATTCTCTCATAACAACAAAAGCTGCAGAGTAAAGCATGGGGTGAAAAAGGTGTGCATGTAATTAGGACTATACCAAACATTCTGTAAAGATTTAACATACAGTTCATCAGGAGCAGAAAACAGATCCAGTGGCACTTAAAGAAGATGAGATAAATTAAAAGCAATAGATGGATAAATTCCAAAAACATGTGAAAATGCACAATGATAGAGTGGATCCTGATTATATATTTCCTGTCTTTAATCATTAATTAAAAAGAAATAACTCCATGGCTATAGTCAGCAACCCCTACAGAATCAATAGGTCTCTAAGCCCACAACGATCTATATGCAGCCACAGTTTTATCACAAAATAATAGCTAATATTGATATTTTTTAATAAAGTTTCACTTGACTATGTAATTAGTGTAATGCAGTAGGAGCTGTTTCTTAACAGAAGTGCTGGTGCTTTGAGCAGCATTTACTGGCATGTTAATAAAGAACGGACTTCTATTGAATTTCATCTGCCTAATAGAGAAAAATGTTCATCTTAATTAGGAAAATCTTCATAAAGAATATAAATGCAGTTACTAATGGGCTGCAGGGAATAAATGTAGGACACTCACGAACAACTGGTGTTTTACCAGGAAATGGAAGAGTGAATATAAACCCCCAAACAGTTGTTAGCCATCTGGTGATTGACCACAAATAGCAATAGATGCTGAGGTTTTAAGTGTTTTATAATGAAAAATCTATTTATTTCATTAAGGTTTCATGCTTTAGACCCTTGTTTTTTCAGGTAATAAAGCAGTCTTGACAGACAATGAAACTATTTAAACCCTTTATGAATTAAGATGGACAAATCCATTAGTGTTTTTTGAAAGAAAAAGAAAGAATGGAAGTGCCAAGCAATGGTTCAAGAAAGATCCACTGTCAAGTACTTGAAAAATGGTCACTATATCACATTTTTTTGGGGTTGCTGTGATGCTCACAGGCAGCTGAGAACTTTTTGCTGATTTTATTGGTGTAGCAGCAGCAATTACATCATCATGATAAAGACTACAGCAAAATGCAAACTTCAATTAATCTTTGTACTTTAAAATGTTTCAACAGGCATTATACATTTCCTCTGTCAGTCTGAATCCATTTTTTCATCATTTTCTTCCAAAAGTTCTGTAATTTAAAGACACTGATATTCCCTAACTGTGCTCATTTTCTATTCAAAAATGAAATGAACTTTTACTCATCTTCCAGAAATTATATTTTTTTTTTTAGAAAAAGCACATTATACAAAGCACTGATGAGAGGTACTTCCCAAGTGCCAAAATTTAACTCTCTGAGCCAGGCTCAGTGCCAATGTTCACAGCTTCCTAATGAAAAACTGCTTTCTGCAAATTTTAACCAACACTAGCTAAGATTTTGTATTTCCTCTGAATAACTTTGAAAGGGAAACTAATACCTATATGTAAACAAGTGCAAAAATGAAAATATCATTGCCATATTTCATTCAAGCCAACCACCAGAAACATGGCATAAAACTCAGATGTTCTGGGCACTGACAGCTTACTACCTCAATTCACAGAGAATATCACCAAACAATAGAAGCTGCAGATACTTGAACCTCAGAGAATGTAATTTCATTTATCCATTTCAGTGACATTTTTACTAGACTATAGCTTCATGTAGATTAGTCAGACACTTGAAAAACCACATATTAGCTGAGGTGAAGCTGTGATGACTGCAGTTGTCTTAACTGTGTCAATCCAAATTTTAGATGAATGTAATTTCCTAGCTCTAAATGACAGAGATATAATATAGATCTCATATATCACCAAACTAATAAATAATTAGTGAGCAGAACAGAGTAAAATAGCAGGTTGAACACAACTCGAAATTTTGTATCTTGATGCAAAGTCAGCGATCAGAATGATACATCTTTCTGCCTTGAATGATAAAACAGCTTTCTCACAACCTAACACATAGCACCATCTGGCATGAACAGAGGAAACTAAGAACTTCTGGAAGAGAAGCACAAAAGCAGTTTCATTTCCTCTGAATTGTCCAAGATATTGACAGAACTCTTTCAGAAACAGCCATTTGACTGCAAATGTGGCTCACTGAACCTGCCTCCTGTAGACATGTGTGTGTAGCTAATAACCTAAAAAAATGTTGAACTGAGCTGAATTGTTTGGGTATGGGATGGATGCTGTCAGAGTTAAGACAGTGTATGTGGAAAGTCAACTGTCTAACAAACTGGCTGCGTTTCAGAACATCATGGGGATTTTAGGAGCCCAGAACATATTTCCTCAGCAGAGCTCAGCAGGCTCCTTTCAGCAGTTACTTCAGAAGAGTGACTACAAGCACCAGGTGAAGCCGTGCTCTGAGCAGTATCAGCACACACAGCACTGCCCATTAACTGGGGCTTCACATCCCCCACATGCCTTGGGACAGGAATGGTCTGAGCCCAGTCCAGCCCCAAGAGGGGATGTGGAGCTGGGCCATCACAGTCACTGCTCAGGGGTTAGCCCGAGATGTCTGCAGTATAAACACAAATGGAGCCTGCAGTCTACATAACATTAGACCACTTCACTGATATTAGCACAGATTTATTTTAGCATTGCTTTTTGAAAGTCACTTTTAACGCAGACTGTTTTCTAAATGATCCTTAAAAGACACTGTTTTCTTTCTCATCACCTTCACCTAAGGCAAGAACATCCAGTAGCATTGATCTATTTGCTGCTAGTTTTCATTAATTTTACCCTCCCTAAGGGTGGTGCAGCTTTGGTGCCAGCTAATTAAAACCTATTTAGGGATGCTCAGTGCGCTTTATCAGACCAGAATTAGCTTTGCTGCTTTAATGAAGACTACAGTTTTCTCTGTTATTACCAATTAAATGTTATTATATCATATTGCTTTATATTAGTATTGCATGGCAAAGATGGAGATGGCTTTCGAACCACTTATCTGGATTGAACTGCATACAAATATGCCACATTTAGTAATTATCTAGTATTTCTTTAAATCCTTTCACTTGAGTCAATATATATAATACACCAACACATTAGTGAAATACTGGAAGAAGCTGCCAGCTTTATGCTCCCTCTAGGGAAGTACCAAGTAAAATGCATTAATGAAAAATTGTAAATGTCTGGTAATGAATATTATTTATGTACAACAATTATTCAAAGTGGATGAGCATTCACCACCTTGAACTCAAATGCTTCACTAACAAAGACTCTCAGAAAGAACATATGTTCCCCAGATTCCTCACACTCATGCAAGGTTAATTATCCGGTATGGATAGCCCATATCAGAGGGTATTTTGTACTGAATTAAAATATGCTTCATTGCAAAATAAATGACATTGTTTGTTGGAAGCTATTTAGAGGCAGTTCTTGTTTCTTCCATGCATCAGTAATAAACATAATGTCAATACCAAAGCTGTGTGTTTTGAACCTGCACCCAGTGAAGTCAGGGATAAAGTTTCCCCATCAGCAGTGCAGGACCAGCTCTTTCTCAGCAGAGAACTGACTGGAGCACATACCTGTTAGCTGCTTCTCAAAACATCCTGTAAAAACTTGAGCACCACAAGGATGAAACTACTGAAAAGTCCCACTAATTACCTAAAAAGATTGTACATCAAAGAGCAGAAACAGGAAACTCATTAAAGGCTCGACAGACTAGAAATCTGTTTCAATCCTACTACGCATTAGTAGTATACACTGTACAGAAGGGCAGTATTTCAGGATTAAACTAAAACAGATGTAGTTGCAATCCACTCAGTACATTGTAAAACGTGAGTTGAAATTGGTTTCCTTCCAGAATTTTTGCTGAAAACTTGTTGAAACAGACCTCTGTTCAATCTAATGTTCCAAGCAAGGGTTGATGTTTCTCTGAGGAACTGAAGGAATATTTGTCTGAGGAACCTGAGTCTGTCTCAGCATCATAACAGCCTGCCACAGCGTGCAAAACTATTTTCATCACCCACAAATCTCTAGTGCTCCCCATTTACTGCTTCCACAAATGCCACATATCTCTAACAGCCTCACAACCCTCCCTAGAAACAGAAGACAGGTCCTGCAAATTGAAGATGTTACAGAAAATGAAACAGTTTCCAAACTGAAATCCCCGATTAGTAGGGAACTGCAGGATGTTGTCTTGAAGGTGTTGGGTGGTGACGCATCAATCATTTCCCTTGTTTCTGGCTGACAAGAGCACTAAATTATGTTAAAAACATCAGTAAGTATTTGATGTGAAAAAGTAGGACTAAAAATGAAAGTTGCAGCACATACAAGGATCTTGCCTGATTGCTACTGAGGGGTGGTGGGTTTTTTCACAGTGTCAAAGGGACGCACGTGCACAAACAATGTGATGGGTCGTGAGACAGACACGTAAAAATTTATTGCTGTTTGCAATGTGAAACTTAAGGAGAAAGAACATGGGCCACTTTGACATTAGGCTGCTTAAGAACTTTGCTATAAGCGCTGAGAGGAGAGAAGTTCAATCTGCTTTTGACATGAAAAGAAGCATTTGTATTGTGTTAATTGTGTAACCATAAAAACTTAGAGATGTGCTAATTTGTTGAAAAGGAACGGATTAGGCTGGAGAGAAGGATACTTTGACACTGAATGATGAGGGTTTTTTTTATATGAAAAACAGGAGATTTTTTCAAGGTCTGATCTCACAATAAGGATTTTGATAAAGTCACTGTGACCTGACTGAATCATAAATATAAACAAATTTGTGTACAGCAATGCAATAATGTACCCATGATCATATTTAGCTTGATTAATATGTAAACAGGATGACTTGGCTTATTAAAGGTCATTTTTGAAGAATGTATCCTGTGTATTTATTAGCTTCTGTCCATCAGTTTGTTCAGTTAAACTAAAGAAGCCACAATAACCTTGACACATTTATGACATACATGAGCTCCCTCCGACTCCAGAATCACAGCAGCAACATGTGCACATGGTGAATAAGATGCAGTCAAGCTCTTCCTTATGTTTCAATAGTTTGAAAAGTAGGAAAAATTAACAGTCACCAAATTCTGATGGTTTAATAACATAGTGAAACAAGCAAGTTTGAAATAACAAGCTCTTATACTTCAAGAGCTAAGTCAAAATTTCAGACTATGTTAAACTGTTTGCGAACATCAGTATCTTTAATTTGGTCAGAATAGCTACAGTCCTTCACAAGCACAAATTCATGATGTGCAAATTCAAAAATTAATATTAAGGCACAGTAGTGATCTGGAAACTCCTTCCTAGTTAGCTCAAGTGAGTATGTGTGACAAGTGCTCTTCCATACCAAAACACAGATGACCTGAATTTTTGCAGCTTGGTTACAAATTCCTGCAATTTGTGGTCTTAATTCCACAAATCCAATTTTTGCTTTGACTGTGCTAGCCAAAACGTGACCCTCACACTTTTATCTCTTACAGCCTCCACTTGAGCAGCATAAACACACATTTTCAGGCATGGAAAATACAGTTTCAGCATAATACTGGTAAAAACCTAAATCTATTCCAGTATCACTGACAATCCATTTTCAATTTCCATGTTCAGAAACAGAAAAAATGCATAACCCTGAGGTCTGTGTTTGAAGAAAAGCTACAGTGAATCTCAACAAAGAAAACACAATATCGAGAATTATCCTGAGGTTGTGCATTTGGAAATGTTGTTTGTGTAGGATTATCCTCTTCAAATAAAATGTCAACTTAATCAATAGTAAATTGAGCTGAAAACAACACACAGCTTTGAAAACATTTCAGGAAGACATCCAATATTTTTGGGACCCAAGCCAACAGAAATGGAATGAACAGAAGGTAGCGTAGGTGGGGTAAATGGGGCCTAGCTGCTGCCTCATCAAGTGCTTATAACAGTCAAACCCATATAACAATCCATTAAAAATATATCTGGGGACTCATTTAGTAGCTGGCATACAGCATGGACTTTTCTCATGTATCTTTTGTCAAACATTGTAATTGCTCTTCACATTGAAGACTTACCGGTCTTTTCCCGTCTCCTTCTTAAATACTGCATCACAGTAGCTCATGCGCTTCTCCGTTGTCACGTAGATTTTGGCAGTTGGGTAGCTGTCAACAGTTTTCTTCAGCATGTTGTACACAATGCCATTTCCATCCTTCCTCATGTTTCGAAAAGGACCCCAGATCACGTAAATGGTGTTGTTGGTTTCTTTGAAAAAGTACTCAGGATTCTTGAGTAGGAGAGGCACGCTTGTGTGAGAGACCACTCTTACAGTTGTCCTCTTCCCAACATCTTCCTCATAGCCCTTTGTGGGAGCATTGTTCATCCTCCATATGCAGGAGGACTTGTCTATCTCAGTTCCCACCTTCTGGCCAGCCATCTGTCCCGAGTTTGAAACAATGGCACAGAGGTCACAGTCAAGTTGCAGAGGCTGGAAGACAGAAAACCATAACACATATTGCAAGCTTTTCTCTAGAAAACATCAATACTGAAAATTCAGTTAAAAGAAAGACAGGTACAGTACAACAAATTAATAGCAATGCTTGTCTTTAAAAAAAATAAAACCACAATCTCCATGTGGCAGAACTGCTCAAAAACTCTAACACTACAAAGCTCTGAATGCAAATCTTTTTAGTGCAATAGGCAGTTCCAAACTTCGCCTTTGTTCCCCACCTTGCAAAGTCACCTATACAAATAATCATTCCTTTTTTTTCTCTAAATGTTACTCCTTTCACTAAAAAACAAGAAAATAAAGCAGCAGAAAATAATATTCAGATAAATGCCTTCTCTTTTAACAAGGTGTTGTCAGCAGTAGGAAAAAAAACTACTGAAAAAGTAATACTAGAAATGTAACTGTACACCAACTGTGTTTATGTGTCTGAATGAATAGTTTCCAAATTTGTGACTGGGAGATGTAACTCTAAAAAGCAATCTAATAGTATGAAAATCCTGCAGTTGGAAAGGAGATGTAGACAGAGGAATACGTTGTTCTCTCCAGAGAGCAGTTATGACCTGTGAAAAATGAGAGGCAGATGAACTGGTGACACCTGAACTAGGAACTTAATCCTAAGAAAACTGAAGTCAAAGACAGTATTTCCTGACCACGTTCTAGGGGGCTATTACTCCAGTATGAATTGAAAAGAGGAAAAATTATCTAACAGTGATAAAGGGACATATCTGATGTTCCATTTGTCAGAGTATAAAGAGCAAATGTCTTTTGTACCAACAGACTAAAAGGATATGCCGTGTATTTAAATTGGATTGCATGAAAAGTTCAGTTAGAAATCTAAATCAAATGAAAACTAGATCCACCAAAAAAAACCTTCAGAAGATCATCCAGGTCAGAGATAATGTACCTTTTTTTTTATGGTCACAGACTTGATCCTCTCTCATGCTCACAACTGGGAGGCAGTGACTTCAGTACAATAAATTTTAAGAATAATTCCCTTCACGTTGTTTGGACATTTACTCTGACAGGATGCTAGATGCTTTTCTGATCAGACTTGTGGTTATTTCTCTTCAAAATCACACCTCATTTAGCTGATGTGGATGAATAGTCTGCCTACGTTTGACCACTATAACCCTAGGATGTGATTGCTGACAAAACATCAAATTTTTTGATAAGGGGGAATAATGTAAGGACAAGAGACAAACATCTGAAGAGAGTCAAACTGTAAGAGCTAAAATATCTCATCTTTGGGTGACAAATATTGTACTGAATTGAGGTGCATCCAGCAAGACTTCTGCAATAAATCTCACTATGTCAAAGCTTTGATTTCTCTGTTGTGATTGATTTGATTTCTCTTTGTGGCTGGTTCAGGAAAACATTCTTTCCTCATTTCATCAGGAGCTAAAGATTTCTGATTGAATGCAAGAGCATTGTCAACATTTCCTTTACAGAACACCATGCATTTTTTATAGCTGTTGTAGTTTTAGAGTGCTGTCCTGCATGGCTGTCTGAGAGCAGGGATGAAATCCCAGGAGATGCAGCTGAACACAACAGTCTTTCTGTTCACCACTTAGTTACAGAAATTCTCTCTGAGATACATTATGAGGACATGGCTGGGTGACCTAAACAAATCCATGGGCATAACTCATATCCTAGCATGAAGTGAATTGCTACAGTCCCAGTAGATTAATTTATAGCTTTCAGGGTGAACTTTCAAACTAACAAATGCTGAATATGAAACTGCTAGATAGGAAAAGCCAATTTGGTCAAGAATCTGGTTCCATTTAAATTTATCTCATCCTCAGTGCTGATTTTTCTTTTCCACTAAATTCTCCCTTCTCCATTAAAACAGAGCTGCTCGCTTAAATTTGGAATTGTTTGATTTTCTGACCTTAGTTAGAAATGCAATGCACATTTTCTATTCACTGAGTGCAACTGTTCTGCTTGAATAAACTGAGTACACTCACTCCTGCAACTGTGTCCCCTGGTTTTCTAGCTCTTTTGTTGTGATTCATTTATCTTGTTCCAATTTAAAAATTGCTTTCATAATACTGAATGCCTGCACTAGGTCAACATATAATCTGCTCTTCTCGAACAGAGGCTAACCCTCTCCCTTTTCTGTCTCTGAATAAATATTTTTTACAATGTAGAGAGATTTTACATGTCCCAATATGCATATTTCCCAACAGAGATTCCCGAGAGAGTTAGGAGACTGACTGACGACCATGACAGATATTCCACTGACTCCAGAATCATCCACTGACTTCATCACCTTTTCGCATCATATCTGCTTCAACATACGAGAAAACACACATCAATATTCATTCATTGAACCCCATATGGAGACAGGCCACCAGTTTGTGCTGTTGGTTTATAAGTGTCACAGACAAGAGGGGTGGTTTTGGTTATCCACAAGAATCCACATACAATACAAACGGGTCTGGCAGGCAGTCCAGGCTGCCCTCTCATCTGTAGAGATGGTCCAGCAGACACGGGATTGATACAGATTGGCAGGACCACACAGAAACCTGTGCTGTTACTGCTTATCCTCTCTGGACCCAAAACATCAGGTCAGGGTTACCTCTCACAAGATCTTCATTCACTTGCATCACAGATACATGAGTTAAAGACAAAAACATAAAGAACCATTCACCTTTTCTTCTCTTTTCGTGTACTTAGACATGTATTTCACCTCTAAACACCACGGGGGCTGAGCTATTACTACTGCTAGAAAATTATCCATTCTCTTGCTGACCAGAAGGGTGTAGAAGTCCTCAACAGGGAGGCTGGGCATGATTCTGACAAATTGTACCATCTTTTTCCTGAATGATACATAACTGTTGGGGAACACTTATATTTTAATCAGTAAAGAAAATGAAATGTCTGACCTTTCCATTTCCTGTGCAAGCTTACAGACAATAGAAAAGATAATTAAAACTGTGAATTAGAACTTGCAAAACAGTGCCATTTTTCTAGCAAAGAGAAATAGCTGTGTAATAAAGGTCACTTATCAAACAGTTCTAGTTATTAAATCTTTGCATTTAGCACTAAAGTGGCTTCACAGAATCAAAGGTCAAATCATTAAATAACAAAATAAGCCAGAATTAGAAAAGGTCACAAGCAAATTTAACTAAAGTAGGTCACAAAACATGATTCTCTTCCACACAGAATTTCATTATTTGGAAAACTGCTTACTTTCCAAATTTGACAACTCCCTCACCATTTCCAATGTCCCCACCAAGAGAGTGGAATTCCAGCCACAGAACCATTTGGGTGGGTTTCCCAATGCCACAGATGCTGGATCACCAATTTTCCCAACCACAGCTCTGTAGGTCTGCTGAGGTCCATGTGGGGATGATCTCAGGCCAGATCTCTGAACCATAAAACAATATGTTGACAGACCAGACACACGCCAAGCTCCAGTCTCAGCAGAGACTGACAGATTCACTCCTAAGCTGGACCAAATCCAGCTCATGTTCTCTGCAGATAGAACGTCCACTAATAAAAAGCTGAATTTCTCTTGTGGCTTCTTAGCACTATAGACTGGTGGTGCACTGGAGAGCTCACCCCAACCACCAACTCTGTTCCTCTCTGTATCCCACAACTAATCATACAGATAGTTGGGAAACTCAGACTAAACTTTCTCAATTGTTACTTTAACAATATGATTGTAATTTCGTAAATTGGACGAAATGCCCATTCACTACATAATGAGGCAATTATTAGCAGCTTGCCACATATTAATTTGCTCCTTTAATGTTGAAACAAATGAGATCTTTTCTTATAATCATCCTATTTGAGTGAATTCTAACAAAGCCGATTGAACAAAGCTCCAGAGAGACTTTCTTTATTTCAATGCCATTTATTCTTCTACTCTACTTGGATGTCTTTAGAGTTTTAGAGGATACAACATTTATAATGACACCAATAGGGAATAGATTTTGCCTTTATTCATCTTGATGTTCTTTTGAGGTCTTTGAAATGAAAGGTACAAGAGAGGCATTAGCCGTCTGGCATTGTTTTTATTGCTTTCCTCTAATTTACAAGCAAAAAATGTATTTTAATTTTTCCTGTGTTTCAGTGATTAAACAAGCTGGTTTTATCTACACTTACTCACTTTCTTCAGACCCCTGACTGGGAGCAAAGACTTGCCAGGCTTCTCTGAGACAAAAGTCAGCACATTTAAAGAAAAGAAAGATAGTACTTGTGTGTTCACTCAGTAAGAGCTACCCATTTAGTACAGCACTGTATAAAAATTACATTATATTACTAACATCAAGAAACAAAAATAACAAAAAGACACAGGTCTGATTACCCTGAGTTTGTGGTTGTTCCTCTTCCCCTCTATGGCAGTACTGTGGGGTTTTTTATCTTCAGCAGCTGATTTTGGTCCTAGCCCTCAGCATCACACCCCTGCAAACATCTCCAGGTTCGTAAAATTTCATAAAAATTTGAACATTTTGACATTATTTTGAAATAAGCTCAATGTCAACATGTATCCCATTTCCAAATAAACAGAATATGATCTACTTCTTTGTAAGACTGCTCCTGAGATGCAAGTGCCTGGGATATTTTATTTAGATGAATGTCACTGATATGTACATAGGTTCTAGCAGAGAGTTTTTATTTAAATTGAATGAATTGGAAGGGAATGCATAGGAGGCACACAATGGGACTAATCTTGCAGCAAGAGACTGAATAAATAACCATCATTGAAGTTCTTTCTATATACACTGACCCAGTTGTTACAGAACTGCTGTTCGATTTGCAGCTCTTGTTACAGCTCCTTAAAGGGGCTGTACCAACCCTTTGTTTGAACAAATATCTTGTGGATTCCAGATGTCAGTGGTAACGAGACAGAAAAACAAAGGAAGCTCATATTTTGGGCAGATGTTGAAAATTGCATGCCAGAGTTGCCCACCTCATCTAAACTTTCAGTCAGCCAGTGTATTTTTGAAACATTTTAGGTTTTCTTCTCATGGAAAGGAAAAAAAAAACAAAACAAACTCAAACCTTCCGAACACGAACCACAGTGCAAAGTGATGCAGTGTCATCTTTCTCACTTTTGAGACAGCTCCAGACAACACCATGCCAGCTCCTACCTCTTTCAAGATATAGCAGAGCAAATGCTCACCAGAATGCTGTTGATTTTCCTGCTTCTATTGGGAACAATATAGGCAGCTTTGAAACAATGCAAGAATCAAGTACATCTCATGATACCAAGAGGTGAAAACCAAATGCCTTGAATATACGTGAGAAAACTCTGACTAGAAAGAGTCAAGTATATGACCTACAAAGAATAAAACCAGATTTTTTATGTATTTTATGTATTTTCCACTATATTATAAGGCAAAAATTGAAAAGGCAAAGATAATACCCCTCATGATAATCTCATAAAACAAAAATTAGCTAAATTGAGTAAAAGCCAGGTGCAGCTTGATCAAAATATTTTAACTTTCTAATTTTCAAAAATTGTATTTAAATAATTTTCTAAAGTGGAGTTAAAATGCTCCTCCAATTGAACATTTTTCTGTATTATGAAAAGGTGAAAGAATGGTAGTTCACATTAACAGAACAGTGCCTTTCATTTTTTTCATTTTCCCTGATTTCCAGCTGAAACCCTATGGAAACTGACACCTTTTAAATAAGTCTACACTAGTATTTTCTTCTGGAATAATAAACTATTGGAAGACCCTTGATAGGTCTATTGGTAAAAAAAGACTTAAAAATAGAAGGCTGGTAAAGAAGAAATAAAGAACAGGAGAAACTGTTCTGTCTCTACATGGAGGGCTAAGGAAGGAAGGAAGCTGCCAGATTCAGCACTTCAAGTACAACAGAAAGACCCAGGTGAGGCAGAGCACTGGAGGACTGATGGTCAACAGCCCAGAAGGACTCAGGGCACTAAGAGCACGGCAGGTGAAGAAAGTTTTGCCCTAAGGCATTTCCTGAAGGATGCGAAGACCTGTCCTGCTGTGCACTCTCTGTGTCCAAAGAACACATATTTTCGTTTGTGTCTCGGGTGGTTGGCAAACTCTTCTGTCCCCAGGCAGGATGGCAGAAGGGATGTGCTCTTATTAACATAAATGGATATGTCACAGAAGGGGGAGGAAATAAATTGAAAGAAGACACAAAAACGAATAGAGAACAGAAAAAATTTCAGAGAACCTATGAATGGGTAGATTGCAGTTTAGTGTTTAAAAGACAAATATGTAAGGAGAAAGAGGATTTGAGAAAAAGTAAAATAGCTTGGAAGACAAACCATAATGTTTGGGAATGCAATCTAGCAAAGGAGAAGAACCAAAACGCCTAAAGATATTTGTTAAGTTATAAACTAACTGTTGCAAAGAAAGCTTCATCAGACATGTCAATCAAACAACTCAGCATTAGGCAGAGAGAAAAGCTTTTGTCCTTTACACAGCAACTGCTCAAGCAGAAAACAGATGGAAATGGATATGTTCACTCCAGCATACAGTATTAGAGTTTGCAGGTAACCAGGAACCCTGACATCCGTAGGCATGCAGATGTCTGCACATTCAGATCCACATAATTAACACCTCTAAATTGGATGAAAAGCAGAATACTCTTTGGCATATATATATATATATTTTTTTTTTTTTTTTTTTTTTTTTTTTAATCAGCATAAAAATACAAGTACGCCCAAGAACGTCTGTGGCAATGATCCTGTCAAACACTGTTGAGGATTGAATTGTTATGGGAGGGAGGCAAACTACATCATGCACACCCTACACCGCAAGTTCACAAGGTAGGCTCTAAAATATCATTCACTTTGAGAAACGGCTTATGAAAAAATTAATTTCACAGCTGTACTAAATGGAAAACCAAACAAACTACATTAGTTCTAGAGTATTCCTAAATTCATCCCAGAGGTGTAGCTGGTGACCATAAATAACTAGAATGTTTGTGACACTTCATCTATCACCCATTTACAAATACACAGGCTTTAGAATATCATAACTTTGTAATAGTTCAAAAGCCAGGAATTCTTCCAACCAAATACTACTTGCTGAATGCTGAATCCAGTAAGTCATTTATCTTAACATCCACCACATTGCACATTTGCCCTCAGTACCATGTGATGACTTTTGAATTTTGTGCACAAAAGTTACTGGAAGAACAGTGTAAACCAGACACTGTCCATCAAACACCATAAACAACTCAAAGCACAACACAACCAGCTGATCCTAACAGTGGCACCCCTTTTGTCACTCTACTATAGAACTGTATTTGCAACAGTATATTTGCTATCATCAAAACTGTCACTTGATTCTGCAAGTTATTGGTATCATAATATTTAGCCCTAATCTATCTTCTGCAATTCTCTGTCTGTATCACATTTCTTTTCTGGGTTTTGCATTTAGTAATAAGGAAGATAACAACTGCTTGTTCTATATACAGGCCTATCTGCTCAGCAAACAATACAAACCACAAGGAGGTAAAATGTCACTTACAACTCAAGGAGACATAAAAGGGAGGAATGACCTGTTAGCACATGGGCTGAATAGTGAATGAATCTCAGTACAAAAGGACAAAAACAATTTTTCACACCCAATAACGTGTGTGGCAGCAGAGCAGAGGTAGCACATAACACATAATCCTTCCTTACAGAGTGGACACCAGAATGACATCCTTGAAAGCAATCAAGGCCAAAAGAACTCTCTACATAAAAACTGGTTTTTCTTTGCAAGTAATAGCAAGTATATGTGCAAAAAAATTGATGAGGATTCCCGCTATAAAGTTGCCTACTAGAAGACTGTGTCTAAGGAATTCTCCATCACATATGGAAACATCGGTTACCGTAACCGCAGACTTTAATTTGTATTTATTATAAATACCCACAGATGGCGGTAAAGTATATAATGTATACAGCAGATTTGTTCCAAGTTTGCTTTCTCTAATAACCTCCTATTATCAGCACTTACCATTAATCATGGACCATCATCCAGGAACTCAGTTAGCTGAATCACAGATGTAGTAATGCCTGTTAGGCCTCAAATACATTTGAAAAAATTACACTCACAAACAAATTAGGGGACTTCTAATATGAAGTTCATGTCTTATTTCACATCAATTTATTTGGCATTTGACAGGGAGAAATGATATCAAGGTAAGTAGCAAAAACTGTCAGAAAAACTACCTTGTGTTCACCCCCATCTCTTCTTTCCCATGAAAACCCACCTAACAGGGTGGAAGCCTAACCTCTAATTTATTTTGGTTCCATGCAGTCTAGATCTATTATTTAATTTTGTCTCTCTTGGTGGTCTATCTGTCAAATTATTTGTATGCATGGAAGGAAAGTGATAAGCTAAAATGCTAATTATCCATTTTTCTGCAATTATTAAAAAAAAATCCATGACAGGAATAAGAATAAGGTTTATTACAATAGCATTAAAACCAGTAGCATTTTTCATTCAACAAAATAAGTCTTAAGAAGCTTTCTAAGTCCAGTGTTTTTAATTGCAGAATGCCTTATCTAAAAGAGAATACCTAGTTGCTTCTGGCCACATTCATTTATTTTCCCCTCATTGGTACATACCGAATATTTGCTGTACCATTCTATGACTGTCATCTGTAAAAATGTTTAAAATTTTCTCTAAAATATAATTTCACGTTAAAATTTCACTTACAAGGTGCTAGTCCAAAAATTTAATTATTTTAAGTACCTTTTTTTTAAGATCATAAAACCATATCAGTTGCAAAAAGATTCAAGGTTAAACCATCATTCTGTTAGATACCTGAAATTTCAAAGACTATGGCAATGGGCACTAGGACAGAAATTTCAACTGGATTGAAGGACTCTGCTTAAATAATTAGGGAGATGTATTTTACATGTTTTTGAGTCATTAATGAAAGCTTTTGAAGCATGGCTGCATATTTTAAAACTTTGTAGTTAAAGGTCTGTTTCAGAATAAAAAAATCACTGTACATATACTCTCTCTTGATTGCTTTGACATCATTGCCTCGGTGCATATGTCCACTAACCACCTGCTATTCAGTGCAGATTTCAGGTAGAAGACAGAAGGTATCACAGACCAACAACACCTGCAATAACTCGGGAAGCACTCTAAAGTGGGAACTACCGAGGTTAAACAACTTGTAAATAATTCAAAGATCCTTTTGTATCGGTTCTCCTCACTCATGGAGCTCGACACTGCAGCTTCTGCTACCACCACCCCACACACCAGCCCAGTTTCTCCCTCACTTAAAAGCCTTTTCTGAAGAAAAGCCCCCGAGCTCAGTGGGCTCTGACAAATCTTACTGATGTCAAGAGGCCCCTGTGCAGGTCTGTGCCTCCTCATCACTGAGCTCAGAATGAGACCAAGGCCTGAGGTGCTGGATGACACACACGCACACAAATGAGATGGTAAATTATGAGGTGAAACATGCTAGAAGCAATTGTAAAACAAAATCTTATTAAAAGATGAAAATAATAAACTCTATCCATCTTTTCTCCACTATATAGTCTGACCTGACAATGACATAGTTGCAAGATATAAACAACACTACCTCCAAAATAGGTATTTATAATCATGAAGCTCTTCCACCTATAATTTAAATTTTTAAGAGAGAAATTTATTTTTAGTCCTTCATACATCTTTAAAAGAAAAATACCACTGTAATGTACCTATATGCTGACTTTCTGAGTAAATCCATGGTATATTCATTGCCTCCATTACATTTAAAAGCAAAACTCCCACTGACATCACTGAAGACTTCACGGAGGCTTCAGCTAACATATGAATTTTGCGAAGAGAAATTTGGATTTGCAGTTCATAGATGGACAAGATTACAAGATCATAGTGCTGGTCCATTGCCTGGTCAGCAGCAGAGGCCTTTCAGCTGTGATTCTGCTTCAACCCCTGGAAAGGATGTAGGATGTTTTCTTGATGTAAGTTATCTACTCACAAAGCCTGAATATGGCATTCCTTCTTTGTGTGTGAGCACACATACTGATGTTCTCTGCTCGATGGACTTCCCTGGTTACTACTGAAACTATTTCCCGCCCCAAGTCTATCTCTGTGATGGAAACCAAGGAGGCCATTTTAGCTTCCTCTACTTGTTGTCATCAGATTATACATTGCCACCCTGCTTGTGAGTGCATAGAGTTGTGTAGGTATTTTTATTCTGTTTTTTTTACTGTTGACTTTAATGTAGCTTGTGATTCCTAATTTTTCCAAGGACTGTAATGACAGCAGGATCTTTGAAACTTGAAAAGCAGTCTTAAAGGTCAACACCTAAGCTCATCAGTGGCTCTGTAACTCACACCAACACAGCAATGACTACCACAGTTCTGACAAAACAGGTACTTGGGGACAGTAATAAGAGAGAGAAAATCAGTGCCCTCTGATAGCATCTGCCTGCTGTGGCTTGCTAACACTATGAAAATGGCAAAACACATGTCAGCTTAGAAAGGGAAGAGATAATGAGACACTGATAACAGCCTTCTAAGCAAACAAGCTATGCCTCTCCCTTTCTCCTTCTTCTGGAGCAATGCTGCTCCATGCTACAGGCTCTGTTGCACCTCTAGCTATCAACAACTCACAACTACACACTGGGAGCTGGAGAGGGTAAGTTCCACCTCACTGCCACAAAGCAGGTCTCACGGACTATGGGATGTATCTAGGTAACAAAAAAAAAATTCCACTGTCGCAGTAACGACACAAAGGAAGGAAGGAGACAAGAAACACCTGTTAAGAGAGTAAGGAGCAACTGCTAGAGAAACTCCGAGCAACTGCCGGGCAAGACCCGCCCTGTTTATTTTATATGCATTTTAGAAATCACTGTCCATTGGAGGAAAGAGCTTGTCACCCCTCAATCACAGTGGTCAAAGGAAATGTCCATCAAACTTCTGTGCCCAGGAGAAAGGAATGTAAACAATAAGATACCGTTGCAATAACGTGGCTATGTTTACATGGAAGAATGTGAGAAACTAGCTACAAAAGAATGATAACATCCAGAACTGCAAAAGTCAGGGCAACATTCCACTGAAGTAAAATATTTTTAAAATAATTTAGAAATAATTATCCAAGGAAATGTCCAGGTTTCAGCCTGTGCTGAGGGAAAAGACAAGAAGACAGCAATACACCTTGGTTTGCACAGAAATAGCATTTCTTTATTTCTGTGGACAGTTCATATGGGAAAACGTTTCCATAGTCAGGTTAGTTCTATATTCTCTTGTCTGCTTAGTGACTTTTAAAAAAGCGCATACATGTACATATGTATGAACAAAACTAAAAGCAGTGGGAGAGAGATGGAAGATTTAGATTACATATTAATTTAATTCTAAGAAAATATTTACAAAGCAAATGTGCAAGTTTTGGCATCCCCTTGCTCTGAGTCATACAACTGCAGAATTATAGATGTAGTATGCAGAAGTTTGTGTGTGTGTGCGTCTGTGTTCAGCTACCCCATCATGCATGGTGTCAGACATTCTCATGGCTAAAACAGACCAAGGCACATAAGATGAGGAAAAAGTACTCAATGACTATATATATCCCATTAAAAAAAAGAAGCCTTTTTTCAAAGAATGCACTTTTGTGACATAGGGCAATTAAGCTTCGGAATGGGTGCCAAAAAGATTCTGGAGTCTCTGTTCCTAGAGATTTTCAAAGCTTGAAGAGGCACAGACCTGACCTAACCTTGATGTTAATCCTATTTATAGGTGATATTGGACAAGATTGTCTCCAGAGGTTATTTCCAGCATATTGTTTTCAAGAATTCTATAGTTCTATCACTTTGAGAACCAAGGGGAAGTTCAATGAATTGTAATGAAAAAGACTGCACATAGTTTTTAATAGCAAGAACTACTTAATATGGTGGGGAACCCTCCAAAAATAAAAGAACTTGAAATGACAACAACATATTGAAAATACAATAATTAGTGAAAAATTACTCTCTTTTTTCCTTGTGTTTTCTTGGTTCTTCCTACTGCTTGCCACACACAAAATCATACAAAATATAGCTGGAGAGAGAAACATTCTTAAAATGCAAATGGACTTAGATTTTATCTGCATGTCATATGAGAATCCTGCACAGAACCTAAACCTAACAAATCTTATTCCAGATAAAATATTATTAGGCACAGTTACAAGACTGGAATCCAGAATGACCTGAGATCACAAGCACAGCTTCATTCCAGCTGGTGAGGCACAAGGCATGGGCAGGCACCAGAGTGCAATTTTCTTCCTGGCATGTGTGAACCCACTCCAGGACTGCTAAAATGGATGTATCCAATAGCTTAGGCTCATTACTTTGTAGGATATTTGTAGAGAAAGTGAATTTTAGTTGAGTCCTCCTCATAGGTCTTCTTTCTAAGGCTGCTGGCAGTGAATACAGGGTGATAAATACAACATAATACCCAGAGACCAATGCTCTGAGTTTTTGTTACTCCTTTTAGCTCTACTAACTAACACTGGTGCCTTCACCAGTACTGGAACGTGGCTGAGGTGCAGAAGTGGTGGCTCGAATGGACTCTGGGGAGAAGAAGGGTAAAAGGAAAGAAAAAACCCCACTGATCCAGAATGAATATGTCTTTTTCAGAACAGAAATCAAGACTGCTGCCATGTGCTAGTGTCCACTGAGCAGTAAACTGTGACTTCACAGGCTGAGACAGAGGGGAGGGACAAGAGGTATGTTCTAAGAAATCAAACACATATTGCATTCCAGAAAGACAGGCAAAACTCACATGCAATCAGACCTTCTAAGTTCTGGCTATAAAACAGCAGAATTACACTGGCTATGAAATGTAGGATAATGCAAATCAATTCTCAAAAAGTGTATCATAAGTGAATACTGTATGTATTTCCTCCTCTTGGAATAACCCCACTGCAGCACCAAAACAATTGCTGACTCTGTCACAAGACCTTTGCAAAAATCCTGCAGACCCTGTTTTTCAAAAGAGCAATAATTAAAAAATAAAGTCCTGTGGTGCTTTTCTTGTATAAGCCCTGTTTATGAATTCATAGCACAGCATGAAGGTTATTAAAATCCCATATGTGAGAACCACACACGGCACAAGGAGATATGAATTGGCATTCCACAGAGATAATGCTATCTAATGGGCAAAACAAGGAGCACGGCTTCATTCCTCTTCAGAGTACATTTGGAAAGGGCAAAGCATCTGGCTGCTGCTCATGGATAGCTGACCAGACACAAGCCATTTCTTCTTCTAACCTGTTGATTAACAAGTTAAATGTGAAGAGCATGGCTGTTATCTTGCTGGGCCTTGATATTCCCAGGACACCCTTCTACCCACAAACCATTTGACGTGGGGTGACCCAGATACGGTGACTATTAAACACACTGCTGTTTACTTCCACATACACACATTTCAAATCAAAATGTAATTAATAGTAAAGATAACCAATGCCCCTCACAAATTAATTCCAGAGTACTGCCTATTCGATAATGTAATTATTTTTCCAAAATTATTCATCTATTTCCCATTTCACTGTTGAAACAAAACAGTTAATGCAGTACATTATTTTAGTGCCAGAACTGTTTTGATCCCACATAGCACAGAGCTATTTTGAACACTATCAGCAGCTGGAAAAACTTCAAGAAAAAACCAGAATAACTGTTTTTGAAAAAAGGTTTATAAATAAAAACCCAAACTTACAAAGTAGTCATGCACAAAAATATTTCCTCAGTTTTCAAATATTCTGAAACTTTCATTAAAGAGAAAGCAGTCCATGGTTCTAAAATCCTTGAGTTAAATTTAATGCATAAACCATACCCTACTTAAGGACACTGATCAAAGATTTGTAAGGCTGTTTCTCTGCCTTGCATGTATGACCAATCAGCCATCAGCAGTGAGGCCACAGGTGTCTGATGTGAGTCATCACTAATGCCAGAGATGGAAAGCACTCCAAAACAGGATCTGTCATGATGCAACAGGAGACAAACCCATCTTCTGACAGGATTAAAATCCATGTGCTTACTTGGTACTCTGCTATACTGCTGAGGAAGGGTTTCCTTCTCATCAATATCTCTATGATCACACACTGCTGCTCTGTCCCCCCACTTGAAATATCATTGCTAAAATTCAGAGCTTGGATGAGAGCCATGAGGCTTGCCTGCAGATCTGAACTTTCTCTAATTTCAGGCCTGTTCAGACTCAGGATTCTCACTTATACCGATTATATGCTCTTTCAGCTGCACCTTTCAATCTTGTCCATATGTGATAGGCCCCATCCCGATACTACACTATTGGTTTCAGCTGTTGGATCCTACTTACATGCTACAATCAACATCACTGTCAGAAATTATAACCTCTATCAATATTTTAGAGATGCAAAGGAGGGAAGACAGTGAAAAGAAATTAAGATTCATAACTAAAATGAAAAATCTTTTCCCTCTAATGACTCCTGCCTTCCAAACTGTCTTTCTTTATGCATGAGACAATTTGATTTGGGATTTGCTCCCTGACTAGGCTTAGCTACATACTTTGGAACAGGAGACCCACAATGAGAAATACAGAAGACGTAATAATAAAACTCTGTTTCTATTTGCTATGCCAAATAGAGATGGCTATCCCTCTAATCACTCTCACATCTAAAGCTACAGTCAGGTATTTAATACTGCTCCACAAACAAGAGCTCTCTCCCTTCATCTTCACACTTCATTTCTGCCAAGTCATAGAACAAAATAAATATCCAACAGAAAAAAAAAATCTTCTATCAGTCTTTTGAATACTTTTGGGAGAGAAATCACTTAGAAGTGATGTGTCAGAGCACCTTGTCTGCTTCTTCCTCTCCCTTTCTCAGTCGAAGGACGACACTGAAAAAGCAAAAGCACTTATAAGTGCTGTTTGGGGCATAAAATCCCCTGCCATCCATCTCTCACTAGGACAAATTTTGAAAAGAAAAGCACTTAGAAGCCTCTTTTTGTCTCCATCTACATTATTCCTTTTCTCAGATGTGTTTTGAATTAAAAATAGAAATGAAATGCTATTTTCACTGTTTTGAAGTTCAAATCAGGCATGTCACCTCCAATTTCTTCCATTTGCTTTTGCTCTGTAACAAATATCAGTTTTGGTGTATACTGCATTCCATTTCTCTCTCTTTTCAATCTCAACATCCCCCTCCCAATTCAAGTAATGAGATTATGATGCTATAATCTTATTCTGAGCATGACCTTTGATTTGTATGGATTTCTATTCCAACAAAGACACATCCGTTCTGCTGGCCAGATGTCAGCAATATAAACATTTAGCTAATTTAATTGATGCCTTAACTTTCTAAAGTGGGGCAGCCTTCAGTGAAAATGGCAGTCATCTCTGGAGCTACAAGTCACAAATGTGTGCTCAGTAGCAGCAAAATCATCAATACAGGTTTTAGTAACTAAAAAAGCAAACATAATCCCAAGACATACATAAAGGGGTTTGAAATTATCTTTTCACTCTATTCAGCAGCACTGATAGTCAAATCAGTCTGGGCATTCGACTTCAGCACAGATTTGGATCAGCTGCTGAAAGGCCAGAAAAATCAAAAAGAATAATCCATGCCCTAGAAAAATTAACTAGCAATGGAAGAACTGGGTTAGTGCAGAGAAGAGAAGAGAAGAGAAAATGGAGGAGACGTGATAAATGTTTCCAAATATGTAAAATATGCTGCAAAGGATTCTCCATGTCTGTTCTACAACAGCAGGGTGGTAGCTAGATTTGGGGTAGGCTTTAAGCAGCTTTCTATATGGAAACACAGTTATAAACAATCTTGCCAAGGGCACAATTACAAACTTGCTAACTCTGGAAGTCCTTCCTTATCCTATTTTCTGTGGTTCTGTGAATTTTAGTTGGTTGATGTGCACACAGCACTTCACAACTTAGCCTTCTTGGGTGACACTAAATAAAGAAGATGAGTCTCTAGCTCAGCACTGCGCTCTCCACTACATGGAAAAGTAGCTAGGTAGTCCAGGTATCCTTTAGTAAAAAGGTAGTGGGGCAGGTGTGTCTTTGTGTGGAACTCATGTACATGTAAAGCAATCTGCAATTTCACAAACCTTAATCCCCAGAGAGAGAAATCAGTAAAATGAGAACAAATCAGATTATCAAAAATGCAGCAGCAGCAATAATAACAGCTTCCAACATTTTAGAAGGTCAAGAATATTTTTCTCATTATTAATCGTTGTTTTAATACAGTGTCATGTGCTTCTGATTTTCAAGTTCAAGCTAAAGCAAAATGAAACTGAAATGCAGGTATTCACTAGCCCATCACCTTTTATGATTTATGCTAAAATCCTGATTAGATGCAATAGAAGAATTGCAGTCAACCTTTCCTTCCTGTAAATCTATTCAAATGTTAACTGAAGCATTCCTAGCAAACCCCTGCTTCTTGACAACAGTAGATATGAAGCTGTCTTTGCGTAAAAGCTGTATTTCTTCTTAGTTTATGATAGCTCTAGACTTGCCATGCTTTTTTTTTTCAGTAGAAAGAATAGGAGTAATTGTGGTATAAAGTACCACTCATCGTGAGCAAGGATGTCAAATTCTTTCCTATTGTAAGCTCTGTCAAATGATAAGCAATTAGACCCTGCTTTCAAGGTTGCTTAAATAAATAATATTTTGTATGAGCTACTTTTTAAAAAGCTGCCTTATATACATATCACAGTCTAGAATAGTGATATGTCTACACTGACTGTGGTGTTGAATGTGTATTTAAAGAATAAGAATTTCTATCTGTGAAAAAAAAATGTTGTTTTTAAAGTCGGTCTGAGGGTGTGCATTTTCACATGTTTCTGATCAGCTCTTCACTGACACTTTTCCAAAATCTTTCCCATATTGTTAGCATCATTTTCATATATAGCTGCCAGTGGAAAATGAATCAGATGTCACAAATTACTCAAGGGCAATGAAGCCCTGAAGGAACCTTCTGCAGAAAGTTTCTGAATACAGACCCTAAGCCTGCTGTGCTGTAAAAGTTCCTTGGTGGAATTCTCCTGTGAAGGCAAACATATGTTTGTTTACTGCAGAGGCAGCATATGTGTCCTGTGGTAAAGAAATGCTATTTTGTGGGTACCACCTTTGATAATGTGGTCAATAAAAACACACTTGTGAAAGTTTTAAAGCCATTACTAGGTGAATGAGCTTAGCAAAAAACAGAGAAAAACTTGTGTTTCATGTGTTGCTTGGTTCCAAGCTCTTGCAAGCTAACCAAGTAACTGTATCAGCTGTAAAAACAGGTATAGTCCCAGCAGCAATAACACCTGATAAAGCATGAGTGCATTGTGTGGAATCTCTGATGCCCCCTGCCTCACAGAGGTCTTGTGAATCAGTGACATTCAGTGTATGATCAAACAAAACCCACCACTTGTGGAAATGCACACAGAGAGACTCTGCCAAAGTATATTTCCACATCCATCACTACAGCTGAACTTATCCAGAGAAGTACAGGCTGGCCTCAACATTTGCAAATCAGTTAAAGTACTGAATGACTCCCTCTGACAGAGATCAGTCTGTTTACAACATTTCTTGTATGGGAAGCAAATACTGCACTCACACAGAGCTCACTGGAAACAGAACAAGCACACGGCTACACAGTGAGCGCTCAGCTACAATGGGAAGGAAAGGTTATAAGGCAAAATAACAACTACAGGCTTGAGAAAGACACTGTAAATGCTGATGTGCTTCAATTATTGGCATTGGGATGAGAATCAGATTCTCAATTTTTTTGTGTGTGCTATCTTTGACTTTACACTTGTAAACATTAAATGTAATAGCACAACAAGGTCACTCTATTCTGTACAATGATGCTGAGATTTTCTCTAAGACACAACCTTTAGACCACCATTTTATTTATTTACTTACTGCTTCAGCAGGGTTATTCATATGGCCAGAATTTATACCACTGATAATTAAAAAATGAAAAAAAAATCCAAAACCCACACCCAACTTTGTATGAGTCTGCTAATGCACACAAAGAAAAAGGAAAAGAGGACTTCATTCTCCTTTAACACTAATATAAACCTGAAGTCCTGGGTAAGCCATTTATGCCAGTGGCAGAAAGAAACCTGCATTGTGAATTGTAAACCACTACAGAGAGATCTGAACAAAGGAAGGTAAGAGACTGCACAAGTTTCTGCTGAAAAACTGCTGTGCTGAAGGGAGATAGTGCTTCTAGTTTATAACCGTACTTTCTACTTTTGTCCTTTCTGCTGAGCACAAAAATACCAATTCTGTTCCCCAAAAGCATTTTACATGAGAAATAATAATACAGATATCCTTCAAACCAAGATGCACTTTTTAAAAACACCTTTATTATAAACAGGTGATATGGTTACAGGGTTATGTAAAAGTACAGACAAAGGGTAATTAGGAGGGTAATGAAACAACCCCAGTGAAGAAGCAATAAACATCACAGAGTGGAAAAGGTTTGTCTATGGGTGCCTTTTCAAATTTAAGAGTCTGAACTTTGACAACCATATCCATTTCTGAGCTGGTGGAATAGCCATTGGGGTTACTTCTGATAACAAGTTATTTCTCAAAGAAACATAAATTTTTCTAGTCTTGGAGCAAATGCATAACAAATGACATGTAACTCACACTCCCTTGGACTCTAAGTCTACTAGTGTCACCTTAAATAGCACTTCTTTCTGAATAGGCCTCTCACAATCAATAGCATTATTCCTGGAGTGAGCTATTGCTTATGTTCACTAGATCACAAAATACTGCAGTTTGAGGCAACATTCATTTTTATGCAGTTTTATTTGTACTGTGTAACATTTTCTCTTTCCTATGGGGAGAATCCACAGACAGATGCAGGAAGGAAGAAATGGGAATAGAAGCTTAACAAGGCAGAAGGCAGGCAGGGATGGCAGAGCCCATAAGGGGCAAAAGTCTAAAAGAAAGTTAGCAATATATAGCAATATATACCTTGTGGATCCTGGCTCAGGGGAGCAAGTCTAAATTGACAGCTTTAAACGGTAAGAGATAGACTTTGTCCTGTTCAAAGATCTGGTAGAAACTGGGGTGGGTGAGAGTTAAGAAGGTGAAACCAAACTCTTCTCGGTAATACCCAATGACAGGACAAGATCCGATGTGCATGAACAAAAATACAGGAAATTCCATGCAAATATACAACAAACTTATCTATTGTGAGGGTGGCTGAGCACTGGAACGTGCTGGCAAAAGATGCTGGGAAGTCGCCATCCATGGAGTCATTCAAGCACAACTGGAGAGAGTCTTGAGCAATCTGCTCTAGCTGACTCTGCCTTGTGGACAAAGGTTGGACATGATGACCTCCAGAGTCTCCAAACCCAGAGGCAAATACAACAGTCAATACCAACTCAGTTGTGTTCACAGGAAAGATCAGTTGTGAGAGGTTTTGTGGGTCTTTATAAAAGAGGAAGACCACATGTAAAAACACTTGCTTGAAACCCTGTTGCTGTTCAGCAAAGAAAAAGGTGTAAGGCTAGACATATTTTTTTCTGGATCTCAAAAAGTGATTTGATACTGCTTCATCTAACAGATTGATTTCTAAAGTGGAAAAGCATGGCATTGAAAAAGACAGAAAACAGAGCTGGTTATAAATCTTTCCATAGACAAGGAAACAAGGATGTCTATAAAAGGAACATTTCAAGGTTTTCTGTAGAGAATGTGTAGTGCCATATGTGTACCTACTAGAACCACTTGAGCTTTTTTAATACCATTTTTTGCCATTACAAAGAAAATAAATCAGGGCACCTAACGTAAGTAAAACATAAAAATAGAAAAAGACAGTAAAAATTTTCTGCTAAGGAGAAAGAAATGAACTGCAACCTTCTATGCTAGCCAGTGGGCCTTTCTTGGACCGAATGGGGTAATTTCCAGTCTAACACGTAGTTCCTGTCAGTGATAGGCAATATACATTTTAGATACGCAAACAGCACTTAGGTTTAAAAAAGAAGTCTTTACTACACTACTACATATTTTCCTCTCTGCTAAATATATTTTATTGCTTTTTACTGTTTGCATAAAACCAGTACTGTATCTGTACAGAGAGTTGAAGAGGAAGATTCAGGTCCACAGGAGCTGATCTCAATTGGCTGCTTTAAATGCAAAACTACAGAGAGCTGAAATCAGGGACAAAATATCAGCGAGCCCTATGCAATCACTACCCAGGACTGGCAAAGTATTATACTGCCAAAACCCAAATATCTCTGTATCCACAGTGTAGATAATTACATCAAATTGCACCGAAACAATGAAGAATAAGGGATAGCAGTTCACACAGATTGACTTCTGTTATTTTGTTTGGTTGCTCTGTTTTGGTTTTGTTGTTTGGGGTTTTTTTAAATTATGTATAGGTGTCAGCCCATGTTCTGGCAAGCTAATCCAGGAATCAAACTTTGTAAATACCACACATATGCAGGGTTCATTTTGAAATATTAAACCCATGTTTTACAAAAGTGTTCAGAAAGAAAGGTATGGTGAAATGCAAGCTTCTGAGATGGAATGGTAGTAAAAATCACACAGACTAAGTCATAAAAAGAAGGAATGAACAGTACACTACCCAGACCAAGGAAAGGATTTGAAGGTTATAATAAATTATACTCTAAAGCCACCTGTACAGTATATTTTCAATTGGTGTCACTTTCTGAAACCATCACAGAGCAGGACCATGTTACAAATACTTTAGTGAGCACCCTGAGCTGCTATTTACAAGAAGGAAGCTTTCTGTGGATGAAAAATACAGCAGGAAATCAACCAAAATCATATGTTCCTGTGATACAAGCAAATTATAAAAAAAATAAAAGGAAAAAGAAAAAAGAAGGAATGAAAGGGAATTCAGGGAATACTCATGTATGTAGTATAAATGTCTCCTAGCTTCACTGCCTTCAGTGTATATGCATTGACTATCTCCCTTTAAAATTTTATCCATTATAAATTGAAGGTAATTCCGCCAATACAGAATTTAGCATGTGCTTAAAAGCTTTGAGATCTATTCGAGAATACATGAAAATCAATGTTTTTATCTGGTTTGGGATGAGGCCCCTGTTAAATATATCTGGGACTAAGCATGAGCTGAGGTGTTTTGCTAAACAAATATCAGAGAGAAATAAAGATCTCACAGAGGTAATTTCTGTCTGTATAAGCTCTTAAATGCTACAAGTCTATCTGAGAAAGCAAGTTTTGAGACATGTAAGGTTGAACCATTTGGACACTAGAAGAACAACTTCTTGAAGGATCCTAAGTGTAGCAGCAGATGATAATATAAAATCTGGATAAGCACCGGACTTTGGCTTGATCCATCGTCCTCATTTGTTACAGTCTGACTATCTTTGTTCTCTGCCTTTCTGATTTTTAATTCACTTGAATAGGGTGTGACAGGAAAAGGTGACTCTACAAGTCCTTAACTAGAAAAAATGGGTCACAACCTTCAGCCATGGAGCTCAAAGTAACAAAGGTTCTGAAAAACTTCTGTCGTTTACATCCATGCCAAGACTGTCAGGGTCTGCAACAACCTAAGTCTTGAAAAAATATTCTAAAAGACTTCACAGTATGAGGCTAGACTATAACGTGATACATTGACAAATTATTTCCATACAGTTTCTAAAAGAGAGAGATTTATAAGAATAGAAAGCTTAGTTAAAGTCTGTTAAAATTGATATGAAAAGTGCAATAAAAGTAAATATAATTTCAGAGTTAGCCATCTCACTACATCTTTAGATATTTTGTGAAAGGCTAGAATTCCTGAATACAAAACAAACAAAAGAAAAAGATACAACTAAAGACAATACCAGTGGAAAATAAAGTCCTAAGTGCAAGTAGATGGTCATTTGCAGCTTGTTTTCTGACATAAAACCAAAGTTGTACTATGCTTCTTTTGTTCCATTACTCTACTAAAATCCATTTCCTTAGAGGAGGAAAAAAAAAATCCCTTCATTCCTGTGAATCAATGTTTAATTATAGAACATTTGACTCTAAGTCCAAGAACTGGTTCTGCAAAAAAATACAAATAGTGCTTTAAAGATGATGTCTGCATGGCTAGACACATACTATAGACGCTTTCATCCATGATTTCTTGTCATCATAATGACACCTTTTTATTTCAGGTAAAATCTTAGAAAAAGGAAAGAAACTAATTGAGTTATGAGTATCTAGACAGGGCAAGGTGGAAAAAAGCTCAGCTTTCAGGCTTTCTAATCCTGAATCTATCACCGGGGTTTGTATTTCAATGCTATTACTAATGCTGAAGATTACCTAACAACACCAGCAGTCCCTTTGGTGAGAAGACAGATTTAGCATTAGTAGAAATGTGACAACACGTTCTACTAGGAAACAAGACTGCTTTGACTCTGCAAATTCTTAGGGACAGCCCATGCAGGTGGACACATTCTAGTGCAAAGGAGGTGCCTTTAGGGATGCATCCTGGCAAAGGTGGCTCTCACTCACCCAATATCTCCCTTTTCACCCCTCTGCACTGTCAGGCAGGTAGAGGGGACTTGGTGTCTGACAGCAGAAATTGAGACATGCAGCTATCTCCCCTCAGCCAGGAAGAACAGGCAACACAGCCCTTGCTCACACCTTGGCCACATTTGTACTCAAGTGAGGATATATTTCAGAATATTGAGTCCTACTTTGAGCAGACTTACAGTGCAGTTGTGGTGGCACAGCTCAGGAGAGCACCATCGCTGAAGCACTGAAATAATTTATTTGCATGCACAAGACAAAAAATCTCAATAAAGCTTATTTACTTTCCTGTCCCTTATTCTCCTTTCCCAGTCTCTCAGTTTTTCCACTCCTATGTTTATTGTTCTTCTGTGATATTCTGAAAAGTTCCACATCACCCTGTCAGTTAATATCAAGTAGAAAGTCGCACTTGAGAACCAAAGTATCTAGCTGCATATAATAATTTGCAAGAAAGAGAAGTGGGTGAAATAAAATTATTGTTTTAAATGAGGGCCATAGCTAAAGACTACTCACACCCAAGGGAGAAGAATCTTAGGGAAACAATTCCTATTAAAATGTATTTCATCCAAATCATCATCAGCCATGAAGAGCTACAAATAATGTAACATAGTGAGTAAGAAGAGAGACTGCACTGAAAACATAACTAACTTCTTAAAAATAATTAAGCAAAGAAAACAAATCCATTACCACTGATGTAAACCCTCCAAAGCTCTGGCAGCCTGAGGTTTCCTACTCTGCAGCTTGATATCCAAGGTTCATTGCAAAACCCCTGTTTATCCAACTGCATTTCTCAGTAGTTCTACCTAATTAACAGTTTGGCAATGAAGGAGGCAATGGGGGAGCATATATATGTAAATACACCAAAAATATGCTAGGGAACATTAAATGTGTAAAATCAAGCATTGAAAATTTAAGGAAGTGTCAGAATTAGAGTTGCTGTGCAGCCCTAATTGGGCAACCTTGTGTGCATGCATTATGATACTATCTTTAATTACCCGACCACCTACTATTTTTTCCACTGGACCCCTGCCTGCACTGACTGACATAATGAGCAGCTACTCAATGCCTTTGTTTTCTTGTTATTAGTCAATGTGTCCTCATGCCTCATTTATTGAGCACTATTCACACCCTGCTCTGAGATTTATTAATTTCTGCCTGGGCTGCCATTCAGTACTTCTAGCAGCTCCTCACTTCTCAAATAACAGAGATGGGTAAAGATTGTATTAGCCTTCTTCATCAGAAGGGGTCTGAGAAATTTAAGTGAAAGTTGTAATTTAAATTAAGAAGAATCCACTCACTGACACACAGAACCTGGAGCAATTAGAATTCTTTGGTAATTTGTATGTTCAAATAATTTTCACTGACTTCAGCTATCTCTGTGAAAGATCAGTGCTCCATAAATCAGACCCAAGGGTCTCAACTAAGCATTCAGAAAGCAAACACCTACAATTAGTAAAAGCATGGATTGATTAGATTGGAATCACATGGAAATTCTGTAACAGATACAAGAATAAACGCTAGGAGCTAGCAAAAATGCTTGACTGTGATGGCGATGCCTTCCATTCCTGGAGTGTCCTGACTCCTTCACATTTTTTTGAAAATGCCTCAGCAAATGAGGCAGGAGTCCTAGCAGGTTCTTTATCCATTTCCACCTGGCACCAGAAATGGTGAACCTGGACAACGAATGAGGCTGAAGTTGTCCCACTGTGCACAGCCATGAATACATCAAAGTAGTCTGACTCAAAAGTGGAGAGGTGATTTTATTTACAGCATTCCCAGGTTCTTGAACCTTGACTGTGCAGCCCTACTAGTACTATGTCGGCTTCAAAGGCACCTAAGCATATAAAAAAGTGCCAAGAAATCTGTACATAGCATGAGTGACACCTGTATTGTCCATGGCAGGGCCAGAACGTGCCTATCCTCTACACAGATCTCAGTCAGCTGAACTAACACAGAAGTAATGGCAGCAGCAGAGCACCACTACTCTACTTCAGTAGCCACACTATTTCCCCTTTTTAATTATAACATCATGTTACTGGGAAAATATTTTTCCAACCAGCTCTAGTGAAAATATTTCCCCCAACCAACCAATATGCCATTAAGCAATAAAATATTCACATTAAAAAGGCATACAAAATTTTGCATCTAACAGATAGCCATGTTCCAAAATTCGTTATGTAAACTAATTAAGTGGTATTTATCAAGACTACATGCTAAACTGCTTTTAGTGTCTTTTACCTACCAGTTCTTTTGGCAATACAAATTATTCCCTGGACATACAACCCCACCACTCCAGGAGCATAGCAAAAAAACAAGTCCGGAGTCTTGCACTCAGGAAGCCTGAACTGTGGTCTGGTCTGCTCCTGACCCGCTTTATGTCTCAGGTAAATCACAACTCCAAAGCCTTACTTTCCCAATCTGCAAAACAGAACTTTTGCACTCTATGTTAGCCTTACTGACAAAAACCCTCCTGACCTCCAGCCTCTCCACGTGTAACATTGTTAGTGAAGACAAAGTATTTAGCACGGTCCATTTAGTTAGAGAATTATTACGCATCCTGCAAGCGCCCTACTCGCTCCCTGAACATGGGGATCAGAGGAACCAGGCCTCCAACCCTCCAGGTGTCACCCTGCAAGGCCTGGGGAACAGATGGGCAGAGCAATTCCATGGAAGCACAGCAGTGGAAACCTGAGGCACTGGCAAGCAGTCCATAAGTCAAATTTAAAATTAATTACAATTTCTTTTTGCAAAGTCCTCTTAACTTGATGTGGATTTAGCTACCAGTCAGCTCTAGACATTATGTAAGTAAATACAAAGTTCCTGTAAAAACATGATGGATAATGCTTTTCTCAGGTGTTCGCTTTCTGTGCACAGCAGGTGCTAAGATATTACAATTGAAAATTTAAAATATTTAAATCTAAAATCTATGCAAATATATATTCTAGAGGGATGATATCAACGGAGTATCCAAAAGTATAAAGAGGCCATCTCACTTCTAGTAAAACATAATTAGCAAGTGACATAGCTTTTACTTATTAATTATATTTCTTTTGTACCAACACTACAGCAAAAAAATATTATAATCAGCAAAAATCTTTTCTGATGACAGGTGTTTTCTCCTATTAGCTCTGCAAAACATATGAATCCTGAAAGAATGGTATTTCCTTTCAGTTTTGCCTAGCAGTGTGTATAAATAAAAACGTTAACTGCCAGGACATAATTTTCAGTATGTTTGTCTTACTTCAGATGTGTGTTTTCTGTTTGGAGCACAGCTGTTCATATTTCCCAACATGAGCTTCAGTGCTGTAAATATCTTCTCTATTGAGGGCTACATTCCCAAACTACTGCACAGGGGCCACATGCACAAATTGTGTTAGTGCTAATGTAAGCTGTGTGCATGCAAATCCATGCACAGCACTTAGAAAATGCCAACCACGGACCTTGACCCCACCACTTTGCCACTGAACCAGAATTGCTCTATTTAAAGCTGTGACTGTGACATAAATCAGATTTTTCAAAAGGCTTTTATTCAGCTAAAAGAACTCATTCTGGGATAAAATTTAAATAGCTCATGCTGCAGAACTGCATTAATGAAGCAAATTACTCCCAGCAACCTGGAAAACAAAATAATTTGGAAACTGAAGGTAAGATTGTCTGGGGTTTATTGCTGTATTTGTTCAACAGTTAGAAGTCTGTGTTGTGTTTAGTTCAATTTCTTCACTTCTGGATCTCAAAAACAAGTCCTTTGCCTGTCAGCATAACACAGCTGGCAGCAGTATTGCCTCTCCACTGGAAGGTCAGGGATTCACATCTCTGACGGAGACATGGGCTAGTGTCCAGTGCTGACACTGCAGCAGAGCCTTTGGGGGACGTCTCTGCACAGCTCAAGCTGCCTGCATTCAGATCAGACAACAGAGCAAGGTCATTTCTGCCCATCAGTGGGGACCACCTGGTGAAAGGTAACAATCCCATGGCAATTTTCACAACAGTAGGACATGAGCACGATGGTCTTAACAAATATTTGCTCCCAACAAATAACTTTGGGTATCCGAGAATCTTTGGAAGCAACTGTTAAGCAAAATAATAGAAATCCATGGGACTATCCAAACCATGTCAACGATATTTCCCTCCTCAGTCTGCAGAGCTTTCTTTGTTTAGGAGAGAGGGCAGCCTACTTCTAAGAACAATGAGAGTACAGAGTTCAAATACACATTAAAACATTCTATACAGATGTCACATACACTTGTACATTTTTAGAAATGTGGATTCATGAATTACCAGGTTTATGACAGAAAATTTGCAACAATAATTACCAAATCAGGTATCTTTCAGTCAGTCTGCTGCTTTAGGAAGAAGAGGAAAATGCAAGAAACTTTAGCATGGGAAATAAAAGCTATTTTCTCTGAGCCCAGCAGTCAAGTTGATTCTAAGGCTGGTGACAAAAGTGGGGGCTGGTGGCCATCTACCCACTCTGTGCCCCGGCTTTGTGACTACAGGGACAGAACCTGATGAGCAGACATGGGCATTTTTTGGGTCTTAACAGGATCAATTTACATTGTAAGAGCAAGAGTGGAAAGAAGGTATGGTACAATTACTGATGACTGTAAGGCTTTCTTCTGAAGGCCGTGAAATATCACATCTTTGGAGAAGAGCTAGAACAATACAGAGATAACCTAAGCGTGGTATGGAAGCAGGGCTACTGTGCTTGGGAACTTGGGCAGTCCCCAAAATCTCCAGCTATAGTCAAGGATTTCACTTACTCTTCATGGACTATAAACAAGTAAAAAGAATATTTCTCTTTTTCATTTGTTTTTTAAATCAGACACTGAAACAAACATGGGGGAATCAGAAGCCTATAAAGCAACATTTGGGTACAAAGAGATTTGATTAAAAAGAAAAAAAAAGGAATCTGAATTGATTTTTAGGCAAGAAATTATAAACCACATTTTTCTTGTCAAGGAAGTCCTCACAAGGAAACTGAGAGGACCGGCATTATTTCAGGCACTTCATTGTGTTAATTTGAGAAGTAAGGAAATCTCAAGAAAGGAAATATGTTGCTTTATTCATTCATGTGACAGGGGAAATAAAAATAAAAGAATATCAGATAAAAGCCAAATTGGACTGAAGTTGTATTTGACTACAACTGAAAATGAGAAGCAAAACGTAATACATCCATAGTAGATAGTGGATTAAAATTAAACATACAAACAAAATTGCTGCTTCTATAAAAATAAGAAATACACATATACTTAACATTCATCATGGGAAAAATTCCACTGCAGTTACAATTAGATTTTGAGAGTAATTTCAGCAGCAACCTATTTCATTTCTATAACACTATAATGATTTTATCAGTAACAAATTCTCTAGGTAGTATCACACTGGAAAGTTTAAGGATGGCACCATTAAATAGCATCCATAATTGTTACAATCAACTACATATTACACAAAAGGGTGCATTTCCAGATGACTGTTAAACGTACCAATTCACCAGATTAGAATTTTGCTGAAAGCAACACTGAGCCTTCAAGAACGTATTACCTATGAACCAAAGCTCATGTCAAGTCCATTTTCTGCTGCAAAATGAAACTGGGCATCCTTTCATGATAGGATTTATATTACAACTACAAATACTACTGATTACATAAACTATTCAGTTATGGAGGGGCAAAACATGGTGTTTTTAAGAGCCAGTGAGCACAGGGCTGGGTAAGCTGATATGCTGAATATCTGCAGATGTTTCCTCACTTGTTCAGTCTCCTCTGCTCTTAGAACTATTGCAGGGAGCTGTGACCTGTGCTTTGCAAAGGGTGACAGAATTTGGGCTGTGAACCTAATAAAACACTATGTATTTAAGAGGAAGGGAATCTTTCAGACACACGCAGAGGTTCCACAAATCATGAGAACCTGAGGTTTCATTTGAAGTGATACTGGAAACAAACCTAAACATGTAATCTAGAAATAGACTTGTCCTCCCAAATCACCTAAATCATTAAATAATAGACACTACCTCTGTTTAGAGCACTTTTAAATATCATGCTATCTCAAATACAAAACAGTAGCAGAAATCTTGGACATCCTTAGGCAGATAAATATTTCATTGCATACAGAAATAACTAATGGTTGTATAGAGAGATAGATACTCGTATTGGGAAAAACCAAAAAAGCTATATTCATGAATCCTCTATCCATCTAAAAATTCAAACATTTTAAGATGCATTATGCAATAATATCTACTCACTCACATCTAACATAGAAATGCCTGTTAGTGATATGTGGTTGCTAAAATTATATTTATGTTTATAAAGATCTTGCCAGACAAACTAGATTTTTCAAAGAAAAATGACATGCTTAGTGAGTGAAGGGAAATTACTAAAGGCATTCTTGCTTTTAGTGAAGACTGATAAAAAGACTGATTTTCAGGAATTCAGAATACAGCTTCCTAGATAATTGGACAATTAATCTGAATGTACAAGAACTACAAATGTATATACAAATCAAGTGTTCTGAACATAAAATGAAGCTCTAATTTCTTAACAGATCCGTTCTGTTATTCCATTATGAAAACTGTTCCTCTAATGAACAAGGACATTTAAACTACAAGAACACTACTGCAGACTGAATGGAAAAAAATATGGCCAAAAATCCTATTTTCAAGAATAATTTAAACCACTGTAAGATTTCTCACATGGACTGAAACAAATGAACAAGAAAAACCCCAACAAACCAAAAACCAAGCAACCAAAAAAAGAAATCCCTTTGCCTTTTAGTTCTAAACCTTTTTTAATGGGCCTCATACAACACCATCTTTATGATCTTCTCTTTGGTAAATCTGCCTCATCTTTACAAACAAACTTCAGAAGAAAATAAATGGTATTTGCAGAAAGAGTGAACAAGCATGAGGAAAGTAACAAGCTGGGCATCATTTTGGAAAACAATGAAGTGATTCATCTCATGGAAAAAGGTCCAAGACATGTTAGGAAAAATAAATCCAAGGTAATTTGATATCTAGAAGCAGAGGTACCATGTTATGTCATCTCGTCTCTTCTATACAGCTCAATCCCATACTGAGTTCTAGGAAACTGAGCAGTAAGAAATGAGGAAGAGGTGAGCTCTCGCTATGGATGAATTATGAAAAATAAGGAAGAGTTTTGCTTGATAACATGGTGATAAAGGTGAAACTGCAAGTTGCTGTATACACTGGACGAAAAAGAACAAGAAGTAGAAATATTTAAGCTCTACAAAAAAAAACCTCCCAGGAAATAGAGATGCAAACAGCTGTAATATTTCCTGTATCTCAATCTGAGAAAATACTGGAGTGGTGAGCTATTAGTCCACTACATGATCTTCTAAGGGATGTGGATAAAGGCCCAAGAATTGCAAATGTAAAAACAGGCAGGGTAAAACCTGAGTTAATGTGGAATGTGGGTCAATCATGTACTAGCAGGAAGATGAGTAGCCAATTGGCTTTTTTCAGCTCTAGATTTCATTTTTTGTATATGCAACTATTTAGCACACACAATCTAGCAGAAAAATATATTAATTATTCATGCCATTCATGCTAGACACGCACTGTAGTTTCAGTGAACAGGACTGGAAGTCATACCAGAGGAAACAGAAGCCTTAGAGGAAGACACTAATCTCAGAAAACTCAGAGTGTCACTCTAAGTTTTTTTAGGGGTTCTGTTATGGTAATAGTTATCTTTGCAGAAAATTATTTCTGTGCTATTCGGATAAACAACCTTACAGAGGGCCATTTCTTCCCCAGGAAATGCAGAGTGGGTAACACCCACCAGAAAGGGAGCAAACCATTTAAGAGCAAGTGGAGGGAGCTCCACAATTCTGGTACCTGTGTCATTATCAACAGCCTATACACAACAAATGATCAAATTATTTAGATTTTACAACAGAATTACCTCGTATTGCAGCCAGCAGAGGTGGCAATCAATTTTAAATAGGAAACAATATCACCCCCATCTATTGCTTGAAAATGACTTCTCATCTACAATTATCTGTCAGTTTTGCCTTCTCATTTTCAGCTATCACCAGCCTCCATACCTACAAAAGACCTTTCTCCTTGATGCTTATGCTCAGCTCCAAAATAATTTATTAGGAGTTACACATGCTTATCAAAGCCAGACAGGATTCATGCAGAAATTAATGGCAGTCTATGCAAGTTGCTATTTATCATTATATAACATGTCCCAACACTGCTGTCACAGTAGGTGGATTGCCTCACCCTTTGTCAATCAGAATAAAGCATTAGTTCAGAGCAAAGATTATTGTACTGTTAGAACTAGACTGTTCTGACTATATGCACTACTGTTGTTCTGCCAATAAAGTTCTGGATGTAATACAATGGTAATAAGTGATAATCTATTCAGGATAGTAGATTCACAATCATTTTATGACAATCAATCTGACTACCCCATTTCGCTTTTTGAACATGACCAGAAGTAACTTGATCAAAAGTGTTACTTGCTCTTTATAAACGTGACTCATTTACAAACATCATGATCCTGAAGCAGGAAAGAGTACTTTGGTCCACATCAGCAGCAGGACAGAAATTGAGGCAAGCTAGTAAGAGTTCCAGCCTGTTCCTCTGCCCATGCTCAACTAAGTAAAAGATTAACACTAATAATAATTATTTGCCTCACAATAATGTTATCAGCTCCATCAGTTGTCACTGATACTGGTGGGGACAAGGCACATCCAATACTAAGGGCCAACTGGAGCAGAAATGAACAGGACAGCTCCAGAGTGAATTCACCACCATGGAGGTTCTCAAAGGGTGGCCCCATTACCTCCAAAGCACTCTCCTGTGGGACTCCTTGAAGGTCTGCCATGGAGATGATTAATGAAGAAGCACCACCTGCTACGTGTGTGAGAAAATTGCATTTTTCTGGCTTCTAACTGAAGAGCCAGTTTAGCTTTGGAAACACTGAAACACGCCTGTACTCAGTCTTTGGGAAACTGACATGGCTTCAAATAAACTTTTTTGGGGCTCACTCCATTTGAAAAATAAGTCATTCTTGTAAGGACATCAGAAAGAAACTTAAAAAGGTACATAAACTCTGACCTGAGACACAAGTTTGCCACAGGTTCTTCTGATTCGAAATCTATTTCCAGATGCTTTCCCAAAGCCTGCCACTAGAAGACTGGATCAATGTGTTCATTTTGAGGCCACGTCTTCACTCCATTAGGAGTCAAACCTTGTGCAGAATGCAGCAGTAGGTGGCTTAAGAACAGCCTCTTATCTCCTGTATCTCCAATCTATGCCTTCAAAGCTGTCTTAAATAATACTAGATTTTGGGGGAAGAGAAAATCTTATGATCTACTAAATAAATTTTGGGCAGTAAAGGACAAGTCAAATTGGAGGGGAAGCTGAAGAAAAATCAGCAGTTTTGGACAGCATGGACTGGCTCTAAAAAGGAAAAGCTAACAGGAAATAGGATTGACATTACAAACCTTTTACATGCCAGAAATAAGATGACACAAGAAACTGTATTGTAGGCTGGAAAATGTTGATAAATCAATAAAATTAATTACACAAAAATAACCTGAGAACAAAACTGCCGTTCATTGATCAGTTCCGTAATATACTATATGTCATCAAAACCAGGGTTATTGTTTTTACCTAGAGGCCAGACTTTATCCTTCACCTTGGTATTTAATTTCTGTTGTAGGATATTTGCCAGTGCTGATCTAAGCTTTCAGTGTACTGCCCCAGAACTACTTTGGAGTGAATCCTGTGCATGCAGTCAGGCATTTCATAGGAATCTGAAGTCATCTGAGTAAAAGCTTAGAAGTAGACTTTTTCAACTTGATGCACTCCAAAAATTGTATTTTCTCTTTACAAACATGAATCCTAGGCACCAGCACTGAAACAGGCAGAAGGGAGGGAGGGTGGTAGCATCACTGAACTAGAACCAGAGAAATCAACCCAAACAAACTTGCACTTTGGCTTGTGTATTACTAATACGAGACCCTTGAGTGCTCTTTGCAGTTTCTAACTGGAGCCAAGCAGGTTCCATCCCCTAGAGAAATATTGATCTGGTAGCATTTTCATCAATTTCCAATCCAAAGCTCTGGGTCCTAATGACAAGAAACTCTTAAAGACAAATCGAAGAAGTGGTACTACAAAAAATGATGCTCTTACTCGCAGAAAAGAGGACTTGACTGGTACGAAAAGATAAAGGCAGTAATGTGCATCCCTGGGGTTGAGGATAAATATGTAGGATGAATTGTTGTTATTAAGAGGACAATCCCAAAATCATGCTAGTAATTTCTCTGCACTCATTTTGGTATTTTCATTTAACACTGTATTTATTCATCTAATGGGCCAACTGCTTTTCTAAGTGACAGGAAACAGGAGAGTACCATAACCTCTTACTAGCTCAATATGGAAAATATACTAATTAGAGAGAAGGAAAAATAAAGATGGAAGAAAGAAATATTGCAAGTAACACAGAACTTCATTTTTCTCCCTCTCACCCCTTCCCAAGATTGAACTGGTTTTTGTTTCAGGGTGCAGCCCCATGGACACCATTTACCATGAACTTTTCAACATTGGTGGTAATCTATTGGCTTAGAGGTAGTTCAAAAATGCTATGTGATGAGTGGACAAAATTTACAGCTACACCCACAGAAAATGCAGCTCCTTGTAACAGATTTGTAAATCTATTAAGTAGAGCTCTAAGATACACATGCTGCCAGCATAGTAATGCCAGTAATGGGGATGAGGTTTGTGATACAACAGTGATACAGGTCTCTTACAGACCAAATAACACTTATTTGGTAGTATGGACTAATGTATTCAGCCAGACAAGAGAGATTATCCCAAGAAACGCAATTATTGCTGGCACAATCTGCATCTGCTCTAAGAGGGTCTCTGAGCTCATTTCTCTCTATGCAGCACTTACACGAGTCCACCTGTTCCATCCTGGTCTGAGAACAGATAGCACAGATTAACAGCTCAAATATGCAGTTAAGGTTCACGTTTTAGTCTAATAAAAAGCCTAAGAGAAAAGGCTCATGTGATAGAAACTTTCCACCCACTCAGAGAACAATAAAAAAGACAAAACTCTGTACTCAATCCACAGAGCCTTACAGCAGAACCTGAAGCTGCCAAACACAGGCTATGACAGATGGCCATGGGAGCAAACTTGGAAAGCAAGGGCTTTCAAGGAAGATGGCTGTGGCTTTAAAGCTAACTAGTAATTGGCATGACTGTCAGTGTTAGGAGTCTGTCTCTTGAGCAAGTTCTAGCTGCTGTGTTTACATGTGCACCCACGCACGTCTGCGTGCCCGTGTGTGTGTGGCTGGCATGCGGCTTCCTGCAGGGAAGTATTAATAGCCTTGGGTCAGCTCAGTGCTGTGCATCTCTGCCAGAATATCTATGCTGGGCAACAGCTCAAAGAGCTAAACTCACTGATTGCCATAGCCAGCAGAAAGCCCTCATGTAGCAATGATTATAAGAGCAAAATTCCATTTTTACTGGTTCTTTTTACTGTATAGTGTATTTCATATACCAGTACAAAGTGCACCTTAGCTGCCACCCTACATCCAAAACTAGTGACACTTTGCTGCAAAGGATACCTTGAATTTCTGTGAGAAATGGACTCCAGGTATAAACTCAGGAGGGTGACACTGAGCTCCTTTTGATGAAAGCATCTTCATTTTTAAACAGCACCAGTGGGAGGATATTCAGGGAGGAAATGATAGGGCACTGCTCTCCCAACTGATGAACTGGAACACCAAGGACACACCTTGCCTGCCACTAATGCAAAACAGCCCATCCTTCATCTGGCAACTATTATTGACAAAAGCTGAAATCATGTCACGGAAATCAGTTCAGAGTAAGATCAGCAAGTTCCTCCTTCCTCCCCTTGACAAGCTTCACTCTCATCTGCTCATTACACTGGGAGTCCATCTTTCCTATTTGCTACAGAGGTTTGGTCTCATTCAAGAAGACCTTGCACCAAACCTCTCTGCTCTTTTCTTTATCAGTCCAAAGAACACTCCATTCACTTTTCTGGTCCACCTGCCATTTAAACTAAAACAAAACCTGACTGAATGAAGTTTGCTTATCAAGCTAGCTAGCTACAAAAGTTAGCTTTTTCTCTGTTTTCCAAACGGTCTCCAGGCAATTTTTGAGGTGGTGCGTCTCTCATTTGAAACAGCATTGTTCACACTTTTCACATGCAGAACACAACTCTCAATAGGGAGACTAACATTAGCTAATATAAACCTACCCTTCAGCAGCAGTAAAAAAAACAATCCTCAAGAAGGTGGGAGAAATATCTGAAAATTACATATAACCAAGGTGGATGGCAAATCTTTGATACCAGTAACCTTTTGCAATATAACCCATAAGCTCCATTCAACAGATCAATCCAGCCCATGACTGCATCGTAGACATTTATTTCTACCAGCCCAGATTCTTTAGGGATTGACTTTTGATGGCTCAGCTCACTGGCTGATAGTAATCTCTTCTCAAGTCCCTTAGCCCTTTTTTTTTTTTTTAAGCAGAGCTGCCACACAGGCAGCACTGCTTGACTCATCACACTGAGGCTCTGTGTGGAGCAGATTTAATTCCTCTGTATAGAATACTCGATATATTTATCCTGGCACTTGACTTTTTCCTCATGAGACACCATCACAGTCGTGGCAGCTTTAAAAACCTAAGCTAATTCCATATATACAGAAGGAAAATGGCTGAGCTGGCAGAATTTACTCCACTGAGGACACATAATATCGGTGCTCCCTTCTCTCCTGTAGGTTCATAAAAGCCTGAGTGGTTTCAAGTGGACTTTGCAGCTTGTTCTGATCATTCTCTCTTCTTCCAGACAAAAAGGGGGTTGGAAAGAGGAAGAGGCAGTGGGGACTCTCCTGATAATTTGTTTAGTGAGGCCTATTTCTACAATATAAGACATGCTCCCGGATTTGCACATTTGGTGGTTAAAGTCTTTGGCAGGAATTTTATTTCCAAGTGTGTGCCTATTGCTCCCAGAGTCAGGAATGGGAGCTCTGGTACAGTTAGAAAACACAGAGTGGTGGGGGGACAGGAACCATCAACCCACCATACAAGTGTCTCTCAGAAGTGTAACATGCGATTACCCAATGAATTCTTAAGCTATAACAACAAATAAGATCCCAAATGAAAAGACAGGATAGAAGTCATCCTTGTGTCAGAAATTAAATACTAAAGCAAGTTTCTGGCACAGTGAGTTTTGGCTGATGTGTCTTTTTAGCCTCTCTATGACCGAAGTTTTTCCCAACAAGCATCTCTGGAAATAAGCATCTCTGGAATCAGCTGAACACACCATTCCACTTCACAGTCTGGTACCTTCTGTTCTAACATGAAACCCAGAGCTATTCTCCAAGTTTCCCTTCCTAGTAAGTGTCATTTTCATCCATTACTAACAGAGGCAAAACAAACCTTCCCAGGTTGATTGCTAGCTTTACACACTTCTAATATTTCATATAAAAATTTCAGTCTTTTTGATTTAAACATTGATTTTAAAATTTTGATTAAAACATTAATCAAATTTTCACTTTCCTTCTGCATTTTTTAATTTAGCTATTCAAGTTTTGTAAGAATGGGGTCTCTCATGGTTGGTGTGAGACCATCCTATGATTATTTCTAACATGTTGATAACTATGTTTTTGCTATTGTTGAAATTTTATGTGCCTTACCTTACAGTCAGAGAGCACATCACAGCCTATATTTCTGAATGTTATGTTAGTTTTCCTCTATAATTCAGGTAATTTTTCAATGCACTTACTTTATTCTGTTAAAAAAACAAAACAACAAAACAAACAAACATACAAAAACCCTAAAAGGACAACATAACCATGTAAAAGGTCTGTAGCCTTCTCCTGTTTGTATTCATATCTGGGATTATCGCATTTGTGGAAACCTCCACTCATTTCAGCCAAGTTCTACTACAGAAGTTCTGGCAAAAAGGAAAAAAAAAGGAAGCAGACTTTGGCAGTCCACATGTTTGTAGCTGTGTGTGGCACAAGTGCTGAGCAATTAATGCTTGTGCACAGGTCTGTTCAGGTCACGGGACAAAATGGTATGTGATAATATGATCCAAATTTATTTCTTCAATATCAATATGGTATTGACGAGTTTTTCAGCTGGGACAGGATTTTTGAAAGTTTTAAGTGCTACAATGCACATTCCTTTTATCTAGTGCTCATCACTGTACTGCAAGATTCTTCAGTGTTCATGACAGAAAGGCTCTTTGCTCCCTCAGAATTCATTTTAAATGAAGCCATTAGATCTCACAGTTGCAGTTTAATGTAGGGATTTTAGGTCATCTCAGAACTTACCCTTTTCCAAGAAGAGTTTTAATCTTTGTTCAGTACTTGAATATACTTTTATAATTATGTTTCAAGTGTTATTGCAGCTATATTTCAGGTTTTACGTATGTAGGAAAATGCTATATTATTTTAATACTGACGGCAGGGTAAAAATCTATTCAATATTCACCTTTCAGGAAGCACAATCAAATATCCAAGAACACTATTAGACTTGCCTAGCATAAAGTTTCAAACTGCTAATGGATTTTAAATTGATGTCATAATGCTGCAATTTAAATACATGATGTTCATTAATTTTGCCAGAACTCTTTGTAGAGTAGGAGTGGTATGAAAGAAGGAGGAAGGTTATATTTTCTCTGCCTGTTTCTTTTTATCTGCTTCCCCATTTTTGATGTACAAAAAGAATCAGTACATCAGCTTGGTGTGGGGGGTGAAGCTTATTCCAATGACAGTAGGTTTCGATTAGGTAACCACTGTGGAGTTGTATCAAATTAATATTTTCTATGAAAAAAGTCCCCAGGAACGGGATAAAAATAACTAACACATGATAGGCATGACATTTCCTAAAGACAGATTTCATGGGACCTATCACCAAAAATCCATAGGCACAAAGTGGAGCAAATAAGGGACAGAAAGGTCATCTTGCCTATATACCTCCTTTTCACTGAAAGGTCAGAACTCACATATTGAGTGAGACAGCAATATTGCAAACCAGACAGGCAGAGCTTCCTACAAACCTCAAGGAATCACCTCAGATGTGGATATTAAAAAAGGAAAAGAGATCACACCATGGAGGGCTCCTACATGATCCTCTTCTACTGAAGGGAGTGAGGATGCAAATTTTCTAGATGAAGAATCCCCTATTTCAGAAATATTTCAAAAGTGAAACTAAAATGTGTCTAGACATAATGGCCCGGTATATACAACACTTCACATCTATTTGTATTTCAAATATAATATATTTACTGTACATAAAGTCAGTTTCTCCAAAGCTGTTGCTATAGCTACAAATCAAGGAAACCATAGCAACCACCCTGTATTATGTACAGCCTTAATTGTGGATTAAGTTATGTCTCTCTTTGCATTTTATATTAAACACTCTCATACAATGAAACTACAGTAATCTTACATTTTTTCAGACGTTTTAATAATAAAAATTCCACAATATTACACTGTCAAATGTCTTTACAGCATTATTCTGATCATACCTAATAACAGCCACATCACTGTTTTTAACTTGAAATAAACACTCATGTTCATATAATTATATTTCCTGATATTTTTTAATACAAATGATTGATCACTACCACTTTGACCAAGTAATTGATTTTTCATCTTATCACAAGGTTTTTCAAGTCTCATCCCACTCAGCCTTACCCCAAAAGAAATAATCTCCTCTTAACTTAAACTTTTATTCCTAGGGATTCAAGTTTTGGGGTTTGGGGCTTTTGGGGTTTAGTTTCATTTCCCTTTTTCTTCAGAAAGCAAATATGCACTAAAGACACATGAAAGGCAGAGCAGTAGTTCATTCTAGATTTTTTAGCTTCCCTGTCCCTTCAGATGACTGACTGGGTTGGTGGTAAATTACCCTAATTCCTCTGGTTTGTTGACCTTGTACATTTACGTATTTAAGTACACTGAGAAGCTGGGATCAGAGAACCCTGGCATACAGCATGCAGCCAGACCTTAGAGTGCAGCCTAAGAGGGACAGGTAAAGGAGAGCAAATGTGAAGGAAAGAAAGAGGATGTTGGAAGTGGCTGAGGAACAGGAGGGAGTGCTATCAGACAGCAGGAGACGTGGGGTGACAGGATTCAAATGACACTCTAGGAGATTATGAACACATTCAACAGGTGTAACAAGATTCTGTCAATAAAAGAGGAAAGAAAAAGTCAAAATTCACATCTTTAAAAGCTTTCTCTCTATCTTCCCTTCCATCACTTTATTTTCTGGTAATTCATTACGGTGTAGATTCCTCACACCCCTTGGTCCTTGCCCATTGATGAGATACCATGGGTTCCATTTTGCAAAAAACTTGCCACATCTGTTTGGGGCATTAACTGCACTCACAAAGTACACTTCCCTTCTTATCTTACTCACCATAGCAGAACAAAAAATAGAAAATAGAATCTTCATTTTATGAAATGAGCAGAAATTCAATGTATTTGACACAACAAATAAATGAGAGATCTGTGGTTTTAATCTCTGTGAACAATAGACAATTGATGGCCATTTTAATAAAATAGTATACAAATGCTAATTTGACAAAGCAATCTGTGTTCTAAAAATCATAGTCTGAGAAAGCTATGAGTGTGAGTTAGGAACATAAGATATGTAAGAGCTTTCCACATGGGCAGCACAACAAAACTTCCCTTGCACAGAGAATAATTAAGTTAGTACATTTACAATAAGCAAGCCAAGTTCAGTTTGTTCATTATCACTTTGATTAGCAAATATTAATGTAATCTGCAAATACAAGAGGGAAGACAACTAAAATTACTAAATTTAAGGAGTCCTTCATGACCTAAGCTAAATTGAGACAAATGTCTTACTAGTCAAGACCAGTCACCAACTTTCAGGACATTCATTTCCATTTACTGTTAGAACTTCCAAGCGTGTTATCAAATTTATGACTGAATTAAGGCCCTCAAAAGCTACTTCTTACTCTGATGAAGGCACTGGTGAATAAAAATGGATTAGCATGCTCCTCTCCAGTTATCAGTTCAGACAGATAGTGATCGAGTGACCGTGGTAGCTCTAACTCATTCAGATTCCACACCTGCCACTGTGGCAACAACCCAGGGACATGCAGAACACACTGTCCACCTCTTTCTAGAAGGATAAAAATGCTGGGTGAAGCCTTAGCCCTTTTGACCTCAACAGTACCTCCCATTCTTTTCACTGGGGCTATGATTCACACCTGGAATGTGTTTTTCTTTCAGGTGCTTGTCCTTTTTCTGCCTTGTAGATAACGTACCTTGGCGTTCAAAACACTCAGAGCTGCATCTTACATGGATAATGATGAAAAGCTACAGAAGTTTTAAAAAAGCTGCCTCCTAAAAACTATAACCTCTCTCTCATTCTGATTTTCATATTTAACCCACTAAAGGTATAATAAAAACTAATTTGTCCAATACACTTACAGGACTAAATATAATGAAGTGGTAAAGTATTTTCATTCTCTATAAAAGCTGTTGTGTGAATGAATTTCATTCATTAATAATTGCGATTTTATAGAGAAAAATAACTGGCAGTTAGTAGAAGTCTGAAAGTATTTCTCATTACTGACAGTGCAACAACTGATCATAAACAACAGAAAGGTCATTCTTTTGTTATCTTATTTGCAAGTTTTCACTGTTACAAATATTACACAGTGAGAGGAAAAGTCTGAGGAAGACGCACCACTACCACCAAAATCCAAAAATGGCATTAGAAATTCTGATTAGAATTCTGATTAGAATTAAGACAGTTTAAAGCAAGTATTTTGCAAAGCAGATACAGATCAATGCACTTGAAAGTCCAGAATGGAAATACAAACCTGGCTTTAAAAGACTTACCAAGTATTAATGCAATACTTCCACAAAAATCCAGTAAACATTTAGCTTTATATATTTTCTACACTCACAGATGTTTGTTTCACACATCACTCCTTTTTCCTGTTTCATGCCCATACAAACACAAATAAACTACTTCTTCCTTGGGAATCCCAGGCAAAATTAAACATTTTTAGGACTTTATTACAAGAAACACAAGAAAATTTCCTTTTTCATTAAAGGGACTGAAAGATTAAAATTAATCCGAAAAATTTTCTTGCTTGTATAAATATCAGTTTTCACTCAATCAAGTGTTAATTTTAGGCCAGCTCAATGCTCTCTCCACTGCAGAAATTTAAAAGAACTCAGTGGTCATTTCAGTGGTAGCAGACTTCTAAAATAGCCACTTTGCTCAGAAGCACTGCTTCCTTCAGTGTTTACACTGGGCACATTGGTAAAAAAGCATTAGATGGGATCAGACAAAAAGAAATCTACTGGGCTCTTAGAAAGAAATTTGCTGTTCTCTTAATACCAGGTCTTACCTCTTGTGTTTTTACATTTATATATCCATAATGAGTTCTCAGAGGCTGCCTTTGGCCATTAGAAAATGGGATCCACTTGACACTGGTTTGTCCAAAGCAGTTTAGGATCAAAGGAAAAGTTACTTCATTTGTGAGACGAACGATGATCAGACAGAGGAATGCTGCAATGAAACTCACGGCAACAATGGACTTTCTCTGTAATGAAAAGAAGAAGGAAATAAATTATTTAAATTAAGAGTCAGTTTTAATAAAAAAATACATATCTTCAATTGTAAGATGAAGGAAAAACTTGAGAAAGCTTTATGTAAAATTATTCCTCTGGTAGTCACCTTGCTGCAGGAGCACAAGGAGACAGGTGACTGCATCATTTTATTTCAATAAATTTGCATTTCAGAGGTTTTGAGAGTTTATTTTAAAACTGGTTGGGAATGAGTCAGTTTTGCTAACCAAAAAAAAAGCCTTTTTTTTAAGTTTCAAAAAACATCTATCAACTTTAAATTTTATTTGCATTTGAAATAAAGATTTTATGTAAACATCCACACTGAAGTCTCCCTTGAAAATCATCAGTTCTCTAGACATGACAAATACACACAGGGAAAATGCCACTTGCAGCAACACCACACAAAGGTTATTGGGAAGATTATGATCACTACAGATCATCCCATACAACAGAATTCTTGCTCTAACTTTAAATGCTTGAGAATAAACTTTTGGTGATGTGAGCATCACTTTCTGCCTTATTCCAGGTTAATGAATTTGCAAAGTAAAGCAATATTATCTTGGACAAGATGACCTCCATCATTAATAATGCAACTGAACTGAAGACTTTACTGATCTAATTAGCTGATCTAATTAGCCTTTACCTTCCATCTCTAACCCATCCAGTCAGTTAACTGGAGAATGTAACCACAGAAAGACCTCAGCTTTTTCCTTGGGTAACTCCCCAGTCTGCAGGAGAAAAACTTGTGAGAAATAGGCTGTTCTCCTTCATTTTAGCTGCTTTTTAAAATACTGCAGTCAATTACTTCTAGACAAATCACTCAAGGATAAAACACCTTAGTTGGCATGTGTAAAGATTCTAGATACGATACTCTATCAAAAAGATTATTTTCACATTTTCCCTCAGGGAATGAAACAATTATCATTTACAGGTGTTTTTACTGTACTTTAATTACATTCTAGGTTTACCTAATTTGCCACAGTTTAATTACCCTACTGAATGTAATTCTATCATTCTAAACAGGAACATTTACAGAAAACGGGGAAAAAATTATTTGCCTAAGGGCCTATATGTAAGCGTATAATAACACTTAATGCTGGATGACAGAATCTGATCACCCCAATTCCCATCTACAAATACCACCAAGTAACCAGCACAGTACACATTTAACACCACTTATTTTATATGATGGCAATAAGATCACACGTGATGCAATGGTAAAGGCAAGCTCTCATTGCAACCAGATAAGATGACACTGTTCTTTGCCTGGGGGTTCATTATACAGTCTGCAGAAAATAAAATTTGAACTGTTGTGTAGAAGAAACAATGATATTTACCCAGAGAACACACCGGCAAAGACAAAAGTTTTACTGAACACAGGCATGCAAGACCTGTGCCCACACACGAGGCCTGCAGGCACTGCTGCCATGCTCTGCTTCTGTTTCTGGACACAGACACCTGTGAGAATCACAACCAGCCCACAGCAAATTCGAAGGAATGTTACTGTATTCCCCCACACAAGAGTTAACAAAATAGTCCACTTACAGGGGTCAATTGCATAGCTCTATGTTTTGTTGGATTGGGAGGTTACAATTTATAAGATAAAAGCAATGAGAGACTGGGGCGGAAAACTTGGGTGAATGAGGTCACTGTGAGGAGAAAAGGAAGAGGAGGATGAAGAAGTATTGTGGCAGTGTGATTCAGTGAGGAATCTCAGTCAGCTAATGGCTGTGCAATGTAAAATTAAACCCAGCAAATCTTCAGAGGGCAGCGCAGCAGACACAACCCAATCGCAGCTTTCAGAATTCATGGAAGCCACTGCACTTTTCATCATCTGCATTATAACAGATTTACATTAAATTGCAATAAAATGGCTGGGGAGCACTTCTGTGTCACTTCTCTTTGTACCAGATGGAGTCAGAAACATTTAGCTATATATCAGAGCCTTGTAAGTGCTAAGAGCAGCCAAGATGTGCAGCCCAAGTGATAATCATAAAGCAATGAGAAGGAGCGTGAATTAGTCATATTATTTATTTCAAATCAGAATTAAAATACAGCAAATATTTAAAGGGAAATCTAGAATCTCATTCCAGTACATGAGCAGGTTTCAATCAAAACATCCACAGCAGGAAGCAAGATTTCTACCCTGTATGATGCTACTACCTGATTTCCACATATTCTATCTTCCTGGCTTATTGAATATCACTTTTTACTTTCTTTATTTTGTGCAGATCTGTTCTGAACTTGAAAACATTGCTATCAGTTTTATGCGCTTCTCACAGAGAGTTGTTCTAAATAGCCCTTGCCCTGAGAATTCAGATCGTGTGGCTAGATTTCTTGGCCTTCACTGGGGTGTCACCTGATTTTTATATTTCTTTTATTTAAATGTGCTGTACTATGAGATAAAAGAAAAATTGGGGCCTTCTTTTCTTTCCTTATGTAAGAAAATATTGTTTGGAAAGGAAAACAGCAAAGATTTTTCTCTGTGTGTTGCTTAGCCAGGAAGAATCTGCACTAACAACAACATTCAAATGAGAGAAAGGAATTTTCACAAGAGAAATTAATTAAGGCATCTGTTAAAATTGTTTTTGAAAAAAAAATCTAGCCATATGCAAACACAACGTTTACTTATCGGCTTGTACAAAGGACATTTTGTGTTAAGTATTCAGTTCCCCTGCAATTTTTGTTGAAGGCATGAGATCCAACAAAAGGCATTCTCTGCGGGAAAGACTATTGCAAATTGGCATTTCAGTGGCTCTATAAATTTCACTGTAAAAACATTGAAAAACACCAAAGTATATATTTTTCATAATTTTAGCCTACTTAAGCACCAAGTAAGGCAGGCTGCTCAATGGCCACACGTATTCTACAGGGCGCTTCTAATTTAATTCCCTTAAGTTCCTCCCTCCTTTACCTGCTCGTTAAGAGAAAAACCCAGCCAAAACCAGGTGCTATTCGTCATTAAGTTCTTCTTGTAAAATCTCCTTTTCTGCAGATAAATGGATTTTGTTATCTGTCCTTCGATAAAACTTAAAATTTAGCATTTGAGACTCCAGGAATTCTACACGACACTAGAAGTCTGAAGCTATATGCAGGGATAAATACCAAACTGTAATTTGTCTCAAAATTTGTCTGCATCCACATTTTAAATGCTCATGCATCCAACCATTTGGGAGAGCTAAACCAACAGTAATTAGTAAGTCTGCACAGAAACAAATCTTATCCCTTCTTAATTTTCAGTTTTCATGAATGCAAATAGTCTCTTAACAAAAGAAATATTTCTCTAACATGGAATTATCCTCAGTACAAATCTCAATTAATCTTTATATTTTTCTAGCTAATTTAACATAGATATTTTCATATTGACAACATTTACATAAGAAACGTATATTCAGTTATAAACATCTTTTAAACATAGTGAGGAGTACACAATAAGGCATATGTTAAAGAGTTTCTTAGCTGAATGACTTGCATGGTATATGAGCTTTTTTAACACTTTATTTCATTCACTATAGTACCTGACTAACCTAGATGACAACAGCAAGAACAAAATTACCATTCTCGTGAATACAGGATTCTACAGCAGAAGAGTGAAGGAGTTTACTCCTTGTCAATGAGACAAAGCCTACCTATCTGCTCATTCCCAGTTACAAAAAAAAAAAAAAAAAAGTGGAAGAAGAGGACAAACTTGAGATCAGAGTACATGGACTGCAATACCTGGGACCCTGCTGGGCTAAAAGCACACATTGGTAACTCCTTTTACTCAATCCCCACAATAACACCATTCCACTTTTGGTTTTAGTTATTTATCAGAGACCAAGCTCATTCTGTCTAGTATGTATATCAAAATCAATAAGTAGTAGGCATGATTCACACTTCTAAGGCTTCAGTTTATATCTATGTCATTAAAATAAGAATTGAAATAAAAAAAAGGAGTGTCATACTACTCTGCTGGATAGTATTTAATTAAAAACTTCATTGAAATAAAACAACTACTTTCAGGGGTATAAATACATATATTTGGCAACATGATCCCTAACACTATTTATAAGCTTCATATCATCTAGTTTTGGCTATTTACCAGTGCCAGGGTGATTAATTAGCTTCAGTTTGGCAGGAACTTGACAGTCTGGACAAGTTTTAGTCATTTTTCTTTCATAATCTGTAAAGAGTGAGATGACATGATCTTTTTTTTACAGTTCAGTAATGCCTGACAGAATAAGACGACACAAACATTTTTTGTGTTATATACAGTTGTCGTGGAGGGAGGGAGGAAGAAAATATTTTCAGCATAGGAAGATAATTTCTTAAGTTGTAAATTTACTGAGATCTGTACTAAGCATCTTTATTCTACTTTCTAGGCAGAGCACAATGCCCTGCCACTTGGCATGTATTATATGTCAGGGACTATCAAACCACTTCACAAGCAGGAATAAATCCCCATCCTAGTGAGTTTAACAGTAAAAACTCATTTCACAGGTGCATAAACTGAGGCTGAAAGCAACTTCCCTAAGTTCACAAAGAACTCAACAGAAGGAGCTTTTAACTCAAATCCTAAACTTTTATTCTAGAACTACTTTGTTTCTCAGGTTTATTCTTTCTATTACAACTAACTGCCTGAATTTCTTAAATGACAAATTTGAGTATTATATTATGGAAGATTCCAGTAAGGAGCCCTTGCAACCAGTGAAGTTCTGTGCCCCAAACAGTAATTGCAAATAAGTCTTTTTTCATAAATCGATTTTTTACAGTATTCATTCTTTCTGTTATTTTTATAGATAAATGGCAAGACTGAGCTTGGAAGGACAAATCAAAGGTAAAGACTTATGTGAGGGCTTTGGGTCTCTTAGATGGCACAATATGCAGTAATATTATTTTCACAATACCTACCTTTATGGGCACACTGAATAACTCGATCACTTTTCTAATATCTCTGCACATTATACTACTTTTATTATAGGACCGATGCAGGGTTTCAGTTTTTACTCAAGTATAATACCAATTGAAAACAATAACGGCAACACTTACTGAATTTGTTTCATTTTGTAGACCACTATATGTAAAAAATAGTTTTATTTAATTTTCTCCTTTATAGACTTGAGAATCTCATTTAAATGCTACTTTCTATTACAACAGAGCATAAAATGAAATTCTTTCAGCATTCTAGTTCAGTATACCTTACTGATTTCAGTGGTATTGGAAATAAATATGCCTTTCAGCTACTCCTTTTGTCCTAAAACTCCCTCTAACAGGACTGCTGGAGAGAAAGTCAGGCAGGGGTCCTAGAAGTTTTCAAAGAGAGAGTAAGACTATATAGCAAAGATCCTTCTAGAAACAGTCATGTGTCAAACATCATTTGTATAAAATCGGTAGCTGAAGATTTACTTTCTTCTCTTCCAGAAGTGAAAGTTAACCTGAATATGTTCAAAGACTCCACAGGAGATTGCTGTCAATGTTACTCTCTCAGGAGGAGAGAACAAAGCAGGTAGGGGTTATATCAAAAGTAAGATATGGTTTGGGTTCAAAAACCAGTAAAATTAAGATTAAAGCAATTTTTTTTTCTGGAAAAGGACATTTTTGCTAAACTGGAATGTAAGCAGCCAGGAAACTGAGAAGAGCAAAAATGAAGTTCAGTAACGAAGTAAGGCAAGAAATGCAGTGTCACTAAAAATAGATAGAAGAGACACATTAAAGGAAACGTGAGTTTTATCCTGAGAAGTTTTTCTTCTAAGAAGGTACCCTGAATCAGGACTGTGTTTGAGGGCTGTGCTAAACAGGACCGTTAGTTTAAGCAGGCGTGAATAGAAGACACACTACTTCCTGCATGCCTTCTCTGACGGAGCTCTGGCCTTTTTTATAGCTAAGGCAGCTCAAGGGCTCTCAAAACACAGCTCATTGTACCCCTTGTTGTTGTCATTTGTTAAAGACTTGTTACATAATTCAGTTTTCACAATGATTCACAATGCAGTGGTACTGAGTCCAGGTTCATAGCAGCTCAACATATTCAAACATCTCTTTCATTAAAGCCAAAACTCTGCAGAGTGTGTTCAGGCTTACTGGGGAAGGACCTGAGTAATGAACAAAACAGGAATCAGCACTGTCCAAGTAATTGATGTAACAGTAGCAGCCTGTATTAAAAGCCTTATATAAGAGATAATCCTCCTATATGTAAACTCCTATTATTAGTCTCAGGCAAATGCACAACTTTATTACACACTGCATTCCCATCAGAAAGAACACACTTACTTAGGTAATAATATGAAATTATGTAAGGTGAAGAACTTCCAAGTTTCAAGGAGTAACTGTTGAAGTATTTTGAAGGCCTCCCATATGCTATTGTACATAAGTTACTACATTTGTAAAACCTCAGTGATTCTGAGCCCTTCAAATTGCAAGGCATTGCCAGATTTCAGGAGTTATTTTATGTCACTGTTCCCTCTTTCCCTAAACTTGAAGCCTGATAAGAAGGAGCATTTATTTGTCTGGGGATATTCTTATCCCTTCTGGCTTTTCAGTACCCCATAGCCTATAGTAACTGTTCCTGCTATTCATTTCATGCTTACTCAAAACTGAGTTTGTACTTCCTTCAGCAGTCTGCTTCTGGCCCAGGCCCTGTGCAAACAGCCCCTACCCAACAAGGCACAACAATCTCACAAACCACAAGGTCACAGTACCACCAAGGCAACCTAAACTTCTGAGCAAGGCATGCCTTTGGCTAGTCTGCTACTTGATTTTATAGTGCAGCTGAAAGCTGTCCAGTAATTTAAAAGATCTACCCCCATAAAATCCCCAAGGCAGCAAAGCACACTTTAAATAAGGTTGTTGATTTTTCATTCTATAAGATCTGTTAAGAATATTTAATCTAAAACTGCAATTACTGATTCACTGATGTCCTTCACAACTACGGTGAACTTCATCAGTAGCTGTAGATGCATATTATATAAACACTAGTGTACTCTCTGCATGATAAAGTAGTATTAAAAAGGAAAAAAAAAGCCTCTGCAATACAGCTCTCAAATGGTGATTTTTTAATATTTTTTTTTCAGTTCTGGATTATTGCCCAGCTCTTCTTATCAATACCTTGGCAAGCTTTGAGACACACACACAGGCTGACATACACTTCCCTATAATAGAACTGCTGGTACAAGGATTTGTGATCTTTCAGCCTGGCAGTTGGTTGTTACTACTTATTGAAGTAGTACCTGATTGTAGCTATTTTTCACCTGCTGAGAACAAGTTCAAAGGAAAAAACACCCATATGTGAGTATTAACTCTTATCCTGCCAGATACACCTCACTTAGATGACCTCTCTCTCTCCTCTATAGAAATATATAAAGATTCATGACTGGCAACATCTTAAGACTAAATCCATAATGGAGGGATTTTCACAAGCATTCTGAAAGACGTTCTATAGCTGTCAATATTTTCATGAAAATCCCTTTCAAAAAGTTGATTCTTTCAACCAGAAATAGACTTGAAAATGAATAAGCCAATAGAGAAACAGCAACAACAAAAAGACCTATAAATGCATAAGGAAAGACTCTTGGACAATAATAAATTATCAGAAGACCTCTGGTCAGCAAATCTCTATATTTGAAAAAAGATGTAGTTATTAAAGCCTACTGCTTTTTTTTGCCATTTATTATGGAATACCAGAAATACTCAATTTCTTGTTTCAAAAACTCACAGCAAAGGTAATGTGATGGCTTCTAAAGTGATAGAGAGATAAATTCAATTTTTGCTCCTAGCAGTAAAATCATTAGTGTGATTGGTACACAGCAGGAGGAATGGATGTTAATCACATACCTACATGTTTAGTAAATACTATACTGGGATGTAACCTCTGGAAGTACTAACTTCTAGATAAGAAAAAAAAAATTATCAGACAAATAAAATTAAACCCATGACAGCAGCCTAGGGGCAGAAGAAATGAAAGTAAATAAAATGTTGTAACAACCCCACATTCTCAGGCTGCACATCTGTGAAGAAAATGACTTTTGCTGGAAACCTTCACTTGCCTGCAGCTCACTTCTGCCTGCGGGGGAAACTTTAAGCTACAGAGCAAAAACTGCATAACCTGAAATTCACACAAATGAAATGTAATTGTCTACCACCATCTGGACAAGCCCAGACTTTCTCCATTGAATTTTCTTCTGTAAAGATCCCTGACTGCCATGCTGGACTTGAAGTTAACAAAAAATTGACACCATGCCTCTGTTTCCTTCTAAAGGCCATTTAACACTGGAAGACAAAAAAGATCTAGCCCAGGCTGTTACTTGGCAGGACTCTTGCTCTGGCCCTTCACACCAGCTTCATCCCACACTGTTCTTTGGGAGGACAGCACTGTTGGAAAGTTGCTCTGAATGCTCCCTCTGCCAGTCTGTGGCAGTGCACCTGCTGTTCATAAGTGTGGAAAGAAACACAGCAGCAGGGGATCCTTACTGGTTTTAGTCTTGCACCCTCAGCAGCCATCGCACCCCAAGACAGTGCAGGGGAACGCCCTGCTCCAGAAGCAGGGATGCAAACACCATTTAGTGTGAGGAGCCATATGGGTTCTTTCAAGGTCTGGCTGAATGAAAGGTTGGCTTTGCCCTGAAGTATAAAAAGATACAAGTGCTAGACACCTCCTTCATCAGGCAAAGGTCCAAGTTCAGAGAGGAGAAAAACAAGTTTTTACAAACTGGTCTTCTTTAAAAAAAAAAAAAGGACAGCCGCTGTGAATTAGAAAAAAGGTGTTCCTAAGCAGAGATGACGCACTTCAGCCAGGCTGCAGAAGGTCTTTTGTAGTTTCTTTATTTTCTTTTCTTTTTCCTTTTTTCAATTTTGTCTTTTACATTTGACCAAGACAGCCCAGCCGTAGGAATGTTGTCCCAGGTTGGCAGGAGCGAGAGTAGCCTCCATGCATGGCCTTTTACACAAAGTAAGGAAACCAGGGCTCTAAATTGTTTTGGCAATTTGTCTGTTTTCCATCAGACATGGAAATCTCCCTGTTTACTTCGGATAAACCTGTTTCAGCCTACTTCATCCATACATAACTGCCACATACGTCATCAGAAAGGCAAAATGTATTATTCAATGCCTCCAAGCATAGTCTGCTGCTGGCATGTTGAGTAACATTTCAATGGGCTTAACCATTTATAGCTGATAAAAAGCAAGACCTAATTACAGAGAAGTCTCAGCTGACACCAGCTATTTTGTAAGAGGAATTTTAAATTCTCTGCCATATAGCTGGGAGCATGCTACTTCTAGTGAAGGGAAAAAACACTTTCCCAGCTTAATTCTTGTTCTCTTCTGTATGCTGTTTTCTCTATTGGAAACTTAGGAAAAGGGGTTGGTGGAAAAAAAAAAGAAAGACACCAGCATGGCAGAGTCATCTCTGAAGAGAGACTTTAAACTCTTTCTGTGTCTCACAACCCTTCAGGGCACCAAATCCTTGAGTAAATGGAGGCATGTGAAGGATGTGGGATTTGCTGGATGGTTGATTAGGGCTCATTCTATCTAAGGAGTCTATCTTCCAGTGCAAGAGCAGTAAGTCATAGGATACACGTGGGGGGTTAGGGGGTGTGTTTGAATGAAGAAATGCAGAAGCCAGCAAGGCACTTTTATTGTAAACATTAACAATCATAATATTATCACAGCACTACAGAACAGAGCTTTTCATCTAGGATGCAGATCAACTGTGCTAAACACTGCATGCTCATAGCAGCACATCCAACCATTTTGTGACCCCAGTGAAAAATAGGAGGCAGGCCTACATTTTAAATCTTATTTGTAGGAGGGGCTGCACTGAGTAATGCAGTGTCTGTACCAACACAGAGGGGCAAATGGTATGTTTTTGGCAGAGACTTTTCTTACAAGTACTGGCATGATCTGATCCTGCTTTGCTCACTTCTGCTCATACAATCACAGGAAAATGTTGCAAACCAACAAGAACTTAAACAAAATTTCTGGCCCATTCAGTAGAGTTGCATTCCTTCTACATGTAGGAGGCTGTTCATTACTCACCCTTGCATAACATGAGCAAGAGTTTATCAGAAGCCACCACAAGGGAGACTCTCCAGATAGCAAAGAATATGCAGCATTATAGTTACAAAACACAATGACTGCTCACATACTGCTCAACCAGTTGATGAACTATCCCTCAGCTGGCTATGGAGCTCCTTAAATCAGGGCACTGAAACTCAAGAAAAGCACTGATCAAGGTGGTGGCCTCAATTATGAATTTTATTGATCATGTCTTCTCTTTATAAAAAGAAGAAAAGTGGGGCCTCATGGGGGGAGATAACCACAAAGCACTGAGCTGCAGTGGGACATGGCAGAACAGACTCCTTGGAAAACTCTGTCGTTTGCACTGACTTCTCGCTTCTAGGAATTAGGAAAACAATTTTATGTGAACTACTTTTTATCAGAAGGAAACAAAATATAATTTCACGTTTACAATAAAATCCATGATCTGAGACCTATTTTGTGAATACACACAGTTGAATGGGATACCTGCAGTGGAATAGCACCCAAAAGCCACAATCAGGAGTCAATCTCCATTGTGATAAAAGCTGTAAATTCTTTGGATTCATTATTTCTGCACAGCATCTCAATAGGAGCTAGAGAAAATCATAAAAATTGATAGTTTTCCAAAAGAAATTCTTCCAAGCAGTAAAGTTTAATCTCTCACTGATCTGTTATCCTGATAGAATAGTACAGGGACAGTAACATATATATCCTACCCAAACACACATTCCATCATCATATCACACTCCTCTCATGCTGGGTGAGCTAACTGAATTGAACTCGACCTTCAAAGCCCTTGGAATACAACAAAATATCTCTGTTTTCTGACATTTATGGGTGGCTTTTCTGCATGGCTGCTTTTATTGCCTAGAAAATAATGGCGAAAGCTGTGTGTACAAACCTACAACAAACACTGACAAATCACGTGCAAGAAAGACAGATTTATTCAGTGTAGATTACTTCAGAGCTAACCTAATCAAATCCAAGTTTTACATATTTAAAGCAGATCAAAAATTCATAGAGTTAGCATTTGAATACAATAGATATATATCACAGCTTTATTTTAATCTGCAAGTGTAATTGAACTGATTTGGATTTTCTGTGCTTTTATTTTTGCTTAAAAAGCTGTATGTGTTTCATATGAAAATGCATCATTGAACCAGCATATGCACAAGAAAAACCCTATGAAAAATTAATACAGAAGATTATCAATCTCTGTCTAATAAGGCTTAGATAAAAACACATTTGGACATGATTCTCTATTAAAAACTAAAAGTGCTAGATGTGTAAATGCAAATATATCCTATTTGTGCCTTTCTTAAACTTAAAACAAACCACTCCAAGCCACTCTATCAGAGCTGATCCACAACATTTTGATGGAAGAAATGTGACAATTGTGTACCTAGCAATTTTCCATCCTTCAGTCCATCAAAGAGATTGTCATCTGTCCGAAATTATTTCAAACCCCTGCTTTCCTGCATCCACATTTTACTTATTTGCATGCAAGAAACAAACAGAAGGAGTATAAACCCCAAAACTTTCAAATTGAGCTCAATTTTTGCATAAGACATAATAAAGACATCATCTACTGTCCAGGTACTTGGTTCTATCCAAGCATATCCAGCTACTTGCACCAAACAAAGGCAACTGTGGAATTCCGTTCCTCCTTCATGTAAAGATATCTCTGATTGATTTAATGAGCAAGAGAAAGCCAGAAGCACAATAAAATTTGAACAGGAACAGTAAGAAAAATACAATTGTAATATTTGATTTTTTTTTAATCTTTCCCAGGGCCTTTGTGTGTGAGTTACTCAATCTGCAAACTCAGGATCCCTCAACTCCCACTTCAGCCAAGTCTGGCATCACCAAACCCAGCTCATGAATGCTCTTGCTGACATCTGTGGGACCCAATACTGCACCTTTGTAGCTTACAGCCATAGGGAAACTTTCTTAGGTGCCAGCTGTGCAAACCTTGCCCTGGATATGAACAACAAGTTCTCATTTTCATTTTTGCTGCTGGTGCAGGAAGCAGGTTCTGCCCACCACCTGTCTGCAGGATATAAATGTCTCCCACACACTCACAGCCCTGAGGTCATATATTTTCAATTATCTTTAACACCAATCTGGTCTAAAGCAGTAGAATAAGGCCACTCAAAGCTTAATGAACTCATCACAATAACCCAGAGGTTACAGAATGGTTTTTTCCTTTCCATGAGGGAATCTGGTAGAAACACCAGTGAAATTAAATAATGGACCCCAAGACCCTTTGGAAGTACTAGGCAAACTGCGTTTGCCTAAAGTTCATTTAGAACCAGAATTATACTCAGTTATTTCTAAAAATAGATCCTAGACACTTCAACATTTATGATATTCTAAAAGTACTTATAGTGAATGCAGGAATGTTACTCTTACGTTTACTGTTTCATCTCTTTTCAGTATTTTCCATTATTTCTCTCAAAGGTCTTCATTTTCAGTAGCAGTTCTCTGTTTTCATCTCTACCTTTACCCTCTACCTTTACTGCTGGTTAAGCAGCAGTTACCAATACCAGAAGGAATCTGCACAGGACAGAATACCCCACTGCCCTCTGGCCACATGTTACTGGCCATCTTTCATTGTGCCCAATTCTCTCTCAGAACATTTGGGTCTGTAGTAGTTTGTACAATCATTAGAAGTTATGGGAGTTCATGGTATATTCCAGTCACAAAAAGTCAGGAAAAATATCCCAGTGCTCTGAAAAAAAAGTAGCACAAGATTTTCTCAGTGACCCTCCAAGTCTTTTAGCCATAAATCTTAACAAATAATGCTGTTTGCTTGAATTACCACCACTATACAGATTAATGAGACAAGTTGTCCCCCAGTCAGGGGAGGAACACAAAGATGCATCCTAACTTATTTCATTTCCAGGTTTATTCATTTTAAGTGTTATATAATGTGACATTCACACATCACTGAAGAAGTAAAAGAACAAAATGAACATCACTAATCAGCTGATCATTTATAATTTGATTTTAGATGCCAAAATTAATGATGCCCTTCCTTTTTCATTAGATTTTTTTTGTACTTTTTTCATTAAATCAAAACCAGCATATGTGAGCAATCAGAATATTTATCTGCAATTTCCTTGCTTCTGCACATGTAACTAATCCCACAGTGCTGGAAAATAGATATAATTGGTTGAATCCTTAGGTCTGTTGGGACTCCCACAACTTAATGGGTAGAAGATCCAACTTCAGATGTTAATGTTCCAAGACATTAAATCCTGATATTTACAATTTCTCATTCGTAGTTATTCAGCATTCACCACAAATGTCACTGGTCAAATTTCAGGCCGTCTTACTCCATTTCCTTTTGTCTGAAAGCTACTACCTCACTGAGTACCAAAACATCTAATTTCATACCCTCTGACTATTCTTAGATACTCTAATCCTCCAAAAAGTCACACAGTGCTCCCTGTTTTGTTAGATAGTGTCTCTACTTCAGCAACTTCTTACTACCCAACAATACTGTTTTCAAATTCTCCTCTTTTACTTACCTTAGGGAATTACTTTATTCAATTCTTTAATCCCTACTTTTTTGCAGTTATGCCCCAACTTGCAATTCAAGTCAAACCTCCTTGTCAGTGTCTCCTTTTGTAACTCTTTTTAGGAATCTTGTACTTACCTGTTCTTTGTTTATACATAGTCCTCTGTCTGGCTGACTAATTTCATCCCAACTTCTCTCTGAGGACATCATCTTTCATCCCATATTAATTCTTCTTTTTTGCCTACTAAATAGCCTTTCTCTTTCTGGAGACAGAGCCACTTTCCCTCTGCAGAGCAGTCTGTATATGTGCCCCTTTTTCCTGTAGTTGTTTGGCTTTTGTTTTTCTGTTATGACACCACTCCTGCGGTTGCTGTAATGGTCACGCACTGCTGTATTTAAGCTCTGCTAATATTTTTATGTCTTTGGTACTGAGATCCAAATGTTTGGGTTAGTGTTGTACTAAGAAAAAGAAAGCACTGTTCCACTTAGGCTCTGCAAAGTGCCCTCTATGACAAGAAGTACAGTTGGAAGTTTATGACACTACAGTGAAAGAATGTGCTTTGGGGGTTACTGGGGGCACCACCTTTTTGTAAGTATTTACCTAGAAAGTATTCATCTAAATGAAATGTAGCTAGATGATAAGCAGCTTTCTAAACAGACTGCATTTAACATATCTAATTGGTCCTGTCCATTCTCAGAAACAGACCTTTGATGTATCTTCTCTCAACTGGTTTTATCAAGGTAACTGAATCAAATACTACTTCTATCTTCCAAAAAGCAGGTGCTCCATTCTCCTGATACATCAGGTTCTCAGCCTCTGCTCTTCTGCTTTCAGTTCATCTTCCTTGACATAGGTATTAAACTCAGTCTTTCAAAAGGGATCCCATTAGTGTGAGTTTAACTACAAAACTTTCCAGAATTAAGGTATTTCGTGGTTCAATTTTATTTAGATTCCTGATAATTTTATGAGTGATCAGCATATCCATAATGAGTCCTATGTCATTTGCTTCTAGCTAATGAGCTGCCAGTAGATCAAGCATCATGGTTGCTCGATCCTGTTTTTCTAGGGCTTGTCTAATTGATTGGCTTTTACTTTTTTTGTTTGGTTGGGTTTCTTTTGTTTTGTTTTGTTACATTGCAGAACATCCATAGAGTCTTCTGCTACTCTAACTTTGGTATCAGCTGCAGGAGACAAATGACCTCCAGAAGGCTTTTACAACATCATGCTAGGCAGGACAGAAGAGGCTGCAGCAGCTGGAATAATAGGAGCTGTTGGGTTTAGAGTGAGATTTTTGGAAAGTGCTCTCCACTCTCTGACAGAGAAGTTACAGAAATGAGTCTTGAAAACAGCATCTCAATCTACTTTTAAGTCTTTAGATACTACTTTAAAACCAGTTTGCAATGGTTAGCCTTAACTTACATACTTAGGAAGTATCTCAAGGAAACACATTGTGCACAGGCTGTACCATGACAGAAATCTGCCACAGCCAAGTCACTCCATATAAGAATATTCACTATGTTTTTAAACAGAGTTCAGAGAAATTTTGACACTAAATAATTTAGCCTCTCAAATTTTGACCAAGATTGTACCAACCATGTCATATGTTGTCCACAGAAGGGTAAAGATGTACAAAGCATTAGAGGATGAAGTAAACTAATAGGGTTACAAACATTTTATTTCACCCTTCTGCCTTTCTACACTAAAGCTGTCATCTCCTAAAAGCCTCATACCATCATCTCAAAGAGACAGCAGCTGACACCTCTCTTTAAAGTGAAAGGAAAAAGAGATTTTGTGATACCATAAAACTGGGGATGATAAAACCAGTTTAAATAACACTAAGTATGGAAAGATATTTGCTGATCATCTTTCACTTCTATCTCTTCTTGTTGTTATTGGACGCACACAGAAATGGAGAAGTAATGTAGCTTCTCTCATATACCCAAAGTGTTTTCCTTTGGTAATCTAAAGAATATTGAAACTTATAGAAAAGCTCTGCACTGCATAAAGTTCTCTGAATTTTCTCTGTCTTCCCTGAACACAAAATAGATTGCCTACATGATATCTATACATAGAAAAATAATGGATAAATTGCTGAACTATTTTATTTCACAAAAACCTAGGAGGAAGAAGAATCAGAGAGGTTTTGAAAAATTTGCTATGAGGCAAAAACCCCCAAACCCAGCAATTAAAACAACAGTCATGGCACACAAGCTAACTTAGAGAATCAACTCTGCACCACAAAAAAAAATAAAGACCTTAAAAGACCCCCTTTGCCACCTGCAGCAAAAACAGATTAGAGCAGGCAACACTGCTGACTAGGGGAAAATGTTGTTATTCTATTATGTAGGGGTAAATGGTTTGCTCAATAAGCTGAACTAAAAGCCCATTAAAAATGGAAGGAGAGGGAAAGAAATTATACAATAATAGTCCACGAAGGCACAAATTCAAAATGCAAAGCAGTTCAAAATTTGTCAATTACTCTATCTAAGAATCAAACCAGGTAAGGTAGTGACACCACTAAGAAAGCAAAATTTTATTTTTTTCCTTTTTTATTAGACTGTTGTCTAATAACAAATAAGTTAGGTTTGATTCATTTTATTCACTCCTCCTATGCAGCACATTACAACAGTACTGGAATGAGATTTTAAAAAATTACTATTTCATCAAAGGTTTTTAATACCTATCTATGATTTAATTTGATCACCAAATTTGATCTATAATGATATTAATAGATAGAAAAATCCATAGTAGAGTCCATTATTGTTGAATTTAATCATTTCTTTGAAAGTACAATGGTAAAATTATCTATTAATTAGATTAATTTCAAGGAAGTGTAAATCATTCTGACCCATGATACTTGCTTGCAAAGCTACTGTAAGAGAATAATTAATAGGCAATAGTCCAGGAATATTATTCTGAGTAGATGCGAACCTTGAACTTCCAGTCACTAGACTTAAATTCTAACTAGGAATACATCATCTTATGGAAACTCCAACCCCTGGAAGGCTGCAAGAAGGAGGAGAAGAAAAAAAATCAAAGTAGATTGCTGTTGCTCTATATAGCTTGTATTATTGCTTGACATGACCACGAGCTAGAAGTGGACATAAGTAAAAATTTCCGAATTTTAAAAGTTCAAGGTGAGAAGGACTGTGCCACTCAAATAACGGAGCCTCGTTTAAAGAACAAATCTTACAAGTCATTTAATTTGCAACCTATTCTGCTGGAAAACTGTATGGCCTTCAGCAAATACTTAACCCTATGCAGTAGGCTGGCAGTAACTGCATACAGTAAGGAAGACAAATACAAAACTCAAGCATAGATTTGCTGGTTTTCCTCACCTTTCTATCATGCCAAATCAATTTCTACAGATTCTTAATAAGATCTCTTTCAGACACGTATCTGATTCCTGGGTCCTAGGTTTAAAAACGTAATTGCAAGGTCTTTATGGCAGCAATAGCATCCATTAAACAATGAATGGGAAGTAATCAAGATTAGAAACTTGTATTCACATGTAAATTTTCAACAGAAAGTAACCCCTGTGTTTTCTGATGAACTGTATGTCACACTGCACTATCTGTCTAATAAATTGTAAAATGTTTTCCATGTTAATGCTTGGACCTCTTATCTGTAAAACCTCTTTAAAATATACTGAAAGGCTACCAAAATGTTCTGTTTTAAGAACTGAAGAGAGGACAGAATTGTTTCCATGCACACAGACTCCCAGGAACACACCCTGTAAGCAGGATTGGATGGAAAGTCCTGTTCTGCTGGACATGTTGATTCCTGTGTTTCATAACATCCAAGCTTTTAACACAGACACCGTGCAGAATAAGAGCAGATCACTGAACCGAAAATCCTAAACTCATGCATCCCAAGACTTCAGTAAAGATCAAACTCACTAGATGTACATTTATAATATTGTGACTAAACAAGGAAAGGCTGGAACAAAGACAGGAAAAAACTTTCTTCCCATTCCTTGAATTCCTAGCTAAACTCCTATATAGTACACACTGAGTAACACAACGTGATAAACACTGCTGCCTTAGCTATAATGTTATGACATTTTATAGCACCAAGCAAGAACACTTTTTCTTGTGGAAATACTGTGTTTCTGATGGACTATTTAGCAGATACTAAATGTGCTGAATTCAAATAAAATGTTGGCACCAGAGGGTCAGAGGAAGAAGGACCTCACAGCATGGCCCTTGATCCCCCTAAGAAGTATTTGGTGTGGCATTCAGTAAGGCCTGGAGTTCTTTTGTAACAAAGTTTCAAGAATAAATTCCACCAATAACACTTTCTGCTATCTCTCTGGGAAATCCAGTGAAGTGAAATTGATTTTCTTTTTTTATTAGCAAGCCTATTAACCATGAGGCACCAAGAGATGAATGGAGAGCAAGCAACATAAAGAGACAGAAGTGCCTGAAAATGCCTTTTATTTGTTGCACGGTTTCTTTTTGAGAAGAAATCACAGAGTCACAGAGTATGTGGAGTTGAAAGGGACCCACAAAGATCAAGTCCAGCTCCTGGCCCTGCACAGCACCATCCTCAAGAGTCACCCCATGTGCCTGAGAGCATTGTCCAAACACTTCTTGGTGCTGTGACCTGGGGAGCCTGTTCCAGTGCCCAACCACCCTCTGGGTGAAAAACCTTTTTCTAAACTCCAACCTAAACCTTCCCTCACACAACTTCAGGCCATTCTCCTGGGTCCTGTCACTGTCACCACAGTCAGAGATCAGTGCCTGCCCCTCCTCTTCCCCTCACGTGGAAGTTGTTACTGCAATGAGGTCTCCCCTCAGTCTCCTCCAGGCTGAACAGCCCAAGTGACCTCAGCCACACCTCATACAGCTTCCCCTCAAGGCCCTTCACCATCCTCCTTTGCATGCTCTCTAACACTTTAATATCTTTCTTATATTGTAGTGACCAAAACAGCACACAATGTTCAAGGTGAGGCTGCCCCAGTGCAAAGCAGAGGAGGACAAGCCCCTGCCTTGCCTGGCTGGCGATGCTGGGGCGATGCTGCCCCAGGACACAGTTGGCCCTCCTGGCTGCCAGGGCACTGCTGACTCAAATTCAACTTAACATGGACCAGGACCCCCAGATCCCTTTACACAGCACTGCTTTCCAGCGTCTCATTCCCCAGTCTGTTCATACATCCAGAGTTGCCCCATCCCAAGTGTAGAATTCAGCACTTTCCCTTGTTGAACTTCATATGGTTGGTGATTGCCCAGACCTTTAATTGTCGAGGTCACTCTGCAGGGCCTCAACAGCTCATCCCAATTTTGTATCGTCTGCAAACTTGCTCAGCATCCCTTCCAGTCCTGCATCCAAGTCATCTGTGAAGCTCTGTAAGAACCCTGCCTGCAGGGGTGCAACTTCAGTCTCTGTCCAGACTCCACTGGCAGCACACAGTGACTCCAGGACCTGCTTACGTGAAGGAATCAGCAGGTGCAGTAAGCGGCCACTACAAAAATCTGATCCTAAATTTCTCCTAACTTCTGAGAGACAACCAAGCTCACTAGAGACTGTTCCAGTAAAAGTCATATATTGCTGATAGCCCACTTCTACCGTTCAGCATTAAAGAAATTTGAAACTGGGGCTTGCAGGTGAGGTTGAGAAACTCATTACCCATACCTCTCCCTTTCCATCCTTTTCCTTTAAACTCATGTCCTCATTGCTTTTTCTTTGATTTTTCTCCTGCTTTGATCATTCAGAGCTGACCATACGGATTTGTTTCCTAGGTCATTTTTCAACAGAAGCATAAGTGGTAGGAGAGCTGGAAAACAAACCTAAAAGGCATAGGATAGCAGCACACTGCTGCTGTAAAACTGGCCCTTATTCTGATCTTGTATCTTCCTGGTGCACTGTTTTCATGGCTTGTCTTTTATAGATAGTGTGATAAAAATATTGTAGGCATAATGTTCCATTTCCTGGGAGTAGAACCGTTTGGTACACAGTGACAAAGAGAACAAAGGAGGATATCCCCCCAACCCCCAACACATGCAGTTTACAATGCGTTTATGGTCCTATGAGAGTGGAATGAATTCCTACAAGCAGAATTAATAGGATACCTTATTCTATAACATCTGAAGGAGGCAGAAGTAAAAGAAAAATGAACCTTAAAGTGTCTTTTATTTCAAACAAAAGGAGGATATTTAAACAGGAGAGTCTCGGGGGAGAGATTCCATATCACTACATACAGTGCATTTGTCCAGAATATAACAGCAATGATAACATTCCTAATGGAAGTAAGGCATCCTCTCAGTTTCCATGTGGATTGTAAATTAAAGAAACAAGTAGCAGAGCTGAGATATCCTTGTATGCATGTGCATGTGAGTGCCCACATACACTGCTCAGCCTTTGCAATTACTTAATTGTAATGTGAGATCAAAGATAGTCAGAGCACAGATGGATGATTTCTCATCTGCATCTGGCTGTGGACGTTCTGTTTGTCATTGGGCCTCGGTGAGAGCACAAAGCAGCATTACACTCATTAGTCCCTGGAGGTTTTTGCAGTTTATGATCAAACAGAGATGAGTTTTCCATCTTCCCACTGCTTGTGTATCATTTAGCATTACAAGATGTTCCATGAATAATGGAAATAATGAAACTACGTCCTCTAAGACACTCTCCCCAGGCCAGAGACCGCATACACTGCAGTTATTAACAAATTATATATGCATTGATTAACTGGCAGCTGCTGCCAAACAGAGTATGTATTCCGGCTCAGCTTTGCCTGCCTTTCCTCAGCCTGGGACCTTGTTTTGGATTGTCATCTTCTAATGGTCACTAATGTTCACAAAACTTTTAAGAATGTAAGTAGTTGTGAGACGATCATGAAATGCATGTTATTTGGAGGACTGAGCAGACAGATAAACAGGCACAGAAGCATGGATGTATAAACTTCAATAGTGACTGCTCTTCCTTGTGGGTTTGCACATCACAATTCTAAAATACATGATAAGTAAAGACAGACCAAACAACTTTTAAAGTATGGATTTGTCTTATTCACCTACAAACCAAGAACAAGAAAGAACATCACAGCTCTATCATAGCCCTACCTGTTCTTCACAGGCATTTATAAGCATTTCTTTACAGTCTACATTTCATAGGAACAGTAAGACAGGATCCAACTTAGAGTGCCAAAATTTTTTTGTACCACTTAAGTACAACGTAACAGCAAAGACCCTTAGAGAATTATTAAATAAAGTAGGCTGAAATACTCTAATTCTGGATCCTGCTGGCTTTAGTAAATTCTATAACAAATCCAGGACCATGTGGGGATTCACAGTTGTAACTATATTGGGCAGCATGGCCAGCAGAACATTTTAAAGCAACTAAGAGAGAATTTAATCCTTCCAAGCCAAAAAGAATTTTTCTTGAACTGTTGCCAAAAATGAGTGCATGTTACACAATTTTAATTCCATTTGTTGGAAGCATATAAGCAATAACTACTTCACTGTTAGATGAAAAGTAAGAACTACAGGCGGTAAACATCTTTAATTTAAGAACTTGCTACTGAAAACATGCTGAAAGTATTGGGGGTTAGGGGTAGTGGAGGTTATTTTGTTGTTGGTTTTGGACAGAAAGGTTTTCTTGTTATCATTTGAATGCTACTTATCTGTCTGCTATCCCTTCTTTCTGCCCATAGGAACTTAGGCATGCATCTGCAAATTTTGACAAAAACAGAAGGAGTGCTAGGCTGGTCTTTTATCTGAATTAATTAAATTCCCAAGTGAAAAAAACAGCAGCACCCACAATTGAGGTCAAATAGGCACAACTCAGCTATTCAATGTTCTACTTGACATTTTGCTGGCTGGCCAGCAGATGCACACAGCTCCAGACCTGACAGGTCGTTTGCCATCTTGCATGCCCAGAGTACAGAAGGGGGGAGCAGGAGAGTATAAAGAGGATAAAGGGCAGGTGAGATCACCACACAGGGAGAAAAACTTGCTTACTCAAATATCAATGATGTTCTAAAGAAATTCCAAAATTTTCTCAGTAGCTGATCAGACATGACCAGGTGAAGTCAGAAGAACCTTGAGTGCCATTATACACGTATACCTCAAATTTACTTCAGAACAGGCTTTAACAGGACCAATTTGGAAAATGCAAATATTTGTTAGATCACATAAGACAATAGCTCCACAAGCATACTGCACTGACAGAGCCTGATTTTCTCTCACAAACACCAGCTAATGTGATGTATTTACACCAATTGAACTAAGTCTGTTTTCCATCACTAAAAAGAATTCAGTTCAAGATGAAAAAAAAATTTAGTTTTTTCTTAATCCCATGAACTAAATTAGAGGCTGAAAGATACATATACTACACATTTAGTAAGTCACAGATCTTTATTGGACTGTTATTTTTATATCAATAGTAAAAGTTACAAACTGATAAGTAGACAAAAATATATTGTCAGACAATCATGCTATAGTGGCATCTCACTAGAGATGAAGACCAAAATACACTCCATGAGGACTGGGTGCATGGGAGGCTTATATAAAAAGCCAAGGATGGGGTGGACAAAATGAAACAACAAGAACAAAAACATTCTGAAATTTGGGGATGTAAAATGCATGCGGACAGAACTACGCAATTTCTATTCCCTGGGATGTGATTAGATATATGCTCAAGGCAGCAGTGTGATTAGAATGAATTGGTGCAACGAAATGTTCTGAGAATGGAAGCTGATCCAGTTCAAACAAGTGAGAAATGAGGATGCTACAATGTCGAATATTTAATTAACGAAAGAAAAACAGAGAAGATTCACTAGAGACAACAGTTCTGTATTCCCAGACATTGGCTAGCTGGCTTGAGAAACATTTTCATTGCTAAACTCAATTTAAAGAAAGGAAAAGAGATAGAAACATGCAAGAATCAGATATTGTTCAATTAGCATTTGGTATAAGATTTAAATGATAGCATCTTGAAAAAGCCCATTTAATGTGTAGGAAAAATGTCTGCTCCTGATTGATTTGGCATGTTCCAGAAATGCTGTCTGATTATACCTCAGCCCAGAAGATTGAGAAAGCTGTCTTAAAGGATTACAACCTACAGACTTACATTTCTGATTTGTACAGTTGCTGGAGGGCATTGCTGAGTGAAAGCATTTTCTGAAGGTATTGTAGAGAATGTGCATCTCAAGTGTTTTACACACATTAATTCAGCAAACCTGCCTTCCTGGACAGCAGTAAATCAAGCACCCAAGCATCTTAAAAAGGTAAAGGGGAGAGTAATACATTACATAATTTTCCTCTATTTTGTCCTGTGAACACACTCTCCTGATAGTGCAGAGTGCAGAGGTCTATTTGATAAAGCAATTTGATTGATAACAACCGTGCCATTCCTCTGAAGAACCCACATGAGTATCACAGATGGTGAGATAACTTGGTGTAATTTTCTCAGCAAAGAACACTGAATCAAGCTTTCAGCCTACATAGCAGTCAATAATTTCCAACAAAAATCACTAAAGGAGAATTTTTATTTTTAAAGTAGAGAAGGAATTCTGTACTTGCACCTCTCAAGTTTCAATTATCCTGGCATCCATGTCTCTGCTGTGATGCAGGAACGTGTTCTACAATCAGCATGTTGAGTATTTCTGCCCCAGTGATTCCGAGTGCACATGCAAGTTAATGTCAGACTTTGACAGTGATAAAGAAGTGAAAATATGGGAAAGCAAAAGGGTAAAAAACAGGCATAAATAATATTGAACTACAACTGACTTAACTGAGGTGCCTGGAATTCTATAGCACTGAGGGTCTGGTCAGGAATTCACTTTGTACAATCTTTATATTATGCTGTACTAGCTGGATAATGCAGTGTCCCTGTGTCCTACTACTTAAAGCCTAACTAGAATCACTGGACTCAATTACACTTAGAGTTGATTCGTGGGGTGAGGCATCTAAATCTACACGTAAGCCAACCACATTTCACTGAGCTGAAGCTTTAGCTACATTGAGGGGGGGAATATCAAATACAGCATTCCTATGATCCAAGCTACTCAACTGCAGTTATCCCTAAATGTTTTAAAGTTTTTATCAAATACACTGACCACAGAACAGACAAGCACAGAGTATACCATCAATCTACAGGTGCACCATGGACTGTAAGGATGCCTAGGAGTGTTCCATAATATCTGACTGGAAACACTGACAATAATGGGCTTTCAAAACATGCACCACACTGGATCCCAGACAGACTTCTGCAAACTGAATAAACAGTTTCTGCTTTAAGAATATTTTAGTCCTCTTTATCTAATAAGCAGCCCTTCCTTTTTCATCAATAATATCCAACATCAGACAAAGTTATATCAAGCCAACTTTTTACTTCCAGTGACTCTTCTGTCAACAGCTGAAAACACTATCTAGCCACTGACTTAAGAACCAGCACATCTGGATTCTAACATCTCCCTGCACCTGGGCACTTAGAGCAGTGATGGAGCACTACACCAGCTTGCATAACTAGTCTGGGTTTGTTACTTGGGAGGCAAATAAAATAATTAGATCCTTATAACTCAAATGCTGTAATAACCTTGCCCCTACGAATCTTAGAGTTTTCCTGAATAGCACAGAACTCGGAGGCACTGGGGTCTGCCTGCCAGTGTTAGTCTTGCAGGTGTACCCCCCATTGCTTCTTCAGGTTTCCCACATGATCCCTTGTCACACAGAACCCTGAAAGTATTTCCACTGGCAGCATTCTTGGAATACGCACAAAACCAGCAGCTTGTCTGCAAACCTTGTTCTACCATTGTGTCTGCAATCTGTCTGAAAAGCCTGCTTTGATTCCAACTCTCACACCTTTCATGTTACTGCCATTTAGTTCCATTCTCAGTGGTTTGCCTTTGGAGAGTTCTTTCCCTTGGGAAGAAATGCCGCAGCTTCATTGATCGGCCCACGCTCTGTGTACAGCAATTTCACAGCAAACTCTATTGCTTGAACTCCATGGCACAAGTTCCACTGTTTTGCAACAGCTCTAAGGCTCCCAAAGTGGTCTCATCATCATCATCACAATTATTTGTTTAAAAGGCTGTGCTTCTGTTTGAGTGCTGCCATTCTGTAAGCCTACCTGCACTGGATGGAGTAACATCCTTGTTTCAAGTCAAGATCATATTTTGCTTCTGGAAAAACAAACAACGCTTCAACTCAAATATAGAGCTCAACTAAACCACCAAGGCATCTTTTTAACCCTTGCTGCTTTTGATTGTAGTTGATAAAACACCAGCTACATATTTTTCCCAGTAATACAGCCTGGGACTCTGCTTCTACATTGGCCTGTTCAAAATAGTTCCTGATACAACTAACTCCTGCAAGGAATCCTATTCAAATTAAGAAGAATAACTTTCTTAACTATTTCCCATGCAAATCTCACTTTCAATTTTATGAACCAAATTTTTAAAATTGTCTTCTTTGTATAAGGAATTGTCAATCTATAATTTGAAAATCCTTGAAAAGTCTACTCCCAGGAACAAGAATATTTTATCTTTCACAGAAGTCTGGCATTTAATTTCCTTTCTGTTTTCCTGCAGTTTTATTTCAGACACTTTCCACATAACACTGCTTCTGAATTGGCTGGTTTTTACTTGTTACTTAAGCATTCTTGTGCAAAATACACATTTTTAAACTCTGACAGTAGCCAGTCTCCTCAGCTTCGACCACTGAAAAAGAATACTCTATTTTTTAATTTTATAAAGTATATAGAGTCAAATAGTATTTTGCTGTGAAGTGCCTAGAATTTGTCCCTTGGCTTTTCTACCATTATCATTCTTCACAGAGAAAAGAAATCCTTCTCTTCCCAAATTAAAGCCATTAGTCCTTTTGTAGCCATAGCACTTGCCAGACTGAATCTTCCATGGCAGTTGCAGACTGCTATAGCCTGTTAATTGACTACCTGTTCAAGAATTCCCTATCCCAAACAAAATGGTCTGGTACACTTACAGCTTGCCCCTTTAGTCCTGCACAGAAGTACAGGGCTTCCCCAGAGGTTTGCCCACATGGTGGAAGAAAAAAGACCTTACATCCCCTGAGAAGGGCACTGACTAGGCTTGGATGCTAGGGAAGGGATGTCTGGCTTCTATATTCCCCTGGCTGCCCATCTCCTGATGCAATGATCCACTTTGTTATAATGTTTTCTAAATCTTAGCCAACAGTTTTATTCCTACAAATGTAGAGTAAAAAGGTTCTGAAGAAATACACTTATTAGAAAGTCAGAAACTGTGCTACCAAAGTCTGTGTGTCTGAGTGGGGGAACATCACCCATCATGCAAGCCCAAGCTTTATCCAGGTTACTTATTAGGACACAAAATAATTCTATTTCATTTTTCTACACAGCCACTCCAGATTTTGAGCCCAGTTCTTGTTGCTCACAATAATGGCTGACAGGCAGATGGAGGTTATAGTGATTCCGTTATAAAGGAAACCCAAAAGAATACAGAGTTAAAGGTTTCACAGCTCACCAACTCTGTCACTGCTTGATGTTTCAGCTTTTGAGTTCTTGTCTTTGCACGTTCCTTTTAATGCTTTTATATTACTTTCTAGCTGGACTGTTTATTAAAGCAACTATGTCATTTGCTGGATAAAAATCTAATAAAAGAATTCCCTCTTTAAAACAATTAAAAATAAATGTAACAAATGTGTAGTTCTATTCTTGGCTATTGATTTCAAATCCCACAGGACTGTACTTTATAATCATTTACATGTCAACTGAGGGTAGAAATTGTTCAGTGAAATGCACGGAGATTCACTGGGGACCTGACCCTGTTGGGTTCCATCCTCCTGCATTTTCAATTTGCCTTCAAGTAGAGTATTCGTTTTTAAACTGCACCAAAGCGTGCATATGGGTCATGATAAAATCCTCACGAGGAGGCCACTGTTTCATGAACAACAGTGGAAAGAATACGAACAGAGTAGTGTGAAAAGAAATCTCAGCAAGGCTCTGCCTGATTGAAGTCTCTTCTGCATTCAATATTTGAATTTTCTGCATTATTTATTGCCATCATCAAGAGTTTAATCCTTAAGGCATCATTCTGCATGCAGTTTCCTTACAAGCACATGAAACCCTAAGTAGCTTAATTCCAAAACAGTTATATAAATTATTAACTTCATCTCTAAACATGATGTGAATTTCATCTGAGAAATTATCTAAGATCCAGAACTTTAGTGGGGAGACCAAATTTCCTATATTCAAGCTCTTTTGCAAGAGCACTGTGAAACAATCTTTCACTTGAAGGTTATACTGTAGACAAGCACCATCTTGTAAACTGCAGGCAGGACCAAGGAAATATCTCCAAACCCAAACATTTACCACTAAGAATCTTATTCCAACCTACATTTCTAAATTTTTCTCTCCAGCTGACTAAATATTCTAAACAGCCCACCACCGCTCCCATCCCTCTCCCCCAAACTCCAGGCAGATTAACCTACAACTTACCTCAAGGTACCTTACAATTGGCCAACTTACTACTTTGAGTGCATCAAACATGATAACTTAGGACGTGACAAATCTCACAAGAGAAAACTCTGCAAGCACCACTTCTATTATTCATTCTCTACTGTCACCCTGAGTGTTCTCAGAAGAGTTCTCCAAATGTCACCTTCCCACTAACTTTCACATAGCTACATACATGTGGCTAGAAATACTGATTCAAGTATATCCCAGTGTAAGTGTTCCATTTCCACAGACACAGAAAATGCATTACTTTCTTCTAAAAAAAATATAAATGGAAAAGAAGGGGAGAAAAAAATCACAAACTAAGCAAAAAGCCAAAAGTCATATCCACAGAGCTAGTGCCTCCTTCTATGTTACCCTCAAAACTGAAAATAGATAGGATGAATTATTACTTTTAACATCACTAGAACTTCAAAGAGGTTCCTCCAAGGGTCACTGAAATGCACAGAAAGGCATGGGTTGACTTATTTCTGCAGCAGTCCTGACCTTGCATTCAGTCCACGATTGACTGCCTAGTGTGCCTGTATTAGTGATTCAGTTGCTATTTCTGGTATTTCTATTCAAAATCCATATTTGACAATACTAACACTTTCTGCAAATATCTATATTATCGTACATGAGAAAATATGTATAATCTTTATTAATACTAGTTTTTATTTCTACTTCAGAAATTTTAGTCACCTAACTGGGAAAAAGAAACAAGATAAAATAAGCAGTTTTCAAGTGGAATACTATACATCAGGCAAGAGACTGTTTGGTTCAACTCCTGGTAAGTACCACCTGATAAATCAGCACAGACCAGAATTCACTGTTTGCCCAAAATGGGAAGAAAAAGCTTTCTGTTTCGTACAAGTCAACGAAAGCAATCACAGTGTTTAAGTATCTTCTGAAACTATCCTCAGATCTCTTGAGGGGAAAGGGAGAAACCACTGCAAGGTTCAAGAACGAACATGCTGATAACATCTCTGCTGAACTCATTTTAGGATCTGACCCAAAACTCACTAAAGACACAATGAACTTCCACAGGGCATGAAGCTGTTGTTCCCACAGGCAATCACCAGTGACACTGCTGCTGGTAAGCACGGAGTGGTTGTGAAGCAGGCAGAACACATCTGGAAAATGCACTGCCAATACATGCATTTAATTTATTATTATGCATACTCCTTTGGACACAAGAAGTTTTAAGAATTCCAACAGTACAAGCATTTTAAGTGGACATCTGTATTTCTTGAGCTAGCCTGTTAAAACAGTGGTCTTTCTTTCAATCCTAGATCCCTTGAAGTCAATGATTTTATCCTGCCTGAGAAAAATGGTTCATGTCCTCCATTGATTCCTTTTAATCTTTGTCTTCAAAGAAAAGCTTAGATTCTATCTGGCAAGGTAAAAAATGCTTCCCACAACCAAAACCTTTATGACTGTTCCATTCCAGTCTTAGTGATGTGTGTGTGTTTGTATTACAGGCTGTATTTTGAAATGAGGGAAACTAAGGCAATGCAGATAGGTTAAGGAACTTGCATGAGGCTGAATGACTAAGCAAAATTACCACATCCAGCATACAAACCACAAGATCCATTTACACTTTATTAGTTTAATGCTGTTTTTCAGCACAGCCTTAGCTACAAAACATTTTTGTAAAAGTAATGCAAAACCCTCTGATTTCTCTTGCATAGCTTCTTATTTTACACAAAAGCCAAACACCTTTTTCCTTAGAGCATAAAAGAAATGTGTTTCTTAGAGTTTGCTTTTCATTAGAAATGAGGAGTAACATCAACTTTTCTACAAATTACCTTTGGAGGCCACATCTGGTTAGTTTAATTCTTCAAAGATTGCCTTGCTCCATCTCCTTAGCTCTTTTTTCCTCTGTCATACATTGGCTCTTTTTATGTCTGACAGTTCTTTTATTACCAGATTTCATTTTGAATCCGATTTCCCCCCTGTCTCATTACTTCTGTCTTGCTCTCTGTTTGTTCTCTATTTCTTTTTCCTGTCTGACAATTCTCTTATTAGTGGATTCAGTTTTGGTTTTGTTTCGTGCTTTCTACTTTTATTCTCATGTGTCTTATTTTTGTTTTTACACTTATTTTTCTCCTGTCAAGGTCTCCTTGTCTTTCTGCCTATTCTCTCAAAAGGTATATGCTTAGATTTTGTTTAAGGTTACTGGATTTCAGCATGTTGTGGAGTTAGTTTATTGTTACATATTGCCAAGCAGAAGGAACCAGGTTTAAATCAGTTCCTTTGGTCTATGACCAGCCACTAATGTATGTATCAGCTATGTTTATATCACCATAAGCTCTGCTTCTCAGCTACTACAACATGCCCTAGACCTAAACTTACTGGGTTAAGAGCAAGGACACTGCTTTTAAGTTCATTACTTTCTTCCAGCTTTCTCCATAAGCCATTAGGTTCCCTACAGTTAATACAGAGAAAAGGTGACACACAAGCCATGCCTTCACTCTGCTCCTTGCAGGTTGTCCCAGCATGATCACTACAGCAAATCCTCTCCTGATGCACCTTAACAGGCACAATCAGTGTTAGCTGCAGTTCCCTGTGCCTCAGCTCCTCCCCAGGGAAGCAGCTGGGTGTGCACACCATGTAGTCTTGCTGTAAGACATTTCAGAGGGGAAATTAGAGCTTTTGTGTCCTTCACTGGGGCTAAGGTGGAAATACTGCTATTGATGAGCTTCATCCAGATGGTCTCCCAATCCTTTAAAAAGCTCCCTGTACCACCAGAATTCCATGTGTCCTAGCAAACACCCACTGGAACACAGGGACCACTTACAAGCAGCCAGAGCCCTAAGTAAAAGCCAGGGGAGCTCAGTTATTTGTCACTTGCATGACTGATTTATTCAGGTGCCAGAACCTGAGGCAACACCAAGAAAGCACTGTTGGGACAGGGGGCTGATCTGAAAGATGCTTGACCTATACTGATACTCTAATAGGATGTTTATTTTTACATAAAACAGAATTGGGTGATCTCGCTGCCACTGACTACAAGGAGGATGAGAATACTGTCTCACTACCCCTTCACATTGTTGTTCAGGTGTTTTTCAAATTAAAAGGGAGGTCTTGCAGTCATAAATTTTCTCCACCATGCTTATGGATGGAGAATTCTGCTTCCAGAGGCACCGGCAAAAGGAGCTTTACTAGATTTCTGTGTGAGAGCTCAAACTGATTTATTATTTGTCAAGAGACACATTAAATAAACTTGTTCTTTTTTGCTGTCATCAGCTGTCTGAAAGACAAGCTATAAGCATTAGAGTTTCCTTTAATGCCACAGCACTTAGGTTAGAGAAAGCACAGTTGAAGCATCTTATATTTGGAAGGAAGGTGTGATGTGAGGGATGAATATTGCTTGCTGGGGCTGTTTGTTCCTCAGTGGGGAACTAGTTCCTGTGCAGTGTTTTCTGTGTATGTTTCCATTGGAGGTGAAAAACGTTATAAATTATCTTTGGTGAATTAAAACTTGGAGAATCATGAGGAGGATGAAGTGTCATGTCATTCTCATAACCTACAACAAGGACATATATATAAAGTGACTTCGCATTCCTTTAAAGGTCATTACTTCCCAAGCGCAAGAAGCAACCTTCTATTAGTTGCCTTCAGAACACAGCCTCTCTATTGACACTAAAGAAATTTTCATGTTTGTTTTTTGTCACAGAACTTTCTCAGTTTTTGGTTCTGTAGTCTTAAAAATCAAAAGCAGTACTTCTATACTAACAGCAGTGCAGGCTATCCAGGCAATGATTTCTGCTTAAGCTTCTGAAAACTAAAGAAAAAGCAAATGATGTGCCATGCACTGTGGGCTAGGCATACTGGCATCCTGTTTAATTTACTACTGAAAGCTAAGAAATCGAAAGGACAATGCATACAAAGATATGGGGCAGTGCAACATAAAATGTAAAGGCATGCATCCATGCAGAATTATTTGCTGTATTTAAATCCTGTGAACATACTAAAAACTGCAGCTGTATGAGCCAGATACCAACTTGCTATGCACAAATCTGTATTCTTAGACCAGTGTCAGATTCTTAGATTCATCAAACTGATGGTAAAAAAAAAAGAAAATACAGAAACATATTGATATAACGATGGTGGGGCAGGCTTTTTTTTTTTTTTAAACAGATGCATCTGCACGAATTTCTCCAGACTAAATGGTATCAATCACATTACCACAGTGAGTCCCACAGCAAAGATGATTCATCTGCTCTGCTGATAAGGAAGGCCATCTCTGTTCCTGCAAACCATACCCTTCCCCACATCACTTAGTGTCCTGTCTTGTGATTTAAATAGAAATGGGACTAGACTGCACACCCTTGACACACAAGTCTCACTAACATTTCAATAACTGTTCACGACCATGCATAAAAGCTCTTATTAGTGGTCTTTGAGTGCTGCTTAACCTGACACAGCACTAAACTGCAGCAAACAGACTGGGAGTAGAAATTTCAAAACCATTTAGATGTCTTAAAGATGTACTGTCATAATCTGCCTTCAGGAATGATCTGCCCTCATAGCAAAAGCTACCACATTACCAACATACTCCAATTCCCACAGGCTCTCCTGCAGCCTAGTTATAGCTACCATCAGCCCTGTTTCAGCATTCTCCACTGTTTATGCTGGATTTAATCACAGTAATCGCCTCATGCACCCTTCCCAGAACAGCTAGAACCAGGTATGTGTAGACATATGCTGCTTTTAAACTAAAATTATATGACTGAGCTTTCTTTTTTCCCACCATCTCAAAAATTGGAGCACACAACGGGCAAATAACAAATTTCTTAAAGTAAACCTGCACACCATAGAAATTAGAGGCTGATCTGCATTCAAATGCAAGACAAAGACTGTGGACCAGCCCACAACTCTACTGTACCTGCTAAGTCTCATTCTCCAAACTGAGACTGGCAAGAAACACCAATATTTGCCTCTGCACTGCAACTATTAGAAGAATCCAAACAATCCCAAATGAAAGATGCATAAGGGATCCAGGGTCCTCAGTTTCTCAACTTCTGTGGTTTGAATTCAGACCAAAGCAGTGACTGTTTAGAATCTGAATGTTGATCTGGAGTCAGGAACTAACTGCTTCTAAGTTTCGGCCTGGAGACCATCTATACCACATGCCATAACCATCACAGACACTTCTGCCAAAACTACCCACTTCACTGAAACTTTATTTGGCCCAGAGTCTGAAACTACTTAATTCAAACAGCATCTGGTTATAAATTTGCTAGAAACTATCCCTAGTTGTTTATCAGCAAGATGACAAAATTTTAAAACACAGTTTATATTTTCCAAGGCCAAGAATTTCTGGCTTTATAAGAACACTGGTAAATAATATATTGACTGGTAAGCAATAGAAAAAAGGAGGGTAAAAATCTATCATGCAGGATAATATTCCTTTCATAAATACTCAAATTATATCTACCTAGCAAAGAAAGAGCTCCTCCTAGCAAAGGCAGGCTCCTGAACCACTTAACACTTCAATTGTTCAGAGAAACCTTTGGATATTGTTAGCAGATAAAAGATAAATTCTGAAATAAATATCCTTTCATTTCTCTTTCACGTACTTCACATTACTTGAGATTAGACTAAATTGCCTCAAATATTGAAAAAGTGAGGATATGTTTCCAGACCCTTAAAACATACAGATTTTCAGTTTAGATTTCTTCCTTTCCATGTTTGTTAAAGATGCACATAGTGCAATGGAGTATTTTTCCTCCTGTATCCTGTCCTCAAGAAAAGCCTATGGTATACAGAAAAGAAGTGCAAAAAAAAGGACAAGATTTGAGCCAAATCTACCTATCTTGATTTTTCACCATCCATATGATCCTATTTTCTCCGGAGTTACAAAGTATTTAGATGCAAATGTCAAGTTAATGCACATGAACAAAATAGTTCAAGCAAAAAGAAAGCAACCTATGGGTAAACCACAATATTAAAATGTGGACATATTTTAGACCATACTTCAGGACAGCTCTTGCTCATAAAGGCTTGAGTTTGCCAGTAAAAACAGCATCCAGCAAGTAAGCAAACTCATTTATTTCAGTAGTCAAAGACCAACTTGCCTTCCTTGTAGCAACTTTTATGATTTTAATACTTTGCTAATTGATAGTATTTTTCTAGTATAGAAGTACTTCATGTACAAACATGAGATGAGCACAGCCAGGCTGACTCTGAAGATGTCACCCTGAAATGAGTTGACTCAGGAAGGCATCCCTTCCAACTTAACAACACCACTTTTCACCGCTGTAGTTTTAAAAGCTGTCCCAAAACTCCACTGCTTTGAAAATTCATACTAGGAAACAGAAATGGCAGAGGAAGTGGGAAAGGCTACATTATTCCTACAAAGCAAGATAATTGAAGAAAACACTATCCTCTGACACTTTTTCATTTTCTTACTAATTTCAGACAAAACCCTGTCTTTTATGGATGATAACTTCCGATCAATTGGTTCTAATTGTTTCAAAATTAATAATTTAATTTTTTTACAAACCACAAGAAGATTGCCAGTGAAATCTATGCCTCACCCCTACCAAGGCTGCTTTATGAGCTGTCATATTCTGCAAATTACATTTAAAACTGAGCTCTGCCTCTGAACTATTTAACAATTAGATGAAATGTTTTGCTACAATTTCACTGCAATTCAATTGAGATAAGAGTTCAAGTGAAAGAAAACTTCAAAATGCCACTCAATTTATACCCATCCTTATGTTGCTTAAAATACCCAAGACCACTTCCAGCAAAAAATCCAATTACTGCAAAAACTTAATGGGCCTTAACATTTCATATTCCACAGACCCAAACACGGACAGACAAACTACAGGTTGATGTTGTTTAGAATACTGTAGGACACCAAAACAGCACTCCAGGGTAAAAAGCTCCCTGCTGCAAATGGTCTGTGTTTGAGCTGACAGCAGTGACATACATACACAGGGTGAGAACGCCTGGGGGCAAAGTCAGGATACAAATGACACATCGTCTTCAGAAGTGGGGGGGCACACAGATTTGCTGGTAATGTCTATTGTGAATTTGCACACATGCATGCAAACAAAAGAAAGGGTAAAAAGCAAACCAGACTGAAAGTTAGCTTGAGGAATAAAGACACTGACATACGAATTTAGGATACCATCAAAAAAGAGAAGGAAATACATGCATGCAGTAGGAAGGAAAGGATGCCTTGAGAGAAGGACAATCATTACTTGCCAATTGGTTTGCAGAATCACAGAATTGTTTAAGTTGGAAAAGACCTTTAACATCATCAAGTCCAACCATTAATCTGACTGTCAAGTGCACCATTGAACCATGGCCCCAAGTGCAACAACCGCATCTTTTAAAAACCTTGGGGATGTGGACTCCACCACTTCCCTGGGGAGCCTGTTCCAGGGCTTGACAACAACTTTGGTAAAGAAATTTTTCCTATATCCAATCTAAACTTCACCTGGCACAACTTGAGACCATTTCATCTTTCCTATCACTTGTTACTTGGGAGAAGAGATCAACCCCCACCTGGCTACGGCCTCCTTTCAGGCAGTTGTAGAGAGTGATAAGGTCCCTCCAGAGCCTCCTTTTCTCCAGGCTGATCAGCTCCCTCAGCTGCTCCTCACAGGACTTGTGCTCCAGAGCCTTCCCCAGCTTCATCCCTTCCCTGGACGTGCTGTGGCACCTCAGTGTCTGTCTTGTAGTGAGGGACCCAAAACTGGACACAGGATTCAAGGTGTGGCCTCACCAGTGCCAAGCACAGAGGGACAATCACTGCCCTGGTCCTGCTGGCCACACTATTGCTGATCCAGGCCAAGATGCCATTGGCTTTCTTGGCCACCTGGATACACACAGGCTCATGTTCAGCTGGCTGACAACCAACATCCCCGGGTCCTTTTAGACCAGGCACCTTTCCAGGCACTCCTCCCCAAGCCCCTAGTGCTGCATGGGGTTGTTGTGACCTCCATGTGTCATTGTATTCACAACTGACCTGGCTGCCTAAATATAAACAAAACTCAGGAGTCCTACCTAGTCCTAGTCCTTCTATGAAACCATCAGTTGCAAAAACAGGTCTATCACTACAGTCTTGACTAGTACAGAAGGCACCTAATACTTGCATGAAACAAATAGGAACTGATTCAATCTGCATCAAGACATGAGATTCAGCTGAAGGACCAGTAGAAGTAGAGAGCAGCATTCCAGTATTTTTCCAGCATTGTCCCTCTCAGTTTTTATTTTTAGCTTGCTGTTCTAAGAAAAGAAGTCAGAGATGTCTCTAGCCTGCCTGTCTATTCACCACTTTGAATACTCAGATTTCCTTGCAAGTTTCATTAAGATCTTCCTGACAGGGTATACTCAAAAGTTATCTGCACTCACTGCACTTCTGGTCCATACCAGTACACACAGACTAGCCAGGTATCCAGGCCTCCTGCAGCTCAGGATCCGTCATAGCACTGATTGGAGAAAGACTTGCTACAAAGGCAAAGAACTAGACAATACACAAAAAAAGTCAGAGGTATGGCAAGAAGATGCTCTTTCATCAAGACTACGAGGAAGCAGCCAGAAAAGCAAGAGATATTGAGGTGGAAAGAGGGAGGGAATCATACAATGACATAAGATTCCCATCCTGTGGCAAGCACATTGTATGAATTCCACTACTGATGGAATGACTTTTTACTCATTAAAAAATTCACTTTAGATAGTGTGTTGGTGTCTGTTCTCATTGCTTCCAGAACAGAGAGATTCATTAAGAGGGTTAGAGAGCGATATGTCCGTGGGACAAATGAGTCAATGTAAGGATGTTTGAACGTTTGGAAAGGTCACAAGGAAAGTGCGCAGACTTCTATTAGCAGTAGCACCACACAGCCACCAAGTCCAAGGTTTGTCATGGACCAGCACAAGTCAGAAGACACTACAAAAGCTTTCACATAAATGCAATCTCTGTTAGCAGGAATCAAAAGCTTCCATGGAGAAAGTATGAAGTTTTGTTTACAGCAACAACTGAGACATAGCAAATTAACAGGATTCATATTTCTGGTAATCCTTTTTGACAGCATTCATTAGCCAGCGCAGGAGTCCTGCAGTTTATTCTGATTAGGATGAGAAATTTATGATAGAACCAAGCATCTCATGAAATTGTCTGATAACAAAAAAAAACCCCAAACAAACAAGCAAAAAACCCAACAACCCTCCCAACCAATCAAAAAACCTCCCATGAAACTCAAACAAAATTTAAAAATAAACAAACAAAACCCCAAACACTCACAGAGTTCCAAGCTTCTTTCTAGCTGATACTCAGTTCAGAAGGATTTTTTGGCTTTTACTCTGAACTTGAATGCCAGGGATTTTATGACAACATCCAATGCTTTAAATACAGCCCTCTCTGACTACTACAGTATCCCATGTACCTTCTCTTGCCTGTATATCCAAGGCTTCATAAAATCATATGCAATGAAACCTTCTGCCCACATGCACCCTGTGCTTGCTTGTGTTTGAAGTGGAAGCTGCTATCACTCTACCATCTGTTCTGTAAAAGAGCATCTCTCTTTCATAATTATATTCCCAGATGAAAGGCAACTACTGCTTCTCCATTGGCAGCAACAGTTTTAGTCCAATTCAGAATAGCATCTATTAGCAAAAATACAGGGCAAAACCACTGCATTCCAACCTAAAAAGAAAAAAAGTATCTTTAAATAAAATCACCTGGAGAGCAACCCAAAAGACTCTGAAGAAGTTAAGGAGGGACAGTAACATTACACACGAGTGTGTGGGTCTGTCCTGTTTTAAACCCTTTAAATGGAACCATTTTGATGTTAAGAAAAGCATGAAAACGTTTATGGTAAAAGGCCAGCTTACAACGTCCTTGGATGAAAGGCCATCCAAGGCCACCTGTCCTTGCTAGCCTTTTTAAACATAAATCTCCACTCTTTACTCATTTTCTCTCAAAGCCTGACTGAAAGTACAACCCAGTTGTGAAAATGTGGGAATAAATTTAAGTTAATGAAAATGTTTGAATTTTGAGTGTCTGGTGCTACAACTTTAGTCTTTTATCAAACAATCAATTAAGAAGGTTCTATTTTTTTTTTTTTTCAAGCAAAACATCTACTCTTCAATGCAGTGTTGTGGAGTTTCACACTCATATGACCTTTTTTCTCTCTTGTTCTGGCCAATATGTCTGTTCAGCCTCAGTGGCTTTCCTCTCTGATCATGAGCAGATATTATGGATTCCATGTTCCCTGTGTTTGTATTCTTTGGTCCCTAACTTTAGACATTGGATTTTTTAAATTTTCTTCGAAAAATTCTGATTTGCACTTCATTTTAAGGTCAGCCTTACAAAACATGCACAAGCTACCTGTGCTTGATATAGCTTGTTAAATATTTTATTTTATTTGTGTTTTTATTAGCAGAATTCAGCCCTCTGAGGCACTTTTACAAAGGATGCTTTTGAAATGTAAATGTGATTGATTTGATATTACAGCTTATATTATTCTTACTTGAACAGTGCCTTTGGGAACAAGAGAATGGAGCTTTCTTTTTACTGATGAAAAGGTCTATGCTAGGTATTTTCCTTTTTGCTACACACAGACACAAAAAGCCTACAAATTTCTAAAACAAGTTACCTGTCTTCCTATGTTCATGCCAACCATGTGTTTCTTCCATTTTCTGAACTGTTTTAGATAACAAAGCCAATAAATTTGATTCTCCCAAGCAAGCAAGTTAAAATATAAGAAGCAAGTTAAAATATACACACAGTGCAGACACAGTTCCACCTTTAATAGACTGAATAGTACAAACCACACCAATATTATCTCAGTTGCTAATGAAAGGTGCATACAGGAGTTCAGCTCAGTGGTCAAGAAGATGCTGCTGTGTTTGCAAAACCCTATTATAACTGAATCATGTAGTGAGAATTATTTGTCTGCTTTTACAAAGCAGTTAAATAAATGGCCAATCCTTTATATAAAATAAAGTCCTTTATGAAGAATGTATTCCAGAAGAATATTCAAGCATCTGGAAATGATGGGCTAGCACACTCCCATTTGAAAATGTGTTACAATTTCTCCTGTCCCCAAGAGGGTGGAATGGACATAGGTAATATATTTCACTGCAGTTCTGCAAGCTCCTTCTTGTTTCAAAGAAAGAATATTTGTATGACTTCTACAAACTATCTAATCTCAGCAATTTAGGAGAAACACTTCTCCCCGTAATAAACAATGGAAACTGTTTCAAAATAGTGATGTATTGTCTGGGGAGATATTAAAAGTAAAGCAAGTAACTAAGAAGCTATCTGCATTTCACACACACGGTATTAAAATACACCCACAAGAACTAAAGGCATTTGGGTAAAATTTAAGCAATATTAAGCATGGAATTTTTCCAGTGAATTGGTAAAGCTCAGAAGTTGTAACTAATTAGAACAGAAGGCTGCAACAGTTAGACTCTTTCAGAAAGAATAGTTAAGGTACGTTGCCATATGGTTCTGAAAACTCATTTAATGCAATCCAAATAGAAGAACATGTGCATGTACCCCTGTGAGTTGCCCAAGCATTAATACTGCTTTTTAACTCAGCCATTTAATGGAGGCACAACTGTTACTGAGCCGCATGACTTTAGACAGTGAAGGTAAAATTAAACTGTGAAAAGATTACAAAAGCTGTGAAAACAGCATAAACCAAAACAAATTAAGTATTCACCTATGTGTTATATGACATATGATGTTCCATTCTGCTGAAACAGAGGTTATGTATAGCAATAAACTTTTTAACTTCAAAAGAGCAACTGTATCCTTGCACAAACTCTCACAGTGGTTAAGACAGTGTGGTCATGCAGCAGATCCTGAGGCAAAGCACTTAATCTATATAATATCTAAATTGCAAAGCTACATGCTCAAAATACAGAAAGAGCCACAGCTATAAATCACTTATAGAAAAGCCCTCATGTTTGACAGTATCAGGTGCCATCTGTTCCTATTCAAGTGTGCTCCTTGGAAAAAAGTCAAGAAGGAAAAATTAGAGTTTAAGAAAGAAGTTGGCATGACATTCATGAATCTAAGAAAAGTTGAGTTAGAACTGAGAAAATAGCACTTAAGACCTTGACCAATAAAATTTGGTTGTCAATCACTACTGTGAAACTATGAACTTTTTTGCTAATAAAGCAGCAGCATTGTTAGAAGTTAGTCTTGCATTTAACGAGGATGTTGCACTATTGATAGTGATCCAGAAATAACACCAAAAGAAGAACTTCGGCTCTTCCTCTGAGGGAGTCTGGACCTCATTAAAATCCCAAGGCTTAGTTCGCCACCTAACATTTAAACCATTCATCCTTCCAGCCAGAAAAAAAAAATTGTGCACCAATGGGGAGTTTGAATACCTTATTCTCTATTATTCTCTCTTCTGCTGGAGCTATTCTTACCTACTCTGTCATGATCTATCCTTATTATAGAATCTTTGACTGCTAGTTATTGTTACTGTTGCACTTAGCATGTTTTGGGCATTAAATAATACACAAAATAAGCCCTTTTAGTGAACTCAAAGTAAGAATGGAAGACTATTTGTGCTATTGTTCAATTAACAAAACTGTTTCATATCCATAATCCCAGACTCATCCCTTAGGGGACAGAATATAATCCCCTGGGAGGTTTCAGTAAAAATGGAACTGTGCTCCAGTTCTGTACCTGGTAATTTCCTCCCACAAGCTCTGTGTTGACGTGGACACCATGCACAGGTTCTGCTCATGCCACTGCTGACAGGATAATGGCCCTGTATTCCTACCTGTTCCAGTTCCTCAATCTTAATCACCTGGGGGCTGAAGACACTCGCTTAACTGTGTACATTTTACAAGCAGTCAATGCAAAATTAATTACCATCTCTTCCAGTCCCTCAAAAGACATTTTAAAGGATTTTCAGATGTATACATTTTTTAAAAGCATCCTTCATTGATCTATGTCTCTGCCATAGATCTGTGTGCTGCCTTCTGTTCTCTTCAATCTGAGTCTTGAAAACAAGGTACCTTTTCTGCATCCCAATGCCTAAATGTATTCACTGACATTTAATAATGTGTTTTACTACTCTGGCCTTTGAGTGTGTTGTATTGCAACTACCTGGGCATCCTATAGTTTCCCCACAGGTCAATGACACTTCTAAGGAGGGAATAAGCAAAATTGTATTTGAGCTGATGGTATCACTTTCTTATTGCAATGCCTTAGAATTAAAGGTTGTAAATAACAGGAACAACACAAGGCAGCTCATTGCTTTTGGTGTCAGCTCCCTTCAGAAACTACCTTATGGCTACCAGTGAGGCCACACTTACAACAATGGGTCACACAAAAAGCTAAATTGACATTGCTTTTAAGCAGACAAAAGATTTTGCAGAAGGTTACTTCAAAAAATAATGTGTCTGTAAGCAAAGGTTTTTGAAAGCTGCAGTACTTATTTTGGAGAAACTTCTGAGATACAGAATGCACAAGAAAATTGCAAACACCATTAGCTTAATCATTCTTTTATGTTACTTCCCTGACTGGTAACATTTAGCTAGTGTGAAAAATAGTTATTTAAAACCCCATACTTAAATGTGCAAGACAAATATTCAGATATTCGCATAATCTTCAACACTGCAGATTCTCACTAGTAGAACTTTGCATCATTGAGCAGTCTTCCAAGAGAACAACATGAATAATATACATTAATTTATGATTTATTTATCTTTACCCTGACTGCTTTAGCATCTATATTCTCACAGCATATTGAAACCCATCCATCTCTGGAACAGAGACAGTAGCCATCCAGTACCCCAAACCAGCACACTCGGGGAGAAAGCAGAGTGAAAGGCACCAGAACAAACATTATTGGAAAGAAACACGTCATAGAGATGTCAGTTCTATAAAGAGAAAGATACATTTGTAAATGCCTCATCTGAAAGCCTCCAGTTTTGTGGGAACAGACAGAATAAAAGATACCTCATGAGGGCACACAAGTTAGAGCAAGGGACAGACTTCTTCTAGGTGGATAGTTAACATACAGTGATCAAAGCTTTCTTCCTTGAAATCAGCAGAACTCCTACTGATTTCCATGCATTTTCCTTCCCATAGCTATGTTTTGATGGGGAGACCTTAAGGAAAGGTGAATAAAAAAGTGCTTCAATGAGGAAAATGCCTCTTTTGAAAATAATTACTAAAGGCCTTTCATTGTCTTTTTACCTTTTCTTTCGCCCTCCACAGAAGGCATCACAATCTGGTTTTCATCTTCTCAGATCATCAGCATTGCCTGTTGTTACAACTGTACCAAAGCCGACTGATCAGCTTTGATTTTTCAGTCAGCTATTTCCCATTAATATTCTTTGTTCTGACAAACACTCTGGACAAAACAGCTGAACATCAGCTATCTAAACACACATGTCTATTACCGCGATGCCTGTTATTACGGCTTATCCCGGTAATCAGTCGAAGACGCAGAATTAATGAGAGCTGGAGTCTGAATGTTCTTGTTCAGAGCAAGGGCGGAAAAGGGGAAACCCCTTTCGTTTAATTCTTATATACACTTTTAGAAATCACAGATCATTGGAGAAAGTTAACACTTCCGTCTCTAACTATATTGGTTAAAAGAAGTGTCCGTCAAAAGGATCTGTGTCCATGGGAAAGGAATGTAAAAAGATAATTTTTACAACAACATAGCTATGTTTACAGAAATCGTCCTTGAGACTGTCTAACAGAGAAAACTAGCTATTTTACAGTGAAAAATGGGCAACACATGTCTACTGCCATTTTACAAGCCTTGGTCTCCACCTGGCTTTCAAAGAAGGCTGTGTCAAACCTACATGTGTTTTTTCTGTCCCAGAACACGTGAAATGGCATTAGACACCTATATTGAATCCCATTGTTCAGTATAGACCTTTCCAAAGCACAAATATTATATCAGTCTGATAAGATCTATTCCAAATTCACCACCTGGGTCAGGAGAGATGAAGAGGAACCTCAGAACTTTAGGTATTTTTATATAGAGCTTAATTCTGCTGTTATTTTACAGGACCGGTTCCCTAAAGACCATACCAAGCTTAGAGATTTAGGACTGGTATATTCTATAAATTCACTGTACACTTGAGTTTACATATTAGTCACCGCTATTTTGTAACAGTAGTTTGTAATAATAATAGCATTTCATATGGCTTCACAGTTAGGGAAGATGGAATAATCATTTGGGAATCCATAGGAGGTCAGAGAAACCAAGTAAATGTTTTGCTATTCAAATTGTGGTGTGAAGGCAAAACTTTTCATCAAAAGTGCTGGTATAGATTTTTCAAAATCTCTTTAAATACCTTTTCTGCAATCTCTGTCATAATACATACTAATTTTTTTTCTGACTGTCAATCATGAAATTAATCACTGAATTACCTAATTATTTCTAGGATCTCTATTATTCTTAGCACATTCTTTCTACATGATTTGCCTTTTTGTTTTATAATTGATTTCAAGAAAATATTTTAAAATACACATTACCTAAGAAAACAATTATAAGAATAACAAATGATTGCTATCTGCTAGCAGAAAAACTTTACAAGAAGTTACAATAATTTGACTGAATGGTGAAGTTTGGATTACAATATTCAGAGTTAGGCAGAAGAAAACGGAGTAAGTTAGAAAAGAAGGGAATACTAAATATCTGGAAAGAAAATCAGTGACTTTCTTAATTTCCTCTTCAGAAGTAAGGTCAGGAGGTCCTTGAAATTTGAATGAAGGCTTACATAAACACTAGGTTACAAAACTGTTATGTGTTTTAGGACCAAAAATCTCCAACAAATTCTTCTAGAAGAGAAAGGTGTTAAATCATATTTCAAAACCTCTGTTCTTTTAGACCAGGCAGACCCTGGTGCTTTGTGCTACTACTTCTGATGCAATTGATTTACTTCCACAGAAATCATTCATCTATCAGTATGGAAAACATAAATGTCAGAGAAACATATAATATATGTGTACCAATAAAGTCATCTGTTATGCCTTCTTTTCTTTATTTCCTTTTTTTTTCCTTGTTTTAACTCAGCAAATAGAAAAGCCTTTATTAACCTTCAGTAGAATTAAACATGATTTTTTAAAACAAAGGATCACTAGGTAACTTGCATGCAGGAGTCCTTCAGAAGGGACAATGAGCCCAAGCCGCAGACCAGTAAGCAAAACCTGCCAATGCCAGTCTGTCCTTGACAGTATCATTTAAACTTCCTTGCCTCAGTTTCTTAATGTGGAATCATAAAATAACAGTGTCATAACATTGATGATCTATGAGGTCAACTCATTCTTGTGGCTAATGCTGTCAGTAAACTTAGTTCTAAAGTAATTCAAAAGAAATCTTATGTGTGAAGAAACACATGTAGCCACACATATCTTGGGAGAATAGATGACCCACAAAGAAGCAAAAGCCACTCTCTGCCTCCATGTTTTCTAGCAGTTTTCAAATAACTTTATTCAACTAATTCAACCACCTCCAATTCATTTTTCCTTTTAGGTACTCTGACTAGATTAAAATAAACAACCAAAAAACCCTTCAACAAAATACTACAACCACACAAAGTCAACTCTGCTCACAAAAAAAAAACAGGGGAGGAGGTCGGGGCAGGGGGGGGGCAAGTAAAAAAGAACATGCCCCAAATAGTGTAGCTCTGTGTGATGACTTCATAGATGAACTCCACCCTCATCAACTACATCACAAGAACAGGGCGCTACTGAGGGCTCATCAATCATGTTCCACATTGTTAGATGTTCTAGAAACAGTCACACACTGAAAGGTGGAAACTTGGCAAAGAAAAACAACGTGAGCTGACCACTTCTGCGAGTGATGTGATTGAGAAGGGCCTGAGTGCAATGCAAGTTGATGTTGCTTCAGCAGAGATCCCACCCACCCCCTCTGGTTCCAGGCTGCACACACGGACCGCTGTCTTTGCTGGGCTGGGAAGCGGCACCACAGACCTCGTGCAAACCCTCAGCAGCTCCACCAGAGCAGCGATGCAGAGCCACATCCCATGCTTAGTTTCGGGTCTTGGTCATCAACCAAAACCAAAATACAACAAGAGATGGACCAACAGATGAGGCACTCAGTGGGAACGCGATGCTAATGATATTTTAGACATAATCTAGAGCTGAGAACTTCAGGGGGAAAAAAAAATGAAGAAAAACTATCTGTGATTTGAATGAAGCTCCTCTATCAACATTTGCTCTGACATTTAAAAGCAAAACAATAACAAAAATGGAAGTTATACACTTGCTGTCTAGCAAAGTATCCCATCCCAGAAAAATATTTTTAATATTAAAGTTCCATTTATGTCTCTGTGGGTTAGACACCTTTAAATATTTGGTCCAAAGTGTTTCCTATTAAACAGTGTGATAATCACAGTTCAGTATATTTTAGGATCAGAGGTGCTTGTAGAATTCTTAGTTGGTGGGGATCTCAAATTTTGTAGTAGACATGCATGTGTGTCTAATATAATAGACAGTGAAGACAACAAATTCATATAAAACAGGTACAGCAAATACCACAATATTTTTACACTAATTGTCACCCTCCTCTCCCTACCCAAAAAACAAACACACCCTCTCCTCCCCCCCCCCCCCCCCCC
>VZRZ01002556.1:523969-535242 GCA_013398175.1 Climacteris rufus
CATTATTTTGCAGAAGACATTGCAATTTCCCCTTAGAAAGCCCTCCTTGGTGCTCAGCCCAAGGGTCTGCATGCCCAGGGAACCTGGGGATGGAACACGGAAATCCTACTGCAGGCCAGAGAGGAGCACAAAGGCATCAGAGAACATTAAATGTCACAACAATAGCTAATAACAGAAAAATGTGAGTTTAAATACAACATCCTCAGGTGAAAACAGATCTTTAAACAATTTTTACAGACTACATTGAAATTAACTTAGGCTAATCTTGTTCCAACCTAATCTATTATTCAAAATCCAATTACTTTAGCAGTTTAATAATTTCTTTTTCAATACTATCAGTTTTTCTTGTATGCTGCCTCAGGAAAGCTCTACTGGGTCCCAAAAGTTCATACCAAAAGCTGACTTGATACATCACAGACATGTATACAAGAAAATGCAAGGCATAACATAAAAAGCTACTTCAAATATCTATTTTTTACCTCAAAGGATCTATTAAGAATATAATTTCTGCTCTGGAATACCATACACCAATGCAAGATATCATGTCTGCCTGGGATCGATACAACATCCAGGAGATTTTTTTCCTTCCGTTGTCCCACACTAAATCCCACAAATTCTAGCAGGAATCATGTGTGTTATGGACCTTTTTAATGCTGACAAAGAAAACAGGTCCAAGTCATTGTAAGGTTAATCTCTCTCCACAGCTATCTCTCATCCCTCCAAAGGCTGCATTAAACACCTTCCAAATGACAAAACAAACAGGTAGAGCGAAAACAACAAAGAAACAATGAAAAATACGAGTTCTTCCTCCAAAGCATCCAGAACATGAATTTGAATTTTGCATCCAATGCCTACAGACTGTGGCTTACAGAAACATTAAAAATGTATAAACAGAATGTGAAATAGCTTGAAGAACACAGAACACATCTGTTAACCAAATGGAAAGTATCTTAAAAATTAAAGAGGTTGTGGAAATTATTTGGTTTATTCTTCTGCCTTGCACACAATCATGTGCTCTTCTCTTCTAATTGAGTCCTCTAAGGTATAAGAGATGATAAACACAAGTGTCCAGCCATAATGTCTGTTAATATCAGTCTTTGATCAAGCCTGACTGCAACAAACTGCAAAACTGCAAAAAAGAGTCTTTAAGTAGTAACTATCAGCATTATTACACAAGAGCAACAAAATACTTGCAGAACATATTTCTCTCAGACCAAAGCTACCAGGAGCAGTGAGGGAGGATAGTCTTAAACTGCTTCTGAAGACCTCAAAGTGAATGAGACCATGAACTGACTTAGGTAAGTACCTGGATAAGAGAGGATACAACAAGCAAAGACTCACACTAAAATAAACAATTTTTGAAGATAAAGGTGTTCTTCATGCAGTATTTTCCATCTGTTGTGAGGAGGAGAGATGGATGGATATGAAGCCAGCAAGAAAATAAGATTGAGTGTAACCACAAAGGGAATATAGGAAGGGAATGTCTTGAGTGTAAGTGGGCTGTCTTTAATTTGTATTAATGATGTGCATAATGCTACTCTCCTGCCCTCCCAGGAGAAAAACAAAAAATAAAAACCAAAACAAAACCAAAAAAACCCAAACCAAAACCCATACATTGCAACCAGATTTTACTGTTTGCATAGTCTCCATTTTGAGTCCGTCAGTACACTGAAAGAATCTACAAGATAATTAATGAGATACAGCAAACCAATAAAAAAGGTGTATTTTTCTTCTATGTCTTGTTCTACTTCATTAGCCAGCAGGAGGAAAGTCTTGGAGCGTGCAACTCAGCAATTTGTCTGTTGTCTCAAAAACACACTAAACATATTTGATATGCTGGAGGGGAAAAAAAAAATCTCCTTGACTCCCTTTTTATTAATCCACATCTAAGAAATCATGCAGTTTTTATGCATCTGTACCTGAACAGCCAACAAAAGTGAGGAAACTAGATGTCTGTGTCCTTTGGTCATACAATCCAGTCTTTCCATTATTAAAAAGAGAAGGGGTTTGTTTGGTTTTTTTAATCTAGAATCAGGGCCATGAATCAAGGAAAAGATAGCCAGTCTTTTCTATAGCACATTACCACTACACAGCTAAGACACACACTACTTCTTCATAACATAGCAGATAATTAATTTCACTACCACCAGAAAGGCCCATTTCTAGAGAGATCTACTTTTACTTCTTCAATATCATTAAAGTATGTACACAGCCAATCCTTATTCAGAGCTAAAGGCAAGTTTTAAATTACCAGTGATGATGTTAATTCTTTGCTAACAAGATTTGTGATTTATATAGCATGCACAGTTTAATATAACTGTAATTTGCTCTCCTGCTTCTAATTGATGAAATAGCACTCCACACTTTTTTTCAATTTTGAAGAAAAATAAAGCATCATTTTCTAGTGCATTGTTGTCCTTTAGTGTACACAAACAGTTGAAATAATAAAGATGATGATCTACAAATCATTTCTAGGATTACCTTCAACTTCCATATCCTGAACATCTCTGTTACATACCATCAACTAATTAACATAATCTCTTTCTTTGCAATGTGAATAGTAGTAGAGGAAAATGGAAGGGTAATAAAATGTACAACCAGATTAATGTGATTTTGAACATAATTTCCAACTTCGTTATGTACAATTTTGAAAAAATTATACTTCTTCACAGGCGTATACAAGAATTATAAAATAAGCCCTATTTAAAACAAACAAACCCACTAACATCTCCTTTTAGTTATTTTACAGAGCTTTCCAATTCCCTTAAAGTGTTTTATTTTAGCTAGCAGAAATTCTGGTAAAGGTAGCCAATGTTTGTTCCCTGACATTTCTGCTGAGAAGAAAAACAAGGATTTGCTCATCTTGCTCTCTGAATCCACAGTACATGTGTGAGAAATAATCAATAATTCTTGGTTGCTACTGCAGAATATTTCTGCAAATAATCACTGCAGTTGTAATCCTTGGGCCAACAGACAGGGGATCATCTTTGACTCTTCCCTCAAGAATGAAAGCTTAGGTGTCCCAAAGCTACCTACTTCCTATGTAACATTTCCAAAGCACATTTCTGTGTTGTGTACACATCAGTGCAAACTAATTCGGGTCTCTACTATTTCAGTTTTGACAATTTTTCCCTCACACAGCTGCTAAAAATTTATCGATTTCAAATGCCCCCCCAAAAGCTGCTACCAAAATTTATTTTCTAAGTCTCCCCAAAGCTTTTACTTGCTTTGATTATTTCCATTGGATCCCCTTCCATCCAAATAAAAAAGAAACTACTGTTACACCCTGCAGAATTCAACTTCATCCTCTCCTTGCAGCATTCATTCTGGCTTTTCTTTTGGAAACCCACTGGTAGCTACTCCCTGTTACCACTTCCAGTTCTTCTGACCTCACCTCATTGTCTTCAGCACTCCACGCAGCTTTGAGTCCCACAAAGCCTTGTCAGATGGAAATGAAGTAAAACATCTTCCTTTCCTTTTCAACACTCCAGTACTCATTCTTGCTCTACGTTTACACAGAGGTCAAATACCAAAAAATACCATCCTCTAATCACCCCACCCCACCCCTTGCCCCCAATAATTAAGATGAGCTAGATCTTTGCAGCTTTCGATTATAAAAAGATCATTTCAGCCACATTTGGCCTCCCTTTGGCTCCTCTGCTTTCTGTCAAAATTTCAGAGATTATCTTTACTCACAAATTTTAACAAAAAAAACACCCAAACCTGCAGTTTTCAAGGTTGCATACAATGGCATTTGTACAAACCAAAGTCTGCCTTTGCCAGCAGACTTTGCTTTTCTGGAATGTGACAGCATGTAACTCTTCTGACAACATAAGCAAGCTACAGATCCAACCTGAAAATAACATCTTCAATATTAAATTCTTGCACAGGACTAAGTGATTCAGTCCAGGAACATTCTTTAATAGGCATAAAATACTTTTTTCTCAATCAAGCAAAACAAAACTAATAAGCCCCAAAAAACCAACCAAATGAAAAACCCAGAGTAAATATATTACAGAGTTCCTCCTCTTTGGAAAGTATCTTTCACAGAAGCCCAATATTTGTATACCTCTGAAGAGAATTTTTCTAAGAAATTCATATTGTGACTTTACAGTGTACATCCATTTTTTAATGGATTTATGTATATACAGTTGCTGTTAAGCTCCCTGGAACAAGCACTGCATTCCTTCCTCTTTATTTCAAGACCAAGAGGTTCTTGTCCTTAATTAGCTGCTTAAGGTTGTAAGGTTTTTACCACCACCTCAGTTTAGATGGATAAAGCCTTAGCATAATGAGATTATTACAGAGCTTCACCTTACAATCCAGAGCATTACAGTAATATCTTTAAAATATAACACTTCACATAGTACATGAATTGGGACAAATGCAGCATTATGAATGACATTTACATGCTTCCACCTATGTGCAAATTTTGCAGTCACACCAATAAGGCTTTTTAAGTAAGACATCTTTACAAAACACAGATACTTATAAAGTTTAGGTTAAAGCAAGTATCTTCAGAGAAAGCAGACAATTCCAGTTTATATCTAACACACTATGGAAGATATTATTTAAAATTAGGGAGATATCTATCTAGAAGGGCAGGAAATCATGATACCCAGATCACTCTTAGAATTCAGAAGAGACTTTCTCATAAACAGGTTCAGGCCAAGGAAGGCTCCTAGAGTTGGTCACAAATGTAATTCTAACACAGGTCTTGTATGTGCCCTAGGGAACCACAGAATTCTGACAAACTTAAAGGAAAGTGTTCTCTTAAGATCAAAAAGAAGAATCACAAAATTGAATTTGCTTGATTAAAACAAATTTGATCTATTTCCAGAAGGGGAAAAAAAGGTCATCTCTGATCAAATGAGATGCTTTGAGGTTACTGCCAAGACGAAAATCACAGCATAATTCAACCAATTCTTTTTTAACAAAAAAAAAGAGGAAGCATGTCTGAGGTGAGCTCTGAGGTGAGAGCTTAATTACAAGGATAGGAAGTTATTTTTAGAAATAGCTAACTTTAAAATTTCAAGACAAGCCAAAGGTTACAAAGTAAACTTTTAGTAAAAACAACATCTCTTCTGTTCCCATTTCTGCCCATGACCACAAGTAGATGAGGAGTTACTCAGCCTCAGCCCTCTCAGTGGGAAATAATGGGGATTGGACAACCAGGGAGGGTTTAGTACAGGATGGCAGAGCCAAACTCAACAGAAAAGATAATAGTTTCTTAAGCTTGCTGTTTTATGATTACACAGCTATGATTGTACGGCATATTCATATATAAGGCAAGATCTAGAGAGCTCTGTGTTTTAAAAGGGCTTGATGGGATGGGGAAATACAGAAACAGGCAAAAAGTTAACATTAGACTCCTTGGCTCCATTCTCATTTATTCTCCTGCAGAGAACTTGTTGAGAGAAAGGAATTAGCTCCTTCAGATACCTGATACCAGAAGCTAAGAATACTGAATCTCCCTCACGCATGCCTACACAAAGAACAAACAATGATCATGACAATGGACCAGAGTCCTGTCCCTGAGTAGACAGACATGAAAAGAATTTAGTTAGAAACTGGAAACCCTTCTGATCACAATGAAAAATTGCAGTGAAGTTTGACAGAGAGAACTCGAATAAAAGCAGTCACATTATCATCTGTAATGGGCAATGGCTGCCACAGGCTACAAACAGCATTTGGATTACTCAGCACAAACCAGGAGCACCTGTATAGAATTCTAGAATTGTTTTCAATCCACAATTTCCATCAAAACATAATAATAAATTTGGAGAAAAAGCAGATTGGTCAGTTGCCAAGCTGTGTGAAATGGCCAAGTCATGCCATTATGGAATCTTAAAAAAATAAACTAATGTGCAATAGATTCGTAAGGGGAAATACAAACATAGAAAACAAGTAAGAATATTATAAAGATGTACAGACACATGCAAAACTACTGAGCAATACCACATCCAAACAGAGATGATGTCTGTTACAGGCTTAGAGTCCATTCATGCAGTACCTCAGAGGGTAAGACAACAAGCAATAAAGCAAATGCAAAAGTACAAAACACGGATGAACTTAATACAAAGAAGTGTGGGAATCAGGAAGAGCAATACCCAAGATAGTAATGCAATGGTTAATATAAAAGGTCATTTGCACTAACTGTGGTACAGAGAATAACTATATCACAGCTTCCAGACAAGCAAATAATGCACTGTATGGAGACAGGAAGCAGCAGGGATCAGTGGCTTGGGAGCCAACATTTTGCATGAAAAACATTAATGCACTGCCCTGGAAAGCAAAGACAACACTAGCTTGTTGTCTCTAAAGAAAGAGACACACGTACACAAAGTTCAAACAATTAAATGTACTACATCATGCAAATTTCCTCAGAATTATGCAGGAAAACAACATAAAGCTACTGTCACACAAAGTGAATTAAATAGTCATGAAACTGAAGAAAGTACACAAATTATAATTATACGAAAAAGCACCAAAAATACATACATGCAGTGAAGTTTCAGAAAGTACAGACAACACAATCACTGCCTTCAGTTAAAACAAGTGGATGGCTGCTCCTGGCAATGCTACAACAAGCAAAGTTCTTATGAGAGATGCAGCTGATGCAAAATAAAGATGCAGCCTGAATATGTCTTTTTTAACTTGATAGAGCCATCAGAGGTAGCATAAAGCTTATTACCAATCATCCCACCTTGAAGCACTACGTGAACGAAATCACATAACTTGAGGCCAGTGAGATGGTGCTTGAAGGATCATTCCTATGAAAGGGAGATTCAGAACCTTGTGTGTGAAGGTCACTATCACCATAGGAAAAATATACACCTGATTGAGAAGAAATGTCTTAGAGCAGTGTTTGCATGTGAAAAGTTTGGTTTAAGGACAGGAAACTAGTCTAGTGAAAAGATCATAAATCACCAGAGAGCTGCTCAAAAATAAAAAAAGGAACATCAAGAAAAAAAGACTGACTTCCCATCCAGTACAACTGAGTTTACTCAATATTACATCCAGCATTTCCCAGGATGAGACTCTTTCCCAATAATACAGGATCACAAGAACAGAAAGACTTTCCTTCCCTGCATGCCTGAGCTATGAGGTAATGGCACAAGGCAAAATTAGATGTGATGGTAGCTGAATCTCAGTGAGAAATTATCACTGAGAAAATAAATTCTCCAAATATTAGTTCACACATCTTTCATAATATGAACAATGGGTGCCACACAGACTTCAGGCAGGACAAAAAATATTTGAGCCCAGAGAACAATGTTACTCATATAATGGAGTCCAGTCTAAGCAGAAGGAAAGGCATTAGCACAAATGTAAGAAGAGCCCTACAGATTCCTGGCTAAATGGTCAGACATTATAAAATTTCCCCAACAATGGACAAGCATCATAACCAGAAGTCAAAAATTAGAACAAAAATACATATATATTACATTCCTTTGTTTGAAGGCACAGAGGTGTTCAAGAAACAACCAGATGTAGCCCTGAGTGCTGTGGTCCAGCTGACAAGGTGGTGATCAGCTAAAGGCTGGATTCATGATCTTGAAGGTCTTTTCCAACCTTAATGATTCTATGATTCTGTGGTTATGTTGAATATCAGCCTTAGCTTCAGCTGAGTATCAGGCCTAACCTCAGCCACATTTGAAGACAGAGCCAGTCATTCATAGCAAATTGCAGAGCAAATCTGTTTAGCAGATGCTAACTTATTCATAAACAAATTGCAGAGGGCTGGGATATATTTCACAAAAAAAGCCATGTAAACGTATTCATGACAAACCAAGTCATAACTGAGAATGCTGAAGAGGACAAAATATGTTCTTGAGACCTGATCAGCAGACCACAAAAGAAAATGGCAAATTTTTCTAAAAACCTATTCTGTCAAGAAATCTTTTTTTACTAAAATGAAAGATTCAGACTAGCTTAAAAAGAAATAAATACAAAAAATTGGGGTCACTAGCAGTTCCTAACACAAATTAACTGTAAAAGATTAATACCTTCAAAATCAGAAAGGTTTTCTGCTTTTAAAGAACCGATTTATATAACCTTTCCTTGACTTTCATTTATTATATAAATATACAGACAAATTTTAGAAGTGTAATTAAGGCAAAATGAATAGCACATTTTTTTCAGCTTTGCCTCTCCAGGTGGAACAGAAAAGTAGGACAGGTTCCCAAGAGAGGGTGTCCCAGTAGGACAGCATGACCACATTCATGACATGGTGAGGGATCCATCTCCAGACAGGGTTCAAAGAGAAGGGTCGTGCCCATCCGTGTATCATCTCTGTGGGCTGTGCCACCACACCTGGCTCTGCAGAAAGGGTCTCACAAGCACAGTTCGATTCTCTGCTGTTGGCAGGAGTTGGTGGTAACAGCTCAGTTATTGACGCTTATCACCGCGGGAATGCTGGAGATGCAGAAGAAAAGAGACGGAGCCAGCTGTGTTCAGCTTCAGAGCAAAGGAAGGAAGAAGGGGCAACCCACTTTCTTTTAATTCTTATATACACTTTTAGAAATCACTGTTTATTGGAGAAAATTAACACTTCCATCTTTAACTACAGTGGTCAAAAGAAATGTCCATCAAATATCTGTGTCCATAGGAAAGGAATGCAATAACAAGATAATTCTACAATAACATAGCTATGTTTATAGAACACTAGTCCTTGAAAACTATCTAGTAGAGAGCTAGCTATTTTTAAAGTAAAAATAAGGCAACACTCAGTACTGTTACTCCTCTGTCCCTTGAATTACACCAATGATGCTTTACATGCCTGAGGTCCCATTTCAGCCCCTGCTCACTCATGTATCTTTTCTTTAAGCAGATACAGTTTATTACTCATCAGTGGGCACAGTTCTGTTCACATCTCTGACCAATTATTAAAGCACATTAATACAGAAGATTTACAAGAAAATGGACTTTACTGCGTTGGATAAAACCAGTATTAATCATGCAAAGATCTCCTCTGTGCATTTGTAATTGTTGGGGGGAAACCAAGAAGTCTGGCTGTGTCCCAAGAAAGTGCTCATAGCACTAGAGCTATCTAGTGTAAAATATCACTTGCTAAGTAGTAGATTAAATAAATACTGCATCGCACAAGTGGAGAAATTTAAAGTCTGTTTTCAAAGTTCTTTTATAATATTAAAATGTCATTTTTTATGCAAGAAGCCTTGAATCTGGGAAGGCCAGGTAAAGAAAAAGAATCCCCTTGCCATACTTCCCAAACAAACCCAAAGAAGCATGAGTTCAAGCAGAGTAGATTCCAAGAAATCCTCCAGCTCCTGCATGTGGCACAACTGCAAGAGATGACTAGGTCTGAGAGCTTCAACACAGCAGAACTTGCAACTATCATGTTTCCTATCCCTTTGATATTACACCAGTGATCCATCTCCTTTTGAAGCAATTTGGTTCTTATCCATTCAAAATTGTTTCTGCAGTGCTAGAAGAAAGAAAAGTCCAACTTCAGATGTAATGTAGAATGAACAAGACATGGTCTTCTATTCGAAAAGCTTTTTCAAACTCTTTGGTTGCTAATTTATTCCCTGGGTTGGCAGATATTTTTGGTTAAGTTACTGGAAGACTTGTTCTGCTTTGCAGTCAGGGGGAAAACAATAATTCTTTGAAGAAGTCTCAAGCTGGAGAAAACAGAGGCAAAACATTAACTTTATCCTTGGATTCACGATAAGGATTGAGCATAAGGGACCACTTGATTCAGCTACCTGGACAAATGTTAAATCCTTTCTGGATAGAAAGACACACATCCTTTCTGACCTCTGATCTGGTTTGATCTCTGTATCGTATGCAACCACGTCTCACCAAATAACCTGCACTAAGCTGAAAGTTCTGTGCTTCAGTTTAGGAGAGAAATACTTCGCCTACTGCAAGTGCAAAACAGGAAAAGCCAAAGCACCAATGTTACACAAAGCCTTAGCAATGGCCAGGAGCTAAAGAGCAGAAGGAAGTCCAGACAGTTCCAAAAGCCAAACCACACCTCTGCAGCACTAAGATGAAACACTCCCAGAGCTCCAGCCAGGCTAAGCCAGAGGAAAAACCTGAATGATCACAGGTCTGTAAGCAAATCACTGCCAAGAAAGGCAAGGGAATTCTCTTCATCAGCTTCCTGGAGATTACACTGACCTGACCTACTTTGTATCCAGATGTCAGCTACGACCTGGTTTTGATGCTCCCAAGGAACCCTGATTTCACCAAAGTTAAAATATGTAAGAATAACAGGCAGAGAGCAGAAGAATTTATTCCTGGCAGCCAATTAGCAGAAATCTTGATGTATGAAATATAATATAATCATCATATTAATGCAGAGTTATACATAACAAAAGCTAATTTCTTTCAGGGTTCACTGAGGAGAAAGAAACAGGCCACCTCCAGTACATATAGATTCAGGAACATCTCCCAAAAATGGAGCAAAACAGATATTTTGAGAGAAAGAGAGAATTTCCTCTTTAAATAACCAGGATGATGCAAGGCCACTGTCTTCCTAGGGCACTGTTTCATCCCTTGAGTGCAGTGAAAGCTAACAAGAGTCACTAATGACATGGATGCTACACAGGGTAAGTCTGTTGATAATATTACTAGACTTATTATCAACATTTGTTCCCATTCAGTAGATCCTGCAACAGCAGTGAGTAGTGGTGATCACTTACATGTGGATAGTTCTGTTCAGAATTGGCTGCACACCCACTCTTACTCGCTGAAAGTGAACCCATTCTCTCACTTTGCTGGGTTTATACACATAACTCGCTTCTCCCCATGTTGATTTTAAGGCTGCAAGGCAAGAAATACTTCTTTTATGACTTTTACTTGTTCTACATGAATTCATAAGCATACTCATAAAGTGCATCTGATATTAATACATAAACACATTATCTTGCAAACTGTGTGAGTGCTGGCAAACTGAGCAACCCAGCTGAAAGGCAGCAGCTCTGAAAAGTATGGCATACATATGACACAACTTTCCCAAAGTCATGTCTCATTTAGTTTTCCATCTCTGCTTCCCTACTTTTATTTTGCCACTAAATTGCCCCACTCAGCTCGCTCTCAAATCCTCTAGCTCTTTCTCCTCCTCTCTCAGATTCAACCAAAATGCCACCTGCCTAACTCATGTAGTGGGCTCACAGCCTTATATTGCCTTTCATGTTTGTGCTGCACCAGTTATCACTTGATCTCCTCCAGGATGAACAATGCCAAAAGCACCACTGTGAAGCAACTAAAATGAGAAAATGGGACACACACCCCCCCCCCAAAAA
>VZRZ01002556.1:535259-617986 GCA_013398175.1 Climacteris rufus
AAAATACATATATATATAATTGTCCCTGTTTTTATGCAAAACATAAGGCAGCTAAACTCAGCACTGTGACGTAAAATAATACTGACATCTGCACTTTCAAAACGTGTGGTCTAATCTCCACTGGAATCCCTAGTGCTTAATCTGTCAGTCACCACACATGGATTTAGCATTTACTAACAGGTATTAACTCACAACTGTTTCAAGCATAAAAATCATCAGGACTGGACAATACAGCTAAGATAACATGTTTTTTTATCAATTCTTTTCACAAAGATGTTGTTTTAACTAATAAAAAAACAACCCTACTGACTAAAAAATTAATATTATGCTATGTATTTTGCCAGTAAGACCACAGAAATAGTTCTGAACCAGAGGAAAATGTGAGGCTAAATTCTCATTAAGAACAAAACAAATCACACTGTTGTAGATTAGAACTAAATCTCCTTTACTGTAAGTGACAGAGGACTGTGGCAGGAATATTTCTGGGGAGGTTTTTCACCTCTGGACCACACCATCTTCTGTAGTTCAGAAGAGACTTGAATTTTTACCCCCAGGGTTCCTTTGATTAATCTGGATGTAAATGATGACGTATGAGAAGAGAGCGCGCTCCTCAGCCACGTTATGCAGGTTTCCATTGAAAAACCAAAGGTTTTTCTTTCCGTCCTAATGTTCTTTTCTTTTTAGAAAGTGGAAGCGTAAGTAAAATAGATGGCTGTACAAAGGAAAAAACAGGGTAAGATTTTCTCTTTTAGAAAGGGCAGGAAACAGCTAATCTGAAACAAATGTAAATAATTATCTCCAGTCTCTAGTTCCTACAAGATCTGAACTGCACTCAGTTCAAAGGGTTTCTTTGTGTCACTGTTACAAGTGTCACACAAATATTGGGCCAGAGACCCCGTTCCTCAACTGCATTAATGAAGCATCAACTATACTGAGAATGTGTTGCACTTAACACAGCTCACTGGAGCTCATTTGCAAGAAAACAAGATGAAGAAAGGAACACTTTGGTAAAAATACTGGCATCCCATGGTTGCATGACTGACTGAGAGAAATAAACTCCCAGGGCTCTCACTGAATTTGGACCTCCTGATTTCCAGGATGACCTTCCTTCATATTATCCTGAACTTTTCACAGCATATTTTGAATATACTATAGGGCCTACACTATCATGGGATTTCAGGATAAGGGTTTTGGAACTTCCATAGAGTAACTATAAGAGTAACTGTCATTTATGGCTGCATCCCTCATTAGCCACTTTCTCACTGATTGCCACTGGTCATCAAATTTCTTCTTCCTTCATGAGCATTTTCAAGGCAGAGATCACAAGGAGTTACATGCTAGAATATGGCAGTTCCTTCACTGACTAAGGAAGTCTCATATATTTTATTGTAAGTTCAAATATCTTCCCTACCTTCTCATTTCAAAAGGTACAACCAGACAACAAGCATTTTTAAGCCAATTCTTGGCAGAGCTCCTTTAAACACTACAAAGTCATTCTGCTTGCCAACTCATCTACCAAATACTCTCTTTTGAATTGAAATGACCCTCACTGCAGTAAATTTTAAAATGTAAATGTAGTCAGCAGGCTGCCTGCATTTGCCCGACTAAGAGCTATACATTTATGAACACTTCTGTTCAAGTAAGCAGAGGGTGCAAGACTAGGTGTTTATTTTATTTTTATTGGCGATCATGTTTCTGTCTGACTGAAGGCTGGAAGCTTAAATAAAAAGCCTCCTTGAAGTGAAGGTCAGTACAATCAGATACTTAGAACTCGAGGTTTAATTCACCATATGAAGGTTACTAAAGGAAACCATCAGAGACTACTTTGAACAACGCAACTAATGCAGAAAGACCAGCATACCAATTGCAGCAACAGATTTTATATAGGGTGGCTAAAACATATAGAATATCAACACAGGATCACTTTAACTGTCCAGCATCCAAACAGTTGTAAAGAGCAACCCTGAACAAGTCTGCTTGCTAATTGTGAGTTCACACACCTCAGCACCAAGTCCAGGCAAACACATCTTTATTACCCCTAGAAAACCAAATGGGAGTGTTGGTACTGACTGAGGAAATACTTTTCTTGTGCTAGGCTGGTATTTAAAAGCAAATGCATTAAAAAAAAAAATACAAATCAAAACACTGTAAGAACTACAAGCACGAGCTCGGCAAACACTGTACTCAGAGGTTTTCTTCAAACACGCTGCACTTTCAAATCAAATTTAAAATTTAATTGTTTAATTCTGCTTTGAAAATATTCCCAAATCATTATAAACTGTATGCAAGCCAGATTTTCAAAAACTCAAGCTAGTGCTTTATGTAACCAGTTGACTTCTGCCTGGAATAGCAAAGACAAATAAAAATGTTCTCCAAGATGTCCCAGGACTCAGTTACAAATTAAATAATACATCACCTTCTTCTAGGAGAAATCATGTAGCTAGAACCCCATGGAACGTTTGATCTAGCTACAGACTAACTGCAGACAGATATCTCTACAGTATTATTGTTATTGACAAAACTTCCACAACAGGGACACAACCTAATAAACCAAAAGGATCAATTATTGCTGCACTACATTCGTTACCATGTGAGTCCTCCAAGCCCTTTAAGTAATTTCCTTAGGAGTAATTCAAGGCAATGGCAAAGAGTCCTTGGAAAAGTGAGTTTGAGTTGATCAGACTTCTGAAAACTTCTGTGAGCAAAGATCTGGCATTTATCAGTATATTCTGTAGTCTGTAGAGGACATGATTATATTAACTACCAGTTTCTTTTCTCAGTAATACTTCTATGTAAACACTTTTGATGGCATGAGATCATTTCCGCATCCCAGGAGAGCAGAATCCCCTTCTCCCCCACATTCTCCCTGCACCTAAATCCCCAGAAGCTGGCTCCAGCGGGAACACAGCCCAGCACAGCCCATGCATCAAGGGGCAAGAAGAGTTGGTCACAGACTCAACTGCTTCAGCCAGCCTCTGTGCCTGTATGCAGAGATGTTGCCTCACTGAGAGCTCCTTCAAAAGCAAAACACTGATAAAACAAAACAAATACCAGCAGTATACCATTAAATACTTGTCTTCACAAAGGTATCTAATCCCTCATACATAAAATTCTGACATTTTGCCACAGCATGTACTGGTTACTCCAAACGTTTCATTAGAAATATTTGAAAAAACTTCATTTCCAAATTCTTTATTTCACAGTTCTCTTAAATGCTATGTTTTATCAGGGCACAAACTTTATGCCTTTTTTTAAGCCAATGAAATATAGAGGCTGTCTAGACACCATGTCTTTACTGGCTCTCTGGAAAGCAGTAGAGTGACAAAATTTTCTGGTTTATTTGCAGTTGATATGAAATTAATCTGAATTTGGTCAACATATCAATGAATGTAGGGCAGACCACCTCCCACACTTGATCTGATAATAAGAACATCCACCCAGCACATACAGCAAAACAACATAGTTAGAAAGACTGGAAACAGGATGCAAATTGAACACACACAAAATGGATCCTTGCAAACAGACCCCCCACTGGGTGGTGTGAAACTGCAGCAACAGGTTCTGTTCTTTGTAAACCCTGGAGGGAGAATCTCATATCAACAAATCAAAACTTTAGTCGATCCTATCTTTAATTGAGGCATCAATTTTGATTTTTCTTAACCAGTAAGCCAAAGCAGGTATCTAGTGATGAAAGTATGAACGCAATTTGACACTCCTCAGCGTGCCCTGTCGCAGTAACGACACGAAGGAAGAGACGAGAGACACCTGTTACCAGCAAGGAGGAAAGAGAAGGAAGGGCCGGCAAGACCAGCCTTGTTTATTTTATATACATTTAGAAATCATTGTCCATTGGAGGAAATGAGTTCTTCCTCCCTCAATCACAGTGGTCAAAGGAAATGTCCATCAAACTTCTGTGTCCAGGAGAAAGGAATGTAAATTATAAGATACTGTTACAATAACGTGGCTATGTTTACATAGAAGAATGTGAGAAACTAGCTACAAAGGAATGATAACATCCAGAACTGCAAAAGTCAGGGCAACAGTGCCCAATGTGTGGGGCAGGAGAAAGTGAAAAAAACCTGTAATAATTACGCTTTGGGTTTAATTGCTTTGTACTGGGGTACAGCACTCATCTTTGTGGACCGTCCCCCCCCATCTCCCCCCCACCAAAAAAACAGGCCCTGCAAAACCAGCACAAAAAACAGGCCCTGCAAAACCAGCACACAGGCTTAGGTCTCACCAGAGCTCCAGTAAATATTCTCAACTTCTTGCAATTTACCACAAGAAACCCTTCAATGGAATCAAAACAATAAGAAAGTAGCAAAGCATCTTTCCCAAATTTTACCCAGTTTAAACCACCATTCTACTCACATTGCTACATAAATGAAATAATTGATCATCTTCCTAACAATGCCCAAGATTTCTATTGATTGTGTCATTTAAAGAGACCAAAAAAATGCCATCTTAATTCTTACAGTGAACATAAAGCAAGAGTAATTACAGAACTACTGGATGGAAAACAATCACAGTATTTTAGTTAAAGAAGCTGAGACTAAACAGTGTAATGTACTCATTTGTTGTCTGTCATAATGAAGGCGGTAATTTGTTCCAATACCATTTAAGTATCTTAAATCATTTGGAATGCATGGTAAACTTCACAACAGCACTGCAAACATTTAAAAAGCTATAATTTGGTTGGAAATAGGAGTTCAGAATTAAGATGGCAACAACAGGATGTGATTAAAGTGAGACACTTTACTTTCAAAATTTCCAGGAAGGGTTCAGGGGCAGAAGAGAGGATGACGTTTCCCTGGAAACTAGTCTACATAGTATAGTTGCACTGTTTAATATGGATTAGATAGCACAGTTACTACAAAGCAAATATAATTATTATTCTTTAAACCAAACAAATCTAGAAAACAAACATTTACAATCTCTAAGAAACATAAAAGGATGCTCAACAGGAAAGCTCAAACAGCAAGACTGCACAACCAGAACTAAACAGAACAGTCACCAGTGTCCAGGCTGTGAAAGTAATAATGAGAATAAATTCCATGTGTGTCCTCCTGTGTCATGAATGACTGCCACAAGCACAGTTCAGTCTTTTATTTGCTTGGTCTCCCTACAGTCATAATTAGTAGGACATGTTTCAGTTGGCATAGGTCTTGGAAATAGGCTGCCTTTTAGGAGAGCAAACTTATTTAAAGCCATTTTTGTTAAGAAATACATCTTGTATAAGGGCAGCACACAAGATATTTACCAAGAAGCAAACCTTAAGGGAAAAAAAATGTTTATAAAATATTGGCAAATCATCACATTTTAAGTGGACACATTTTAGCCTCCAGAAACATCTGCTCCTGACCTGGAACACAGTTCTGAATGGCCTTAATTTTATGATCACTGGAGGTCTTTAATGTCAGCAGAAGTACTGCAGCAGTCACTTGCACTGCAGACATCCATGCACATGGTAAATTCTTTGAATATGCACTCAAACACCACCTTCACAAAAAGCACGAGTGGAAATCAGCTGAAACTAAAGGCTATAGCTAAAGGCAAAAATATCTCATACAGCTTACACTGAAGTCAACCACTAAAAAATAAAAAAAAGTCTGCACAGTTTTCATCATTTCACCTGCACGGTTAAATTACATAACCCAACAAAAAAGATTAGGAGAAAGAGAATATTTAAATAACTGTGGGTTTTTAAGCACTTGAAGCTCTTACACATCTGCAAAATAAAATGATAGAAAGATAAAGCTGTTCAGTTTTTTAGTCAGTGACAGATCAAAGTCGGCCCTGAACTGCAAGTCTATTTAAATCAGTTTTTGATACAATAAATTAAATTTTCAGATACAGAATGCAAAAATCCAATAGAAAAATTGATCTACAAAACCAGAGCTGTTACATGAAACATTCCCTGATTATGAGCCACCTAAATAGCTGTCAGCTCTCCTAACAACTTCATGTTAAAAGACACACACTTATGACGGAACAAAAACACCACCATCACATTAAATCCAAGGCCTATATGCAATTAGTGCCTTGCCATTCCCTTTTTTTTAAAAGATGCACAGTTGTTTAGTAGAAGGTGTTTGAAAAGGAAAAACTGAATAAACAACAAATTGTTGGTGAGAGTTTGTTCACATTTTGAAGCTAATTTAAATTTCCATGTGGGGTGGGATTTTTTCTTTTCAATGATCAGCAAGGTACTGTATTTTTGTGCTCTGTATTTATGGTGCCAAATTTCATTACAGTGTGAAATTCAAAACCAACCTCTTCTTATGAAAGAAAGAACATAAGCACCTTATGATTTGGGAAATAGTTAATACTCCACAAAATCTTATCACAAGTGGAAAAAGAAAAACAGGAACAAACTACCACCTTTATTAAAAAAAGACAGAAAAATAAATTACTGATTCAAAATTAGTTACCTACAATCACAGGATTAGGTATACTTTTAAAAATTACTAACTTTTAAGCCTATTAAATACTACAATCTAAATGCAGCCAGGTAAATGTTACAGACTCGTATAATATTTGGCATCTTTTAAAGCAGCTGTCTGGGAGCAAGGGTACATCAGTATAAAAATTGTATTTTAAGCACAGTCTATACAGGGTTATTGTCCAGTTTATTTATTGCTGTTACCATGATCTATGGTAGGGTGACAACTGTCATAGTCACAATGGAGTATGACAATGGAGCCTCACACTACTACAAAAATAATTTATGGTAACTGCACATTTCTCATTTTTAGCAGTGATCTAGCACAAAGTCTTACTAGAGTATAATTCTTGCAAAATACAGTACTGCTGATGTCAAAATCTAATACAAAAATATCCAGTGATTTAAACATCGTTTTAGATGGCATTGAGTAAAGAGCTCTAAATCAACTGAACACTCCCCTTACATATCTGTTATTAAAGAACAAGATCACAAAGAAGAGGAAACCCCCCAACACTTATCAAAGGTAAATGAGTTTCTGATAGCTTCAATATTCTGTGCTAGAAAGATACCACAGAGGTGGAGATGTCATATATAAAAACAGTGTTGTTATTTATATTTGCTCCTGCTCTAAATTTAATGCTCAGCCTTCCAATACAGAGTTGCCATTTTTCCCCTTGTATGGAAAGCAGAAACTGATAAAAAAAATAAACCTGCACTAACATGTGCCTTTCCTGTCCCTTTGCCATGCCTGTGTCCACTGGTTAAATCCTCTACCACCAAGGCAACAAGCTGATATCTCCACTGCTGGAACAGCAACTGCACTTAAACAGCAACTTAGTTATTCCCTACATAGAGCATCTACTTATCTCAAAGGATAATTAGCAGAATTCAATAATTTAAAATATTTTTTTAATTTAAAAGTAACAAAAATGGTAAATCTGAGCAAGACATCATTTGCTCACAAAGATATCATAAATTAGGAGGAAAAAAACAGTATTTCTGGAAATAAATGGCAAAGCTCCTCAAAAGGACCATATAAGCTCAGCTTTCATTTCCTCCTTATACTCAAACCATTTCTATTTCCTGAGAACACAGTGGAGAAGGTAAAACAAAGGTTACTAGAGAGGTACATAATCCATTACAAACGGCCACATTTAAGCTTTTACCATGTACAAATATGCAGATATAAATAGAAAAAGTCAAGTCTATTAAATTCTTCTGTCTTAGGTTTCAAAACTTCTAGAAGCATTTCTTACTATTTTTGTTTAACATCTTACCACACACCTCTTAATGTGTACCAGTCTGCAATAAAGTTGTTCTGCTGACTGAAATGAAGTAGTAGTAAAGCTGTGCAAGAAGTATACTAAATTAAAGCATTATTAAAAATAAAGGTAACTAAACCACTGTAATTTATAGACACACACTGACTAGAGAGTAACTTACAACCTGCAAAAAAAAACAAACCAACTAATCTGTCAGTCAATAGTAATCCATCAGGGCTGCTCTCTAGGATTTTTGGTATTGTCAAAAGCATTTAGGAATAACTCCAGTGATGAAGCCAGAGGAAAACCTTACAACTTGTCTGTCTAGTGAATACGTCTCAAATAGTAGCAACCAAAAGCTTCAACAGATAGTTTACTTTGAGTTCAAAAAGCACATAAAAGTACTTGTCAAACAATGGACAGAGAAGGACAGCAAACAGAACATCCCTTGGATGATGTTCCTTATACCTTACTAACCATGAAATGTACAGGCTTTTCTGGCTGCTGGGAACAGGACATGGAGAACCAGAAAAACATAAATAAAGCCCAAGAGAGATGGAAATTCCATTTTTTATTTGTTTGCATCTTCATATTTTCTTGAGGCATCTTGTCTCTAGATCATCTAAAATCATGAGAAGATTCTTCGAAAGTTTTACTTTTGTGGTTACTTTTTAATGTCATCTGCCTTTCTACCCCCCATTTCATCATACCCTGTCCATTTGGGAAAAAGACATACAAGCTCATGTGTTATTTCACTGTCATTAAATCTGCAGTTTTCAATGAAAAGTCAGCTTCCAGCAAAACCATTCCCTAAAGCGAGCTACAATTGCACGGAGCTCCAGATACGCAGAGAAATTCCTGTTCTTCCAATCTTTGTTCGTGAGCGAAACAGCTCCTCACCGATGCCAGGGAATACAAAATGCTGCCCCTTATGATGCCTGGAGTAATATTTGAGGTCATGCCTTTGCTTATGCCTCTTCCTCTCTCCACTGTTCTCACTTCAGCAAACCTCCCAATGGAGTCAATTAGAATTTTGCTTGAGTAAGCACTGCAGGGTATGGCCTGTTGGCATTAAATAAGTCATCATTTTTAATTGGCATTTTAAGTTCCATCAAACTACAGACTATACCTCACACTGCTTTAGTAAATGTTTGCACAGGGTAACAATTTGGATCATGTTAATATTCACAAGTGATCCAACTATACACTGTACAAATACTGAGGTTAGGTGAGTTATTTCAGGACAAAAGATATCTAGATATATTCCTTTTTAATTAGTATGTATTTCGAACGTCATAGGACAGCCTAAAGTTATTTATTTTAGGGCATGCACATATTTCTTTTAGATAATCTGGTCCAGTGCCAGTAAGTATTGTATATACTGAAGACCTTATAAAAGCTTGCTTTATCAGTAAATTCATCCTAAGCTTCTTTTTAAGTGTAACATTATTCATCTTGAAAAGGCTGTAACAGCATGCTCACCACTTCTCATGATTACACTAGCTGCTATCAAAACACCCCAAAAGCTCTCATTATTAGGATTTTCTCACCAATATCACTCCTCCTCCCCCTTCAAACGGGGCATTAAAACAACTTTGCTTGTTGTGTTAGCTGTATTACGCACTCAGGATGTCTATTCTTTGAAGCACTTGGGACTAGAATTTGCATGAACCTCAATAGATGTCGTAGAACATAACATCAGACTTTTTTTTTTTTTTTGGATCCTAAACCATTTAGCATAATAGTATTCTGAATGTGTGAAGGACAAACTTCACACTATCTTGCCATGTCTACTCACACATGTGCTTCTGTTACCTTCTATGGAAATATGTGGAGGACACAAAGTTACTTTAACATTCCTAGTTTTTCCCCCAGTTTCTTCAAACAAAGAAACTCAAAGACTTGAGTGAGTCTTATGACACATATTTCAACCAGAAAGTGCCTTCCCCCCCAACCCCCCAAAAGGTAGTCCCCATTTCCTGGAGCACCGATCTATTTCAAACATCCCCATGGCTCAGTTCCTGATGCATCTTCAGGATCAATGACAGCTGAGACAGAGAAAATACTGAGTTTGCATAAGATTAAGTCATGCTTACAGGGAGTGGGTAACTAGAAACTTAAAGGAACACATGAGCTTAAGTACAGGCAGAAAAAAAATGAAGGGAAAATACTTTTAGAGCCAAAAAGAGTGGATTGTTTCTGTAGAATTCTAGAGTTAAAAGGCAAAGTACAATGAGTACCTTAGTAAAACTGAATTTGACACCTCTTTTCTATTGAGTTTAGAAATTATCATCTTCAAGCCTACACTTTGAAGCATCAGTGTCAATCTGTCTGGAATGCAATTTAGATTTTTCAGTAACATAAAATGCCTACTCTTCTATAGTCATTAGTAGCTGGCATAAACAGTCTGACAGTATTGTAAGTGAAGGCCCTGACAGTTTGCAACACTAATCCAATATTTTGCCAGTAGCTCTGGAGCTCTCTGAGAGGGGCAAAAGAAACACATCTCTTTAATCAGAACCCCTTTTAATTTTTGTACTGATTGTTTGCAAATCTTGTAGGACCAACCTGATTCCTGTTGGAGAGCTAGAAAACATACTAGAGTTAAGAATCACAAAAATTTATGCACAATTAATTTTCTTATAATAAAAAAATATGAGCTAATGTAGATTAGTAGTTATTTCTTAGAGATTAATTGAAAACCAACAAGAGAAAAAAATGTTTCTTTTGAAATGGAAACAGTTTGGGATCTCTCATTCCCTCTAGTGGCCACTGCAGCTTAGACACAGGATGCAAAAATGTACGGGAACTGCATGCTTTCATTTGATATATGTAACTAGAGTGAGCTCTGCCGTGATGTCGCATTTTAAGTGGAACTCCCTGAAGAAATCAATGGGGAATTCTGCTTAAAAAACAGTGGCATATTATGGCCTACAGTTGCCTATGGAAGATTTCTTCCCTGCAGGGACAAAAATGAAGGTCATTCTCTAGGAAGAGAGCACTAGGGCTGGGCTTAAAGTAATTTAAAATTACATTAACATTTTGATTGTTTCTCATGTGTTGTGCTTGCCTGGGCCTCAGATCAGAAAATATAAAATAGAGATTTAGGAAATGTGAATCAAAAAAGAACTGGTGCAATTCATGGTGAAAAGCACATAATGTAAGACAAATAGGAAAAGGCAAGCTGCTTTTTAACAAGACTCACTTCAATCTGCCAGATCAAGAAGTTGGAAAACCTTCAATCTATGCCTTCTCAAAAAAGTAAAAAACGCAACAGACTATGCTTTGTGCTTACTTCTGTGTTCAAAACTTCATTGAAAAGAGAAGAACACTAGTCTAAGAGTAGAACAGCAACATGTGAATATAACATCTAATTATTTAGGTTAAGGGAAGAAGATGTCTAGGTACTACAGAAATTTCAATTCTACCCTATCAAGATAAAGGAAAACTTTGAAGAGTGTAATATATGCAGAATATATTATTGCTAGTTTCCAGGTTAACTACAAGCATTGAGAGAAAAAACAAAACAAAATCCTGGATTTTGCAGTTCCTGTTCACAGTGGATTAATGATTGAAGACAAATAAAACAATTGATTTACACTGTGAAGAATGGCAACTACTTAAAGTGTTAAGATACTATTAAACTGACAGCAAATGGCACAAAGCCATTCTGATATCTCCATTTTAGAAGAAACAGAAGAATTGGATTTCTATGACAGTAGCACATGTAAATGAATGAAAAATTTGGAATTAGCTTGCTTATAAAGGAGACATAAGACTGGACTCATCAGACTGGAAGTTTGACTAAGAGCATGAAAATAGCAAAACTTAAATATACTTCTATTAAAGACACAATGAGCAATCTGGAACTTAAAACACCGCTGTTTGCCTTGAAAAAAAATTAAGTAACCATCACATAGAATCTCTATACAGGAGCATCTGCAAATACTTTTGTTGTACTGCAAGACTGCAAAATATCAGTTAAAATATAATTCTCATGTCTGAGCAGTACACACCCAAAAAACGGAAATAAAATGGAGAATCCAGAGAATGATCAGCAATGAGGAAGATCAGACCAGAGATTCCAAAAAAATATGAGGAAAGGCTAGGGTAAATACTTTGATTAATTCAAAGGAGAGATGACAATGTGATATGCTTCAAATACATAAAAGTACAAGTAGTAAAGGGATTAAGTTTCAGCAAGACCGATAAGGACAACATTTTCAGCCTGTAATGAAATACAGCAGTTTAGCCTGCAAGGTCAGGCTTATTGAAGGTGTTAGGAACTAGTTAGACAATCACCAGCCCAAAGAACCAATACAGCTGATCCTGCCTTCGGGCAAGATCACGGGGGTGATCACAGAGCTCCTTTCCAGACCTGTAAGCCTACGAACAGGTGAAGAACAAGGCTAGTCATTGAATCTGAAAGACAGAAGATAAGAAGCAAAACAAGTGAATTAACAGCAAATACTCTTTAACACGTTAGCTTACTAGGCCACAGAACTCATTACCAGAGAAAAATAGAGGTTGAATGTTAAATACCTTCCTAAAAGCAATCATTCACATTTATAGACACTGAAAAATATCCTCAAACTTACCAGGATTATGCAGCTATAGCATTAGTAATGGGATTATTTATGGCTGTTTACATGTTAATTTTGCAAAACAAAGAATGGTTCACTGGGAAGGTAAGTGAGGGTGAGACTGATTCCTTCCACAGTTCCCTGTCCTGAAAGACAGAACACTAAACTGCATGCCCAGACATTGGGAGAAAAATATTGCCTGTCTCTATACTCACAAAAGGCCCAGAACACTGCATTACAAAACCAATGCATTAACACCTGTGCTACTATGGTTTGTGCTCTGCCAAGCAAATGTTCTCCCTTTAAAAACAGTGTAGGTAAGAGGTAACAAACTCATGGGAAAGGGTTCACCTTCTGGAGAAGTGGAAGAACTTGATCCCATGAGCTCCAAAAAAACCAGAACCAGATTTACCACATTTGTTTTCCCAGAAAGCTGGTGTTCTCTCACCAACATGTAACATTTCTTACCATGGAAACTGGTAAGAAATGGGTGTTAATTGACCTATGCTGCCTTTCAGCTTCACCTCATCCCGTTCAAGCTCTAATCAGGCTAGTGAGCATTCAAAAGGCATCAGATATAAATGACAACGGTTGAGACGAGCTCAGTAACAAATGGAATTTCCACCTTTCACAAATGTATCACTACACTTTATTACTGCCTTCCAAGTTCAACTACAGGTCAAATGTCCTTCCCTGTTCTGACTACATCCAAGACAATGATCTTGGCTGAACACACTTTTTTAATGTGCAAAACAAAAAACAACAACGAAAAAAAAACCTCCCACAATGATAAACAAACAAAAATCCTTACAGAACCGCCCTCCCGCCGTGATTTTCCATTAAGATTCTGGTTTCTCTATGGGTTTTTTCTACATTAGCCTAAAAGCAGATGTTTTTTCTCCAGATACTGGAAATGTAATAATACTTTCCCAATACCAGGATTTGCTTCGTCAGAAAATGAAAACTACATCCTGTTTCTGCCTGACATTACTTAAATACTACACCTTACACAAGAGTGATCACTCACTATTTACATAGCTGTTATCAAAATCTGCACGGTTATGCTGTTCAGATTCGTTGCAAATCATTCCTTCTTACCAAGTGGATGTAGTGATTAAAAGCCCTAATATGAACACTTATTTCTATTAATTATTGTGAGGGTAAATACAGAAGGGAGACACCGCTTTGTAAGGCTCTGAGACTGAACCTTAGTAGAGCATGATAGCTTTGAAAGTGGTGCATTACAATACACATGCATGTAAAAAAAGTCATCACAGAACCCAATATTTCTTTTAAAATTCCCGGAGCGCCCTCTTGTGTGAGAACTGTCAGACACTGCACGCAATGGTGAAACACGATGGTGTTTTAAATCTGCAACAATATAATTACATTCCCTCTTATCACCCCGTAACTTTGCCTATTTCTGACAGGCAATTTTTTCTTTCCAACCTGTTTCACTGGATTTCTATTCTCATGGACACGAGCAGGCAAAGTCAAAGCCCAACCAGTGCAAAATAATCCATTCCTTATCTTGTCTTCTAAATAGTTTCCTCCAGTGTTTCCCTACTCAACTCTGCAGGAGTGATACTTCCTCCAGGCTGCAGCACTGACACATACCAGACCCTAATAAAAATAACAAGAAAAGATCAACCAACACTTTCAAGCTGATAGGATAAAACTGAAAAAATGTAATTAGAACTGAGAGGTGAGCGAGCAGGGGGACTCAGCTTGCTTTTCATTGTCCATCTGCAAATCAGACAGTCAGCAATTGGAAATTTCCAGAAAATAATGGTCTATTTACACTGGAATGTCCGTAGCAAAGCATCTTTTGGCACAGAGGAAAATGAAAACTGAAAGGCATCTCAGACACTTGCCCAAAGGTAACATATTGACTAATGCCACAGATTGCAAATTGGCAGGTGCTCGTTAAAAGCCCCAAATGCGAGCAGCCAGAGCAAAGCCAGACTGACCAGGGCAAGCGCACACGGTGCTGGTTACAGCTGCCATCAGCACCGAAAGTAGAGCAGACTCAGCTACTGAGAGAGAGTGGTGAAAGCAAACAGGGAGGGAGGCAGATGGAAAGACCTGAAGTGAAGGTAGAAAAATAAAAGAAGAAAGGGAGAGGAAAGGAGTTTACAAGCTGAATCCACCTAGAACACGAAATCTTCATCACTTGCGTTACTCGTTCTTTTAATTCTGTGCTTGCCTTCCCCTAGCAATTAAACTGAACGTCCTTGACAACTTGTCTTCTGTAGCAGCACAGAACTGAAACTAAACGTCAGCCTCAGCCCTTTATGGTCCCCCGTAGTATTTTAATTTTCTAAACTGGACATTTATGGAAATGCTGACATTCATCTCTCAGTTAAAGTATTATCATGTTGCTTACAAACACAGACTTTTTCTCCTTTTAGCTAGAAGGTTGACAAGAAGGGCTTAGCTGCTTTCTAATCATTATCCTGCACATGATGGGCTGCGAATTTTGTGAGCTTTATCATCTTACAGCTTACATCTCTAAAAGCATCTGGTCACAGACATGCTTTTGCTTACTGTATCCTTTAAACAACAGTGGCAATAATGAGCAACTTTGAGCAGCCTGATTATCATAGAAATGGAGAAACAATTGAAAATGCAGATGAATTGGGACCCAGCAAACATCTAAGTCTTCAAAATTACAGAATCTGTAGCAACAGATGTCATTCAGAAGTTTACCTGCCACCACACCATTACATTAAATACCACTAACAGTAGGCTCTAAATTGCACCACAAGACTTCAGGCTTGATTGAAGAGACTTCATAGTGCTGACAAGCTCTTTCCCTTTACAGACACTTAATAAGGGGACCTGAAGTCAGGTTAGTACGCTCCCAGCACTCTTATTAAATTATTATTCATAAAAATAATTGCTTTTTGTCTCAAACTTGTTTATCTCTTCTTAGATATCAAAAAGTAAATCTTCATGTAATTAGATCTGCACTTATGATGACAAAACTACCAAAAAACCCTTGATGTGTTGAGAATCTACACTTATTAGAAACAATACCATCCATTAAAAGTGAAAGAGGAGTGACAATCAGTCCTCATATCTTAAAGAAAAATCTTAATACACACAGCTAGAATCCTAAGCTGTCCTAATGAATGACAACCACATTTATTTCTGCCTCTTACTTCAAGGGGCTTCTACAGGACAAAGCTTTTTAAAAGGCAAAACAAATATGAAACCTCATTATTTCTAACTCTGCGTTAATTATCCTCAACCAAATTAGATGGGATGCAGAGCACTGGCAAAGGGTTAAGTAAGGCTAAAAGAAAATGCAAGTTCTGTCATCACTGATATTAATTTCTGTTAAAAGATATGAAACCAGACCTAGAAACGGAATTACTGCAGACACCCTTTCATGCAAGAGGCTAAGCATGAAAATTAGATGAAAGACAACTGCAACTCAATATGGGTTCTTCTACATCAGAATGAGCATGCAGAATAATGATCAGCTACAGCCAACAGAGCACACAGGCTGGATCTATTGAAAAATAATGCACAGCTTCCCCACAACATCTTGTGATACAGGCGTGTCTGCCATCAGGGGGACTCCCAGAGAGCAAATACTACACATAAACAGCAAGGTGTGTTAAGAGCTATTTATAACTAAATGTGTTACCTATTTCACAAATGCCTCCATATGCCAGACCCACTCACTGCCTTTTCAAAGTACTACTTTGATAACATGAAATTTCATTAAATCTTCTGATATGTGCTGGCCATAAGCCAAGACATTAAGACATTGCTCTCATCTCACAAAGGAACGAATCCTACTGGAACATGTGTGCAGTTGTTAACCCATTAATAGTCTTTCCCCTCTGCCCATATCCTCAGTGTTTTAAGAAAGCCAGAAGTGGTCTGGGATCATTCCTAATATTTACCTCCCTTTTTCTCTCATACATATATCCCTTCATTATTACATGTTCTCTTCCAGAACACAGCAGTATTTACATTTACTGTTCCCTACGTGAACGCTGAGAGGCAGATAATAGCGTATGTAAATTATTTCTGTCAGAAACAATGAAACTTCATTTTTTATTAGCGAATTTATCATCTTGCTTTTTTCCAATCCATTTACCAAACTGTAAATCATGTCCTCAGAACTTTCAGATTTTATTTGCAGAGCTATTTAGTCACCTGAGAGGCATAGCAATATTTTAATATACCTCTACAATGCCTTCCTAGTTTTGCTTACAGCTTGAGACAAAAGACAAGGGGAAAAAACGAAGAATGGAAAAAAAAAAAACTGAGAAGAAAAAAAAATAGAGGTGGGATGAAAAAAAGTGAAGTAAACTAAAGAAAAAACCAAAACAAAACTCTTCAACACACAGCACCTCTGGACTGTCTCCAAATCCACAGACACTTTCCTCTGGGACTTCAGGGACTGACAGAGCACACTACAAGCAGCAACCAACACCTTTTTCCACTAAGATTTTTAAAGCCCAGCAGTGTCACTGTCACCTGTTAACATCCAAATTGCCTAAAGAACAATTTCCCTGGCCTCGGGTCTCCTGCAGCACCAGGCACAGAGCTGTCTCATCTCCTGTAAGTCTGTTGCCTCAGCAAATCCAGTTTACACTCTATTTGTTTCTTTTCTAAGCATAACCCAAGCTGGATCACTTCCCCAGGAATGAACACTAAAGTTAAAAAAAAATCTGAATTTGCCTCTCCTGACAATACTCTGAACAAGGAGCTAAGAAATAATTTTCTCTTTATAAAATTGAGAGAATTTAAGGCTTTATTAGACAGCAGTTTAGATCATCCCAGCAATCAACCCCAACCAGCAAAATCTAGGTCAGTGAAACAGAATGGAAGTCAGAGGGCTTCAAAGAATGAAACATTCAATTGTTAAGAATTATAGAAAAAGCTTAATATCTTGTTAGGACAAAGGTCATATTAAAGATGCCAAGTGAAAATGCAAGAGTTATCTGGAAAATAACCTCCTTCCAAATCCTACATGCAACGAATGCCTTTGAGAATTTGTCTTGAAACAACAAAAAGGAGACTTTGCAGGGAAAATAAATAAATAAATAAATAAATGCTGCCATCTTGGAGCTGCAAGTAAATATTTATTACAGTGATCACAGGCTTCACCAAGACCAACTCTGGCATTATCTCAAGATTAATAGAATGTGATCCAGTATTTTTCAGAGTTAGGAACTTCCTACTAGGAAAGAAAATAGCTGCTGCTACAGACAGGTCTCCCTTGGCCTTACAAAGTTCTAGAAGCAATATGACAGTTAGAAGTTAAGACAATACAGTAAATTCAGGTAATATGCATTGCTTCATTTTCCTTCCTGCTGCAACAGTAAGGTAAAGCCTTGCAATTCTGCTTCACATCAAGGATTACAGACCACTCTGTGAAACTGTTCCAAGCAGGCTCTGCTCAGCTTCTCTAAACACAGAGCTCCAGCTGATCTGCAAATCCACATGGATGTTACATATCCCACACTGATCACACGTTCAGAAATCAGAGCTGCTACATAGGACTATTGACAGATCAGGTCCTGGAATTTTGTTAGTGCTCTGAGTACCTGTCCTGGAAGGTGATCAGAACCAGGTAACTGAAAATCCCAGTTACTCAGAAGTGTCCTAACTGGTCCCTACAGCCCTTTAACAATTCTTACACCCAATTTGGAAACAATGCCATGCCCACTATTCTCTCACCCCCAATTAAACCTACAAGTTACAGCTAATTCCTTATGTGTGCTTGGAGGCAGAAGGGAGGGCACCCACCTACAGCTATCTAAGGTTTTCTGCTGGAAAAACAATACCTCAGAACTCACTCCCTGCAAGAGGAACAAAGAAAAGCTCTGAGCTCCAAGCACAACATGTACAAAAGCTCCTGGATTGTCAGCATGGAGTTTGTTCTGCTTACCACATGAAGCAAAACAATAGAGCCTGTTGTGCTCCTTTCATTGCATTACAGTACAAAACAGAATCCTCCTGACCATTTCTCATTAGATGGCCTGTGACACTTACAGAATTCCTCCAAAAGGGATCTGCATTGCAAGGACAGGTTACAGGGCAGCTTTTCTTAAACCCTCATTTTATGCAGCACAGAGAAAAGCTTTGCTGCAGGCAAGAAGTGAGGAATCTAGGTCACACCTTGCAATGAAAAATGTAGACATTTAAGTGATAGAAAGACTTTGATGTGTTCCATACTATTTTAAAGCATGCCATTCTGTACGGACTCCAGTGAAAAAATCTTCAACTTGTTCACAAGAAAGATGTAAAAAAGCAATTACTTGACATTGATCTTCCACTATTCTCTCAAGACTTCTCAGGCACTTGTTTTGGTGTTTTGTTGGTTTTGGTTTTTTTTTTTGGGGGGGGCGAGGAGGAGGTATGTTGTTGATGATGTTTTAGGGGAGGTTTTTTTCAGGTTTTTTGGGTTTTTTTTCAGCTCAGCATTGTCCTCCAGTAAGGACAAAAGATAAAAATTTTATTAACAAGAAAGGTCAACTCACTTGACCCCAACCACAGAGATGAGAATGAAAGATGCCTCTCCTTGGTCCAGAGTTTTATTTTAATAAATCTAGACTTGCCATGGCATTAAAATAAATGTACAGCTATACAGCTTTATTGAACTGGAATGGAGAATATTTTTTGTGGACAAGGGAGCTTCAAAATATATATAGATAGATCTGTTAAGTACAACTTGTCTTCATTATTTCAAAGACGCTCCTATCATTCTTGTATCTGGACTGTATTTTTCATCAAAAAAACTCTTCTACCAGGGACATGATCTAGTACTACTGAGTATAGTAACAATAACTGATTTCACAGCAGAGTTTAATTTTCCTTATATGCCCAGTAATGTCCAATGTGCTGTCTAGAAAGCTTAAGATTTTTGAATAAGTAGAAAAATTCAGAAAGATTTTAAGAAACAGATTTAAGATTTAAGAAAATATAAATGTATTTGCTAGACAACAGAAGGGTATAAACCACTGCTTACAAGCAACAGATACTGATGTTTATCTCTTTGTTATGCCCAGCATTGAAGCATTTACATCCATTAGATGCCACAATTTCATCTTCCTAAGCAAAATGGGACTTGAAAAGACAGTTTGAAGGTTACAGACACTAGTTGGAAGTTTTCAAAAGAATAATAAACTTTTTTAAATTCTCTAATATTTACAGGTAATGTGCTGCCTTTGCAGTGCTCTACTATTTACTACATGGTCTTCTTAATTCAGGCATACATGCAGACAGTTTAACATCAGCATTATCAAAAATATTAACATTTAAAAATAAACCAAAAAGATCAGCAATAACAAAATTAATTAAAGAATGCTCTTCTGTGTTTACAAAATGCTGCATGATTGATTCTCATGATAAAAGAAATAATATTCTCTAAACAATTTGGGGGTGGGGTTAAAGTGAGAAAAGGGAATACAAGCAGATTGTTTCACACTTTAGAAAACAATCTAAGTAAGGGTTGAAATGCAGGACTTCCATCTTCCAGCCCAATGGTCAGTAATCAGAACACGAGTTACTTATGTAGCAACAAACTTCCTGTCTCCGATGGACACATTTGGGGCTTGGAAGTGCAACAACCTCTTTAAATATAACAGATCTACATAGTATCTAGAAATGTTGTCCAGATGAGTGCCATATTTAATCAGATGGAATACCACAGTATTATTTGCCACAGCCAAAGTTTGCAAACAGCTGTCTTTTACTGAAAGAGAAGCTTCTCTTCAGGTAATGCTAGAATTCTACATGGAGAAACTATGTTGAATATCTTCCTTCCCCAAGTAGCTGGGAAAATAGTGTTTGGAGTGGTACAGAGATGCTAAGGTGGGATAGCTTTTTAGTGTCCATTTCAAGAACAGAGATAGGGTGCACCAAGTGAATTTAGAGGTGTTTTCTGTGCATGTGGCTTATTTAAGCTGTGGCAGTCCTTGCCACAGGACACATTGAATCTCTGTGGGTTCATGAGAAGACTGCAAAAGTTCATGAAGTAAGTTTATTAAGGGTTATAGAATAAACAGATAGTGACACTGCTGAGTCAGGAGGCCTGCCCTCCCAAATTCTTGGGAGCTGGAAGACAGCAGGGAAAGATGTCTGATGCCTGCTTTGGTCTTTTATTTCTGCCAGTAGGCCTTTGGTCTCACCTTTCACAGCCAGGCTTTTATATCCATTAGTGCAATTTCCATTCTTATTATTACAATGATATTCTAAAGTCCTCATGAGGATCAGAAAGTCAAACTGGATCAGCACAGGTCTAGAGCTGCTTGTGACATGAAAGGCATCGATGCCTTGCTGGGAGCCCTAAAGCACCTGCACAAAAATGGGAATGGGAGGGCTCAGATCTCTACATCTCAACACCCCACACAGCAGCTGTAAAACACTCAGTCATATCCACAAGTACCTGTTTAAACTATCTCCTTCAAAAATAAACACCACTTCAGGTAAGATATTTGAAAAACAACTCAGAGGCCTTGGGAGCCTCATAAATAACACACAGGCTCATATGACCTAAATTCCCACTGATATCAAAGAAACAGAAAGTACATTTCTTATTGTGTGCCCAAATGCTTAAACTGCTTTTCAAAAGTGAGACGGAGTCCCAGCAATCTTGCAAATTTTTTTAAAATCCCAAGCATGACAGGCTTTTGAATTGTTACCCTTTGGGCCAACATGATGCCATCTCCAATATTTTATGCCTAGCCTTATCAGTCCTGGCAGGGCCCTGGCTTCACAGCTTGAAAATCTGTGCAGAGAAAAACATCTGGCAGCAATCTGAATGTGGTTCCTCTTCAGCTGCCTGATTAATGGCACATGCTGGGCTTGGATACCCGCTATCTCAGACACCTCCTCATGCCTCTCACCAGGCTCCCTGGGGAAGGACAGATACAAAACACAGAAAAAAAACCCTCATACTCATAGAGCAATCTCTGGAACTGATCAGTATTTTCAGTCAATATTATTAATTTCTAAGATTCAGGGCATGGATACCAGTTCTTCTAATAGCAATAGATGTGTGACTGGCAGAAGCAGAAGGGAAAAAACCCCAAACCTGTTCTGCCCGCTCTCCCCACAACTCCTCCCATCCATGCTCTGGTATCAAGACTGTCTGGCAAAAACGGCTGACAGACTACTGGAGAAAAAAAAGCCAAACAACAAAACCCAGAGATTGCTGTTGCTATGACATGTGTCCTACCTAACCCAAAAAGACTGACATCACTCCCAGCCATTTTCTGGGCCATTCCATAGCAAACAGGAAGCTCCCGTGACACAGACACACATCCTTCAGAGACTGGAGAGACTGGGACAACACAGATTTTACCATTATATTATTGTACGCATCTTTCACACATTTCACCATGCTTCTGTGCAGTCTCTGCCATCGGGAATCAAAGAGCATTTTCTCCAGTTCATCACCAACCTTGTTAAGTTTTACACCGTAAAAAAAGCACAATTCTGGTTTTGGTAGAAACACGGAGAGCAATAGACAAACCAGGTCCAAGGAAAAGAGCAGGGTGGCTGAAAAATCAAATGGAAAGTGAGAACAGCTGCAAGACAGATAAGCCTGTAGCAAATAAGAGATTTATTGTAACATCTGTCAATACCACACCATCTTAAAAAGGGGAGAAAGCAAGGCAGGAGCATAAAACAAGGATCAGAGTCTTCTGAGATGGATGCAAAGAAATTAATATAAGGCACATCTAACCCAAATAATGCCAATGCATTGAGAAGAACAGTGCACACACAGTTGTGTTGACACTGCTGAGGAGCTGACAAATCGGCTGATGTATTAGGCAATACCAAACATGCATGACTTCTTATCCTATTGAGCTAACTTGCTTTCTGCTAGCAAAAGGACTGAGTTAAAATCAATCCAGTCAATGAGCTTCTTCCCATTGACTTCTGTGAGCTCTGGGCTCAAGCCCTTACTTGTCATTACCAACACATGCTTTGCAGTATTTGTCTTGTCATTGTCCAAAGACAAAATTATGTCAGCCTTTTGCACATCCATTTGCTGAATCAGAAAGGAAACAGATTTTGCTAACAGCAGTAGAAAATAGCTGGGAGGAAAAGGGACAGAATTAATTCTGGACCTTAACAAGCCAAATTACTGAGCTATTCAGTCAGTAATTGATACACTAAAATATAATAAGGAGTCCTAAAGACTCCAAATGGACCGAAGTCACCTAAACAGACTTTACATTCCAACGGGAAGGGAAGGAGGAAGGGAGTTGGGACAGAACAAGCCAGACTTGCACATGTACAACCAGACCCAGTATCAAACTGCCTGTAAGGCTGGACATTTTGTTTTAGTGTACAAAGAGTTGAACAGGTTGTCATGGATTAATTCAAATTACAACTAATACAAACAACAAAAGGTCTAATGATTTCCTGTGTGCTTACAATGCCCATAAGATAACAGCACAGTACAGTTAAACTAGAACTCAAAGGTCCGGACAAAACAGAGTATTTCTCCTTTATGATTGAGCTACCTGATCTCTTTTCTGTGGTGACCAGTGACAGGACCCAAGGGAATGGCCTGAAGTTTTGTCAGAGGAGGTTTAGGTTGCATTTCAGAAAAAGGATCTTCCCCCAGAGGGTGGTTGGGCACTGGAAAAGACTGACCTGGGAAGTGGTGCCAGCACTAAGTGTGACAGAGTTCAAGAAATGTTTGGACAATGTTCTTGGGCACATGGTGTGAATTCTGGGGATGGTCCTGTGCAGGGCAGGAACCGGGACTCTGTGATCCCTGTGAGTCCCTTCCAACTCAGCTTATTCTGTGATTCTGTGAACTCATTAACTTAGAAGAGGAATCCAGTCTTTTACAGTGTTCCTGTACTTAAAGCACTTTTCTATATGTAGATTTCAGGACAACACAAAATGGTCATTAGTTTAACAAAGGGTGTAGAAAATTTGTACTACCAACACTGTACAGCAACTACTCGTGGGAATGCAACAAACATGGAAAGTGGACAGGATAGCAAAAGTTACAGAAAAATGTTCTACAAACACACAGTGATTTATTTGGGTTCGGACCTTTTCAGGAAACCACAAGACAGAGGCAAAAATCTCTAATACCTTATCATGTGGCTCAATTTTATGGAGTGCGAACCACTATTTGAGCATGGAATGGTGTGTAGAAATGGATTAATCCTGCCCACTTGTTCTTTGAATTCAAACATATCCTGCCAATACAAGCATCTTCACATCTATTTGAAGGAGTGAACAACCTCCTGCACTTCCATGCTCTTTCTCAGTAATGACAACAGTGTGATACACGATGCTTCCAACACTATCACTATCTGCTGCCTCTGCTTCCAGATCATAGTCATAAAGAAAACATTTTTCATGTTTACTCTTATTTCTTGTCATGCACATGGTGTAGCATCTTACATTTAAAATTTTGTATGCTCTCTCCAGATTTAATCCCTGAGAAAATATTTTGACATTTGTTTCAGCTTCCATACTACAACTCCAAATTAATTTTTGCCATATATTGTTAAAAAAAAAAACAACAACTAAAGAACAGGGGCACAATCCCCATGCAGCTGCACATTCTGAAGGTACTTTCAGCTAAGCTTTTAAGTTATAAATTATTCATGTGTGATATATGCCATTTTGCAGAACAGCAATCAAAATAAAGTTATTTTTTGTCTATTTTGTAGCTTCTTATAAATATCCATACTCACCTCAGTAGTCCCATATCCTTGACTCAGACAAACCTTTCAGTGGGTTTTATGATGTCAACAAAAATACTTTTTGCATCCACAGTATGCTTAAAAGCTCTGTTTCAGATGCCACCCCCAGACACAAAATCCCATTCAAGGAGCTCTAATCAGACTCCTTGAGCCTCCACAACAAGACAAGGGCACACTGGCAGGGGGATGAGACCAACTGGCTGAGGCTCAAAATCGTTTGAGTGTCAGCCAAGAAATGTAATAATTAAACATGTTAATTCATGACACTGCTGGAAAAGGAAACAAAAAGATATGAGTGCTTGCCCCAGAGCAGTGACCATGCAGCTCCCAGCCCCACCTTCTTCTTGGGTTTCTCACTGTTTCTGTTCCAGGTTCGTTTCCTTCGCCAGTGTTAGTTACCCTGCCAGACAAAGTAGCTCTTTGGGATATTCACAGCCCAGGTAGCAGTGATACTAGCCACAACCATGAAGATCAGCTTGGATATAAGAACATGCCTTATTTATTTTTTCTCTAACTGAAGAGTGCTCTGGCAGACTAAAGCAGAGAAACTCTTCTTTGCTGACAGACATGCTATACAGAAAATGGGAAAGGAGACGATTCCCAGACAAAGGTAACAATCCATTTCCAAATATCAGTCTTAAGCAGCCATCTTTGGGAATATAAGGCAGGATAACTTTCAAAATGTCATAGTGTCACATGCATTGTTTTCCTAGATGGATGGTTCCTTTGAAGTAAGTTTTACTGTCATCTTTTCCCCATGCAAGGTTGAATTCATTGTTGCCGGCTAAGAACACAATACTGAAGTATACAGGACAAGTCCCCACAAACTGCTTTTACCAGGAAGTGTGAACTACAGAAAGCACCACATTACAGACTGAATGTAACATTTTAAATGTCATCTACAATGATTTCTAAGGATGTGCCAAAAAAAAAAAAAAACAAAAACAAAAACCCAACCTGTGTTTTCTGATGATGTTTTAGTAACTTATACACTCTGTTCAAACTATTACAAATGTTAGCAATACCAAGCCCTATTGGCAATGCATTCATTTTAAGAGGCAGAACATAGCTTACTAAACTGGTTTACATATGTTCAATAAATCATTCATAATGAACTATGAAACCCTTAGGAAAAAATAAATACAATAAATTAAGTTCATTTGGTAAATGCAGCTATTGACTAGCTATTTAATAAAGCACTCATAACAGACCATATGAAGCATTTGTTTATAGCACCACTTGCTTACTAAACTATTCACCACTGAAATAGGCAACCTTTAATAAAAACCCATGAAATTTAATTCTAAAGATTATTGACCTGCTCTAGTTGTTAAATACATCATTCATAACGCATTTAATGAAATATTTATTTCGACTTCTGCAGCCCTCAAAACAAACACATTTTCACAGCAGTTGAAATAGCACCAGTCTTCTCTGCAGTAACTACTTCCTAGCTCATGATGAAGGCATTAACAATTTATAGGCTACCCTGACTTCAGACAGAAGACAGCAGGAAAGACATTCCTTTGGATATCCAGAAGAACTGAAAAGCAGGGGCAGAGAAACACCACATGAGCACCATGACCTTGGGGACTTTCCAGAGTAAAATCCCTGCTTTCTTTGGTCTGAAAGGATCCTCCGAAACAGGGGGTTGGTTCCCACATGTCTTTGAACTGTTGCAACTACCTTAAGACTTGTTACTTTCACTTGCAGATTTCAAAGCTTACCTTCTGTTTCTACAACGTATTTATGCCTTAGCAGTGAGCAGTGCTTTGGACTCAGTGTGAGAAACCCAGTTGGTGCAGTATCTTTAATATGACACCGTTAAAGGGTCAAGATCCCAGTACCTGCAAGCAGCTTAAAGAGTTAACCAAGAAAAAAACCAAAACATTTTCTCCATCAAGTAAGGCTGTATTAAACATCTTTTTTTGTTTGTTTTGTTAGATTATAATTTGTATGTAATAATTTGATTCTTCATTATTCAAACATCAGTCATGTCCCCAAATAAAAAATGCAGGTGCAACCACTGCTACATTTCCTGACAAATGACCACCATCCACCTTGGCCTTGGGACACAGCTTTGTCACTACATCTGATTTCAGTTAAACTATGGGTTTTTTTCTCAGACATGCTGTGCAGAGAATTAGCTTGTTACCTTGAAGCTTCAGTACAAGAGAAGCACTGTGAAATTCAATCCTGTTCATCCTTACTCCAGTGAACCCTTGCTGATGTTAATGAAGTTGTGCCACTTTACTCAGAAATCTGGTTATTGGTAGCAAATAAAATATGTAAAGCCATAATCTTCTTCATTTTTAAGGAGCTCTGTGCTGCATCTTTTATACCATGGAAATGTGTTCTGACTTACAGAAGCATGCAAGCCTGTTGTCAACACCTCTGTAGGGTGACTCAGTACTGCTAAAATACTTGCTGTATTTATTACTCTGTCCCTATTCCCTCCCCATTCTTTTCCTATTTCAAAAACTTTTTTTCACTCTGCCCTCTGGAGGACACAGTTTGCTTCAAAAGCAACAAAATAACAAAATGGCTTCAAATTACTGAATGGCTAAAAAAATGCCTAAAAGGCTTAAGGCAAACCCAACTCCCTATGTCAAGACAAGCAGTAGGCTTATTACTGAAACTGAAGAATCCTTCATGTATCTGCCCTAGAAAGTCATTGCTAGAGTAAGACAATCCTGATGATGCAAGGATTGTGAATAAAGCAGAGTACAAATTTTTAATCTTTTTTTAAACTTACTCCACTGCTCTGTTACGATACTCCTTTAAAAAGCAGAGCTCAAGAAAGAATTGAGATCCTTTCTTCTGGGCAGTATAGGTCAAGCCTCACAGAAAGTAGGCTAATTAATCCCATTTGAGCACAGTCAGAGCTGACCTTGCACAAATTTCCTAGAAATATGCAGAAGCCTAGACAAGAAGAATTCAAACTAAGAAACTAAAACTTCAAATTCTTGTAGCTGATCACAAATTTTTGTTGTTAAATCATTTGCAGTGAAAAAATACCTTGTTCCATTAGAAAATGAAAAGGTAAATAAATTATCTGCAGTCTCCTATTTTCCTAGATTCTAAATTTAAGTAGATGGCTCAGAAAGGACCCAGATTATTCAAAAACACCCTTCTGAGATACTGTCCTGGACAGCCAAGTTAGACTTGCACATAACACAACCACTTGCCAAATTGAACCAAACTATGCTTAGATGAAAACCAAACAAGAGACAATGAACTGGATTTAAGACAGAACATTATTCCGACTTATGTACAGTCTGCTTACAATTTTGTCAGATTTTTTTTTAATTATTCCTTAAAATACCAGAGAGTGCTGAGGGAGACGACAGTATTGTTCAATCTAAGTATCAGTAAAGGCAATAGTTTCACTTGTCCTTTATATCCTTGACTAAAAGAAGATATTCAAAGGTTTTAGAGCGAGGAAAAAGAGTATAAAAATCTCTGACTATTGCTCTAGAGGAGCAAACTTAGCAAGGAGTTCTGCCGTAAGCCTGAGGGAAAAAAATTCTGATCCATTAAGCACAGAACAGCAACTAAACCAACAAACTGACAGAAAGTAGTGTTTATTTACAGCTTCTCTAAGGTAGAATGCAGATCTTTCAGTTGAAAAATCTTGAATATTTTGTTGCTCTTGAATATGAAAGTCTGAACTGCTGAAAATGAAGTTTTATTCTAGTCAAGTGTAATAATCAACTTACGGCCTCCAGTCTAACTCAGAAAATATTAAAAATATTGTCTCTGTATCAGACAATGTCTAAGAAAGAAAATTTAGGAACTGAAAAAAATATTGAGAAGCCAGAAACTACATCCAGAAAGACAGAGGATATGAGAGACAAAGTCTCTAGTGCCCTTATCACCTATCAACTAGAATGTGGACACGGATGCAAACACACACTAAAGGCCAGCCTTACAAACAGAAATCTACTTAAAATTGTGTATATTTGCCACTGAATGTGGGCCTGCAAAAATATTGTAGTAAAATTGTTTCTGTGGCTGTGGGATGCTTGTAATAAATTCTAGAACTTGTGTGTTTGTTTTCTGTCTTTGTGCCAAAGCAAAAGTAAGTGATTTACTTCCAGAGTCAGAGGATGCAAACCATACAACTCCCACCATTTACACAGACTGACTGGGAACCTGGAGCAAGTTTAGCCTTGAATACAAAAAGATGAAACATGGCATATTATCCAGAGGATGCTCATTTGAACCTTTCCAGATGACAAATGAGAACTGCTTGCAGGAGAGACAAAACCACACTGAAGCAAAAAATTGTGACCACCATGTTAGAATGAATTCACTTCTCAGACACCAACGCATTGACCTTTATTTCCAACAAACATTGTACAGTTTCACCAGTGTTTTAGCACACAGTTGATTTTAAGCTATGGTGAACAAATGGCAGATTGAAAAGAAAGAAAAAAAAAGAAAATGTTTGACAATATAGTTGCATCATAATCCTCAAGAAAAATTGTAAGATGAGAAGAAAGCAAAGCATTTCTCTAACTCCTCTGAAATCTGTAAGGCTTTTTTTGGGCACATCTAGCAGTCACTGCCCATGAACAACACCGTACATTCTACCATTCCAGTAAAAATAATGTTGTGAAATTCAAATAGCACAGTCTTGTCATGCACAGCTTGGCTTAGCAGAACTCAAAGTTTCCTGTACCTGCACTACAACCCTTGAGAAACAGGGAAAGGTGTGGATTTCAGCAGAAACAGACAGCTAGAATAAATCACTCCTGTTTATCGTACTCAAAGCTATTAAAGGCATATGTATCAAGCATTCCCTCACTTATCCTTAATACCCAAAAAAACCCAATCCTATAGAATTCTCATACAGTAATAAGCTATAAACCTCACTGAAGGTAGCCTCTCTTGTATATTTACATAAAGCTTAAATTTCTTGGTGAAAAAGTTATTAAGCCTGAATATAGGTTTTAGATAGGGCCGTTTGGGAAAAATAGGGCAGGATGAGACAGTGAACTGCAGAAAGAAAAGCTGAAATGAGACAGTGAACTGCGGAAAGAAAAGCTGAAATGAGATGGATTGAGTTTGCACTCACTCTTTCACAAACCATCACATTTCTAGAGGCTTATCAGTTTAGCTAGATTTTCCTGTCTTGTTGAACACAGGCAGAAAAAGAAGAGCTACACTCCAATACTTCAGAAAATTCTCAACTGAGTGCCTTATGCATGAACAAATTAAATTTAGGCTCTAGGACAGAAAACCCCATCACATTAAAATTTTCTGCCAAATACAACCCTTCAAGCATTCTCAAGAACACTGCAAACTGTCATTCCTTTCAGGAGAAGCTTGCACTTAATTGTAGAGACCTTAAAAAGCACCAAGGATGCCACACTCGTGATAGCCAGACAGCAATTTATTTGTGTCCTAAGCCAACTGGTAAATGGTTCCTCTACTCATGACTGAAGGGCCACTGTTTCCAGCTCTTCAATCTACCCCTCTACATGTAAATTAAACTTCCAATATTTTTACCTTCTGGAGGTAACACTACGCCACCTCAACAAGATTCATGAAAGAACGAAAACTTCTTAGCCTGCCCACAGGTGAGAATGATTCTGTTAACACAGCTATTAGACATGCTTCAATAAACCTGCTACATATGGTACACTACAATTCAAATTATGAATGGCAGCAGCAGTATTGAAGAAATCATAAAATTGTGGAATAATTAAGACTGGGAGACCTCTGGAGATCACCTCATTAAACCTCCTGCCTAAAGTAGGCCTAATTTCAAAGTCACATCAGATTGCTCAGGGCCTTGTCATGCTGAGTTTTGAGTATTTCCAAGGTTGTTTATGCCAGGCCACTGTGCCAGTAATATTCCAGTCTTACTGTCTATTTTTTCTACTTATATACAGTTGGAATTTTCCTTGTTGCAGCTTGTGACTCTTCCCACTGTGCTCCTCTGAGAAAAGCCTACTTCCATCTTCTCTAACCCTTCCGGAGGTAGCAGACTGCCAGAAGCTACTCCCCAGGTCTTTGCTTGTCCAGGCTAGGCAAACCCAGTTGCCTCAGACTCACAAGATTTTTATTTTCTAACAGCTAGGACATTAGTGGGTGGTTATCTGCCTCCCACTATTCTTTGCAAAGGAGAGACCTCAAACTTTGGGGATTTTTTGCTTTTGATTTTCATTCCTGTTGAAAGGAGGCACACACACTCCAACTTCCCATGCACACAGACACACCTGCTATTTGTTCTAGGGAATGAGGGGAGCAGATACACTTCCCTAGCAGCTGATCCAACAAGTCTGTTCCATCTGCTTCGCCACACTTCAGAAATACTCTTGGCCTGTGGCAGGAAAAGAACAGGGGCAAGCCCTGATCTCCACTGGATGCCTACATTTACCAGGGACGAGACAAGCTCTAAAAATCCAGAGTAGTTAAAGACCTCTCTTTTCAAGAGAGGCCTTAATTAAGCCAGATGACAGGCTGTCATTACAAGAAATGCCTTCAGGCACCTCACTTATTCAGCCTTCCCAGGTGCCATCCACTGCTGGCTTTCAGAGCGGCAGCAGCCCCGGCAGGCCCCACTGCCCTGGCACAGGAGCGCTCCCGCAGGCACAGGCACAGCCTGGGAGGCACTTGCTTCCCATCACACAGCTGCCTGTCATGGAACAAGGCTGCTCTCCACAGAACAAGAATCAAAACACAACAAAAAAATATTTGGATCCGTATTTTGTCAACCAACACACGTAAAACAAACGCTGCTGTAACACAGAAAGGAGAAGCCAACTTACCCTTCCTCTCACAAGGAAAAGAGTTCTGGAATCCCTGGCGATGCTCGCTACTGCATTATGGATACATTGTCACACCATCCCACCTGTGCCATGAATTACCAACAGTCTAAACTACAAATTAACACCAAGAAAACATTCAAACTGCAGTCCCTCCCACAGTTCTGCAGTAAATCTTACTGTAGTTGCCCACACTTATTTAGTGCTTCAATATCAATCATAGAATTAAAACAGAAAATCAGCCCAGACTACAATTCTGTTACTTCTTCCTAATGGTTGACATCTTCCAGTCTGTGTACGGCTAACTTCATTTTACCACTTCAGTGCTGAAAAAGCCTATCTCCCCATCCATATGCAGCCAGGGACTGCCCCTGCCTTTGCCTCAGTTCCTACCACCACTCTCAGTCCAACAGCCAAATTCAGAAAAGCATGGTTGTCTTTCACAGCGCTCACTTCTCTATTTTTCCCCCCATTGTAGGTCTGGGGGAAAAAAGGATGTACTCACACCTAGCTACTTCGGAGTCTGACAGATCAGTTAGTCAGTTGAGATACATGACATCTTATCCTATTTAGAATCATTGTGCAGGTGGAAAGAAATTACCGATTCTAAAGCTCTAAAGAGTAAGAAACCAAAACTTCCGATTTATGTTTAAGGTTCTCCTGTTTGCATCAGTTCTGCAAAGAAATAAAACATGTGCTGTAAAAACTAACTTTATCTTACCTGCTTTTTTAATGCAACTTTCCTATTCAGTCCCCTATGTAATAGTAACCTATATGTTTTCCTGTTTATTGCACAAATAAACCTGATTCAAGTTCCTAATGTAAAACCAACTGTGAAATCCATTAGAATATTACAGCAGAAATAGAGAAAAAAAATTATAACTTCTCAGGTAACAATTCTAAATACAATGGAATGTTATTTCAGAATCATTAAAGTAGTTTTTCCTGTAATTTCCAACCGAGGGCTTGTCACAGCTGATGATTAACTTGCCATTCAGAGAAAACCTTCAGGGATAGCCCAGGCTAATTCCCAGTTCTATTGCAGTTGTTTGATAAGATGCACACAGCATTTCTAAGATTTCATTTCTGACTGGCAGAGTGTAATAAATTAGGAAACAGAAGCGACATCCCTTATCAAAACTTAACCCAACTGTCTATTTTTAGACCTGATTCCCAGACTCAGGTTTCAGAAGACACTTTCCTATAACTTCATTTAAATAACAGTAATACTTATCTATTTGCAGGCTGGCAATTCAAAGCATGCATTAATCTGCTTTGAATTAATCCTTTGCATCTGCTATTATAGTTCAAAGAAATTACTTCAATTAAGTTTAATTAGTTCCTTCCACAGCTTTAGATACAGCTCTTATTATATTTCATTACCTTTCCTCATGGACTGCATGGAAAATAGATGCCTAATAAAAGTACAAAACCAACGAAATTATTAAGCAAGTATATTACATATACATAACAATACTGTACATGCATCACACTAATTAAGTTATCATCATAGTCTGCAATCTTATAAATGGAATATTAGGATGAAATTTTTTACAGAAGATCAGCAAAACCTGATTCATACTCTGAAGTTTTTAATACCTTTCTTAGTGAATTTATAAGTACTTTTAAATTCCTGAAAGGAAACAAGCCTATTAAAGCACAAAAATAATTTATACCTTTTACTCCAGGGCATATTAAAGAACATCATCTAGACAATGATTTAGTTACCAATTACATTCGTCTGTACTTGGCTTGTCCAGTAGTTACAGAAGTATGCAAAACAGCTTTAGTCTTTCCAGTCATCTGGAATACCATACCCATGATTCAATACAGATCCCATAATCTCACTTTTTTTCCAACTACAGATGGCTGGAAATATGAAGTAAAGCAATGGTGGTGCTATGTAAGTAAAACAATTCTTCCCGTTTTGTTTGGATGAGAGGTCACAAGTGTTAACTTGAAAAACAAAGCATGACGCGTCTATATAAAATGATTTATTACTATTTTGAATCAAAACAATCCTATATCCACTAAAGGGAAACATTAGATCAATGTTACCATAACATTTCTGGTCCAAGCAATGAGATAACCTTTAAAGGTCCCTTCCAACCCAAACCATTCTATGATCCTAGGAAAACAGCAATTTTTTTGTTGTGAGTAATAAAATACTGATAAACAATAAAACAATTAATAAAGTGCACAGCTGTTTATTGAACAGTTTACTGATTGAAGAAATATATGATTAGTCATTACATATCTCAGGCTGCTAGAGACATAGACCTTGAAGACTGAACAACTGCAAAACTCATTTTCATTCGGTACAAGAAAATAAGTGTGTTTCCTCCCAGTAAATAATTTTTTAATTAAATGAATGTTCAGGTTTTTCTTTTATTTTAGTTCCACACAGACACCCCCCAAGTAGACTTCCCACAGTTTTATCTAAATTACTGATGAGTTTTCCATTTTCCTTCTTTCAAGAATATTTATTTCCATAAATGGATTACGTATTTCCATAGATTGCTTTAGACTACTTTCATGCAATGCTTCACAAGACACTTTAGAAACACAACAGTTGCTTAACGGTGGCATTAGCAAAATCCTGACAAGCCATGGTACCTTGCTTTGAGGCCCAGAAGGAAATTCAACTCTCTGGCCTTATTCATGAGGGGCTTAGGATTTCCCTTTGAGAGTAAGATTTGGCAAACAGAGAGAAAAAAAACTAAAAAGAAGCAACACTGTCAAATCCTATTTTCTTTTCAGTGTCATTGATAATGTTTTCCCACAGATTTTGAAGGTAAAAACAAGTTATAATCCATTTCCACAGTATCTGTGACAGGCATGACACCTGCCTTTTGGGGGATGTGCTTTTCACTGTACAATTGATCCTCATTGCAATGGCCTCAGGCAGATTTGAAACTGATGGTCTGAAGTATAAGGTAAAATAGAGGAGTTCTAACAGCTCTTGCAGTTTACATTCAGAACAAGTACACCAAAGTCAGCTTCTCCCACTGGAATCAATGAATTGTGAGTGGTAATAAGGTCTCATGCAAGATTTCAGTGGGGAAAAAAGCACAGTCAATCTTCTGGTTAATTCATAAGTGCCATCAAGTGTAACATTAGTTTTAGCAAATACTGAGAGCTGAACTTTCAGAAACACTCATTTTACAAGCCTCTCCTGAAATACCAGACACATCAAGAGGCAAAGAATACTGTGCAGGTAGAGCTCTAGCAAAATGCCAGCTGAACTTCATCTCACAAACCTCAAAAGCACAAACACCCATGGCAGACAGCAGAGGAACTAACACGTGGCCTTCTAGACAAGTGGTCAAACTCGGAATACCAATGGCATGCAGTAAAACAACAAGGGAAACAAAATGTCTTCAGAACCCAGCAAAATGCAAGATCACAAGCAATTTTAATATTTTTTGTCAGACAACTATCACTCTTTCAATAAAGACCACCTACAGTGCAGTCACTGTTGTCTCTTGGTCTCATAGGATCCAATAACAGACAATTTTGTCTAGTCTTGTTTGGCAACATATTGAAGCAGAGTGGGTTTTGAATAGCTTCTCCAAGATCTGACTGACACAATAATGGGTAATCATTCTCTTAATTAAAAAAATTTGGCTGGAGGACATAGTGATAGAAACAAAATCTATGATCTGCAGAAATAGGAACCATAAAAGAACCACAGACATTTTAACGATATATATATATATATATATATACACTCATTTGCTGAATAAGAGGCCATATCTGAAAAAATAAAGGGCCTAAAAGCTTAGCAACAGACACAGTCACTAACTGTGTATTCTAATAGCATTAATGCTGCTTGAGTGCAATTACTATCTAAAACTATAGCATTAGTGCTATTAGAATACGCTGCTGCTTCCTAAATAAATCAGGGTTACACACAGTCAGGCGTGGAAGTTAAGCAATGCAAATATTTTGTGGTACATGGAGTTCGTGCAGGGCTGCAGATGAGGAGGTGGTGGCAGATACAGACATGGGAGGGGGCCCAGGGGCATTGTCCAAAGCTACCAAAGCTGGACAGCATGCAGCCAGCTCAGCTGGGAAAGGTTATAGAGGTATCTGCAAGTCCAGGACAAACAATGACCTCCATCAGGATCAGATGAAGTAGGGAACACTCCCTTTTTTCCATTCTAGATACACTAAAACCATCTTCCAGCACTCAGCAGGCACCATTTTATCAGACTGGGCAAGGGGCCTTGCCACTTGTGTAACTCAGGGCAGTGCAGCATGCACAGAATAAAGCTCCATTTCTGCTACAGAACTTCTGATTTAGCTTCTCTTCCCATTTAAACAGTGGCTAGATCCAGTCTGGGCCTATTGCCTACACATTGGCAAACAATCTCTATTACTATGAGCTCCTACTGCTGCAGAAGTATTTTGGTAGTAGGAACCACATAAAGATTTCCTGACCCTTCCATACTTGCATCACCTCCTCAGCTGGGCCAAATGCAATCCTGCAATACTTAGGAAATCAATTCATCTTAAAAATAACCCTCAAGAAAGCAAAAAGAGTCCTTGTAATCCAGTTGCATTTTCGGTTTATGTTACCACAGCCCCCCACACAGCTCTGCTGGCACCACAGAGGGGAAGGGGAGCAGCTGTAGGTGGCTTGCCAGGGGTGCCAGTGTCTGAAGGCAGAGCTGTGCTAAGGAGAGGGTGGCATGTGCTGCTCCCTGGGACTGAGCCCACACGTCGATTCTCTGTCTCTTGGGTTCCACACTCGGCTCTGGGACCCCAGGCTGTTCTCACGGTTAAGGCAGCAGTTCCGGACAAGGCGACTGAGTCTCCATATTTAGGATTCTCAAGAGGAAGTGTGGTTAGAATGGGGGAAGCTTCTATGACATTTCCAGGTCCTCAGTTCTCCATTTTCACCTCAAGTGACCTGGTAAAACCACTAAGATACTTTAATTGGTTTAATGAAATATGAGTGGGCAAGTGGAAGCAAACACAGAATAAAAACACAATACAAACTTTATTTCATAAGAAGAGTTGTGAGTGCAGAGAGACTTCCAGGTCACTGTAACAGGTACAGAGAACACAGTCCTGGCTGAGAGAACATGCACAATAAAGTAAGGATGCTGTTCAAGAAGTGTTCCCAAAAGGTGACATTTCTTCTATCTGGTTTAGAGTATTCTTTTCTCTTACCGCTAAGCTTCTCAAGAAAAACATTTAGTAGGTAAAACCAGTATTTGTGTAAAAACATTTTTATGCCCTGTGGAAGAAGAGGGGAAAAAAGGATGGAAAAGGGATAGAGACACATGCAGAGACAGCTGTCTGAAATTCTCTCAGTAATGGCATGGAAAAAAGTTACAAAAGTTTTTCTTTTGGCAAAACTTCCATACCCCAATTACCAAAGATGTGTCTTCAACTAGTTTTTCCCCACATTACACATTCCACAGCTCCCAAGGATCCCATAGAATGAGTCAGTCTCATTCTCCATTCTATTTTTTTAAATGTATTTTTTTTTTCTCTCCACATGAGAAGCACTAATAGAAAGCTCTCTTCTGTTAACAGCTAATTTTAACCTGACTGGCTTGTCACAGTTGAATGCAAACACAGGAAAACTACAACAGATCAGCTGACATACAGCAACTTGTAAATAACTTATCCACATGGCTTGGAGGACTGAGGTAGAAAAGTGTAGTAAAACTACAAGGAATTTTAATAATCTCATAAGCCCCAGTGTGGGCACACATAATCTGGAATTAAAATACTTTTTCCCCAACAAATCAAACCAAACAAAATCGTACAGGAACTTTATTTTAGTGTAGCTGTATCCCACAGCAGAACAAAACACATCAAAACACAAAAGTGTTCTAGTCTTTCTGAATTAATCTAAAAGATAAAGTGATTTCCACTTTTGGAGAAGGGACAGATCATACGAATTTTGAGGAATACATACATAAATCACAAGCACGTAACTTTATAATCTAGTGTAAAATAATGTATGAATAATTATTCACCATACACCAAACAGTATTCTACTGGCCTCAATGGGTTAGTAGCAATACTAATGTGTATATTAAAGGGTTAATAGATACACACTGTTATTTCTTATACGTAATGTCATCCCATCATTTCAAGAAAATAGTTATGTTCAAATCTGGCTAAACAATAGATTTGGAAGAAACTAAACACTAATGACAAACAAAAGGCTGTGAAACTTAGAAGGAAAAAAAAATGGATTGGTATTTGGTTTTTGGCTTTTCCTATTTAGAATTAAATCACCAAACCTCATCAAACAAAGTCTCATGTTATTACATGCTCAGGGGGCCATTCCCTTTGCCAAAGCCCTGGCAAAGATTTCCTAGTATTGAGATTATATCCAATTTTAAAGAAAAGAATTTCAGAAAGAGACCTAACCCTACACCAAACCAACACAGCAAGGAACACATCGTTAGAAGAGACAGGAACTATAAATAATTCATTCCACACATCTTCTGTACAAATTGCTGTTCCCATGAAATAAACATGTTTTTCTGATTACTTCCAACTGCTCCACACCTGCCATCCTACCTGCCTAGGCCAGCATTCCTCTGCCTGTTGTTAATGCAAATTGCTGAATAACATATCTTTCATATGGAGCTACTGCTTCATTTAATTATTAGCAAGTGAGGTGCTCCCATGTTAATTTTAAATGTCACACATGCTATGAACGTAAACAAGAACTGCTTAACAGGACTGCCTTTCTCTAACTTGAGCCACTGCTCCTGAACAGCATCCCTTACAAGATCTCATCTCCTAAACTCTTCCATTTCACTTCCTGCCTCACCTTTGTTCTCCTCAATAATAAAGATGAAACAGAATATCCAGCACGGCACTTTCAAATATATAAACCAAAAATTGTCATGTTTTGCAGGTGCTTCTGCTAAACTGATCAGAAGCAAAATAACTGTCATTATTTTAAATACAAATCCCACTGACATAGATTTTGTACTGATAACATAATTTTTGTTAGTTGACTGACATAAAAAGACCTCTAGCACTCCCAGTAAGCATATGAATGCACCAGTGTAAGGATGCCTCATTCAATATAACTTGGGACATTACTAACAAAAGCAGACATGACTGTGTAAAGGCAATATTTGTACAAACACAGGGTGCTCCTGAAGGGGCAGGGGGAGTACAGGGAACACTCAGCTCAATATTTAACACCTTATCCAGCCATGATTTATTCTGTCCACAGACTCAGGAACAAGACGCTATACAGTCACACATTGTGCTTTTATTGTTCCCACTTGCAAAAACCAATGAAGCCACTGGAAAAGCAGTGGCCTTTCTTACCTCAGCAGTCTGCAGGTTATTTACAAGAACCACCACACAAAATGCAGCAGATGCAGCTTTTCCTCCAAAGCAACAGCAAATTCATTTCATAAGAGTATTTGATGCTGACAACAGCAAGGCAACTGTTCCCTCAGCTTTAAGAGATAACAGGGCCCAAGGCAGAGTTTTGCCTTATTTATTTGGAATAGATCCAATAAAAAGAGCTGCCTTTACCCACCTTGCTTACAGATCTCCACAAAGATCAATTCTTCCTAGCTCCTGGACAGAGGTCTCAAAGAAGTCTCTATCACTAGTAAGATAAAATACACCTCCATCTCTTTGTTATGTACATGCACACTTCCAACCCTCTGTGCTAGGAATCAGAATATGGATGGAGAGCAGCTGATAGGTAGAAGAAAGTATTGGGAAAGTGTCATGGATAACAACCACAAAATAGATTATCCATTTAATATCTGAAAATAAAACTAAACATTCAAAATAAATTTACAATCAATAATTTTTCTTGCACAAAATCGCTCTTCATTTTATGGTAGAAGTTGCTCTGGGGAGAAGATTGGTCCAAAAATTGTATTAATCCATTAGCCACCAGGAAGATAAAGAAATTCACTTTCCATTTCATGCGTGAGCATTTGATCTTTCGTAAAAAATACACAGAAAACTTTTTTTTCTCTTTAAACCACACATACACAAAAATCTTAAAAGATGTCAATCTGCTGCACAGATACTTCTTTCCTGGGAAAAGATGAGGGAACAAATCCTGGACAGATCCCCATGTCCAGTATTACACTTCTGGAAGGCACACAGATACTGCTGGAATGAAACATGGCAAAGGAACAGACAAAATGCTAAAAGCTCTGCCTTTTTAAATTAACCACACAGATGTTGTGATAATTGTGATTAAAACCTAAAATATGGTGTCTTTTAAGCTGCATTTCAGACTCCCTTAAATTAATCATGAACGTTTGCCAAGAAAACAAGGTATGCTTTTCTTTTGGCTGCCATCTCACTAGAAATAGGTAAGAGCACATCTGCCCTGTATCTCAAGGAATTTCAATATGTTATGTAAAAGTATAGGAATTTGCTGCTTCCTGTGATGGTTTATGTCATACTATGACATGCCAAGTTATCTGGCATTCAGGACTTTAAAATCGAAATTGAAAAAAATGAACAAGATATAAACCACTGAAGCTCATGCACAAAGGCTGAATTTTGAGACAAGTCTTTTTAATATGTGATTCCATACCTGTGATAATCATAGAATCACAGAATGGCTTGGGTTGGTTTGGGCAGGGACACCTTTCCTTAGACCAGGCTGCTCAAACAGCACACACAGACGGGAGGAGGCCTAAAACATCTGGATGACACATGTTCCATTGTGTAAAGATGAACTGCAAAACAAAAACCTTTCCCCCACTCCTGCTTTATCAAAAAAACTACTTAAATGTACAAGACACTTCATAATTTCACACTGGTTTTGTGGTTTTAGTTTTCACACCTCTAAGTCTGACACAAAGCTCCAGTTTTAAACAACTGCAGTACTTTTGCACTGGAGGTTTTCCTTGGTTTAGTTCCTTGGGCATCAAAATCAAATTCATTCAACCAAAGCAAGTCCTCTGGTAGGACCAGCCTGACTGGAATGCTGTCTCTTTCTGGGAACAAGATAATATATTATCCCTAAAGTATGATTAGTTTAAGGTCATTGCAAGCAAGAGTGAAAAGTGGTTTCATGCTTCTTAGAATTTGATTTGCCTTAAATTTTCAAGAAGCAAACATAATAAAAAACACATTACAAAATTCCATGTACTACACTCCACAAAATCTCACATGGTAATTAAGCACCATGGGACCATGACACAGCAAATCCTAACCCTGCACATCACCAGGTTCGTTAATGCAGCTTCATTTACTTCAGAGCACATTAGAGGTAAACAGTATAGAACAACCAAAAAACAAAAAAACAACAACAAACCAAAAGAGTATTCTAGGTATTTTATTTAGAAACAGAGTAACTGTAAGAAATTTATTTAAAATAGAAATATCCAGTGTAGAAGGAGCATTAGAAAGAATTCAAAATGGAGTTTTGCCTGTTTTGTTGGGTGGGGGGAAAAAAGATGGGAACATTAACCTGTAAGAAATAAGGATGGAGTGATCCACAAAAAAACTGGTTACTACCTCAGAAATCCTGATTCTTCTCTGTAACTCCTCATGGCATCCACCTGTTACTTTCCAGCTCATTTATGCACACTTCATAAGGAGCACCTTTGCATATTTACACCTTCCCTCCCTAGAGATACAATCACATAATCCTAGCAATTATTCCAGTTACAACAGAAGTACTGCATCCCCCAAAAACTATTGGTTAGGTTAAGACTTGCTGAGGAGAGCTCACATTACAGCAAATCTGCAGCAAATCCAGCCAGTGCTGGGAAATAACCCATCACTGCAGCATCCTCCCATAGGAGGGGAGGTCACCCTTGCTCCTTTCCCTAGGACCTCTCCATCGCTTGTCATGTCAGAAGACAGAGCACAGAATGAGAATCAAACAGGATCCAAGTACAATTCTCAGCACAGGAAAACAAATGGATGCCATGCATAAACATTGCTGCAGTCAATTTAACAGTCAAGACAGAATGTGAATTATCTTGGACCTAATTCAAGCAGGATATAGAGGTCAGCTCTATCGAAGTGCTTTAGTCTTGCAAATTCTGGTAGGGAATGGAATTATGGTGAGACTCAGCCTACCCTGCACAACAGAGCAGACTGAAACAGAGAATAAGCTTTTGATGATATAGAAACTTGGGAGGAAATATCTACACTCTTGGTCATGTACATAGAGGTTAAAATAAAATCAAATTAATAATTAAATATCCAAGTTTACAAGCGTCCAAACACTAGGATCAGATACTTTCAGACCTTCTGTCTTTGCCCTCTGAAGAGCTACTTGCCAGGATGGAAAATTTAATGTAATGAGATCAGCTTTGCTATTTTAGTCTCAAAAGTGCAGATGGAGCATACGCCTGTAGATAGTAATGTTATCTGTATTACCGCAGTGTTTGAAGACCCCAATCAGACATAGGCCACTGAACACTCAGAAAAAACTTTGCAATAAAATTCCTGCCAAAAGCAGTGTACCATGTGAACTAAGGGAAAAATGCAACCTGTGAATTTAATTAAACCAGTGGAGATAACCACAGAGAGGAAACATGCAGGTATGGTCAATTTTGACAGCACCCTGCACAAAACAGTTACAAGCCTGTGCTGAATGGTTTTGTTTGTTTGAAACCTGTAACTTATATTTGCAAAACAGTTCTTTCAATCTGTGAATTAGATTTTAAAAATACTAAAGAAGCTATGGATTTTAGTTGGTTGCTGCTTACTTTGAGAGGACTCTCAATCAGCTGTGGTAATAAGAACATTGCCTTACATTAAACAAACACTATTTAGACCACAGAGTTTCACTGAAGGTTTGTGATCTCTGTTGGTAGAAGGTCACATTCATCCTCTAGGCACAGGAAATCTCTGTTGTTCACTGCACAGTAAATACACAGCACACAAACCAGAAGGAAATGTCTTTCTAGATTTCATGCTTAGTCCTCACTGTACAGGCCCATCACACATGGACTTTTTTTTATTAAGCTCTACCACATTAAGCCTACATAGTTAAAATTGTACTGTGATGACAACATAATCCATCTCCCTCATCTTCTTCAAAACCTCCATTCAAAAATAAGAGTTTGAAAATAGAGTAAGACAATCCCCTGCAAACTAAGTTACCTATTCTATTTGCTTTAAAATATAATGGTCCAGTCCTCACTGGGGGATATCATAGTTCTACTGAGTGTCATTATCATTCATGTTGTGTTTGTCATAAGATGACAGGTACTTTGAAGTATTATTTTTCAATTATGCAAGAAGTGGAGTCGGAAATAATTTATTGAATAAAATCTGTCATAATTTTCAAGAGTCACTGGCTGATACAGTGAAACTTAGGGATAAGAGTGACTACATAACTAGTAATCACTGCTAATCTAGTAACTGGCAAGGTGACATGCAGCTACCATAGTAACAAGCATAAGATCAACTGTTTGCTTCCAAGAAATGCCTACACTCCACTCAGCTATTCTGCCATGATTTTTAAAGTCATGACAGAGAAAACGAAAACACATCATACACTTTAGAACTTGCCTCTTTCCCTGCTTTTCTTTAACAGATGAGAGGATTCCTCAAAAGAATAATTTCACTGGCTTTACTAGAATGTCCCACTACTGATTAGGAGACAAAGTTTCTGGAGCCACAATCAGTGACAGCCCCATCACTCTCACCTAGGGAGAAGGCACAACAAACACCAGAGACAGCAGGCACCACAGCAAGAATCTCCTTCCCAAGCGTTTCTGCACAGGCTGCACACAGATTATTTCATGCAGTAGTCATAGTACAAGGAGATCTTCCTATCTAAAGGTTATCCACCTGTTCTTATATGCTCTTAATCACTCTAAGTAACTTTAGCTAATTATTAACAGCCACCTCTGTTCCTCGCACTTCACAGACACCTCTATCCAATCTTATTTATATTAAACTCTCACTCATACCAAACTCCACCATTCAGTAAGTCTCAATGTCTTTGGCAGGGGGTTAAAAATCTAGGAACAGAGGAGGGCAAGCCACATGGCAAGGTCACAGAGACACTCAAGGCTGAAGTGGCAAGGACACAGTTGCTCTGGCTTCCCACCACTGTGCCACCAGCTAGGTCAAATCTATACCTACAGATTTCTATCTCAGATTATTTTTTTCTGTTTCCACACAAGCTACTGACTGAATAAACAAGAGAGTCAGGACAAACCCAAGGGGAAGGAGGGAGGTGTAGTTAACAGGTTTGTATTTTCAGGAAGGAATTAACCTAGTGTCCCATCAAAATATACATATTATTCTGAAATTCCTCGTTAGGGAAAAAGCTTGAAGAGGAGCTATAGATACTACACTAGAAACTTATATACAATTAAGTATCGTGAGCTAGACATTTAAATTACTCCTATGGGGCATCTGTCTGAGAAAATCCAGCTTGCCTTATGGCAATGCTAATCTTCTCATATCTGTTTCACTTTTTATACTTGCACCTGCCTGTATTAACAAGATTAAGAATTAAGCTGGAAGAGGGCTGTCCATCAAGGAATACCAATTAATCTGTTGATTTAACCATCACAAATAACAACCAAATGGAGCTCCAGGCCTGGGCAAACAGAAGATACTTACTGTATTATAGTTCAAACTCTAAGTCATGCTTGTGGTACACTGTGTCACCAGACTGCAGAGCAAACAATTAGAAGGGCAAAAGAGAGACTGGAGTTTTCTTGTAAAAGGATCCTTATTTAAGTGTTATGGCCAAAGGGAAGATTTTGCATGTGATCTCTCCACAGAATTTTAAAAAGTAAGAAATTCTATCCTCTGGATCACTTGCAGATCCAACCTAAATCATTCAGGGAGTGTTTAAACAGGAGTGCATATGCTTATCTTTGTGAAACCAGGCTCCATTCACTGAGCTCATATCTCCTTATCTCAAGTCACAACTCTCAGTTGCATCACTGCTGTCTGATTAAAGGAGTTTGTTACCATCTATCTCCAAGCAGATCCTGCTAGTTCAGGGAAGTTTGCGCTCCTGCAGCAGACTTTGCCGTATTTATTAATACAACCTACATGCTCGTGACAGAAAACTCAGAAAACATCCATGTACCCCAGACTCACTAGCTGGGAATAAATGACTGAATGACTGAACGGGGGAAACAGTGCAGAAAAATAACAAGTTGTTTTCAAAGTTGAATGCCCAAAAACACTGCTAAGGATTAGACTCAGAGAGACACATAATTTTTTATTATCTGGAAACTGTTTTGAAGTTTTGCAATTTATCCACCTTGTTGATACGCCAAAGGCAACTGCTATGAGAGGCCATCCCAAAGTTTGGGATGATCAGGTCTTTGCTAGAAGATCAGATTGAAACTAACAAAGAACTCACGGATCGGTTTTATTTACTAAAAGAAACAAAGTGCAAATATACTTGAAATATGCACAGAAAGCAGCAAGGCAGAGAGCAAATGGATCTGACACAGACTGCTCCGAAGGCAGGCACAAGAGAGCGACTCCCCGCAAGTGACAGCACCGCAAGGAAACAAACGCTGCCTGTTCTCCACTGACCGCACTTCCGCCTCCTCCCCTTCCATTCAATCCCAGGGCCAGGGATGCTCCCTCCATCTGCATGGCATGCGGGTTCCAAATACTTTTATCTCGGTGAGGAAAGCAGCCTGGGGGAAGCATACGATCACGCGGTAAGTTTATGCTTATATTTGCTGGCATATGAAGGGGAAAGCCCTCTATCAAATAGGTTGCTTAATTAGAAAATGCAGTTAAATACTAGGTATAATTGTGCAGAGCATGTGGATCTGGAGCAGATTCAGCAGGGGAGTGTGTGCTTAAGGAGCAACTGGGACAGCTGTGGAAATCTGCAACCTTTGCTTTGAAAGCAGTAAATGCTGCACGGATAGAAAAAGAAAATAAGTTCCCCGTTTTGTCGTTTGTACTGGAAGTCTGTTGCCCAAATGCTATTGCTCCTGAAGGAATGCAGCGTAGGCAGAGTCAGATGAGACAAACCAGAGCCCCTCTCCCCCCTCCCATTATTCGGTACACACTTCTCTTCCCGTTAGCTCACAGTTCTGACAATGCAGGGACAGAGAGAAAGAATGGCAGAGGGAAGCAGAGCACAGCTGTACGTTGCAGAATCTCTCCATATCCATTTGCCAAGCAAAGCCAGTATTCAAAAAGACAAGGAAGATGCAATAGGACCATACCGAATCCATGCCTCTGAGCAGCGAGGGGCTCTCTAACAATGCATTCAAGCAACAGATAGAGATTTACCTTCAAAATGCAGGCCATGTTCTTTCTCTATCCTTCCTACCAAAGAGCAGCAGGATTCTACTTTGTGAGCAGCAGTTCCAGTGTCAGGCAAAAGGCTGGTAGAGCTGCCGAACTGCTAGAGCCTACATTCCTGTAGATCCACAGAAAGGTACCACGCATCCAGGATCCGTTAGTCATATTAGTCTTTTTATGCCCCGTTTGTTCCACCCATCAGCTCCTGCCACTGGCTGGGAGCCAGCCCAGCGCCTCCCCTCCGTCACATGACCGCGTTTGATTCATGGCTCCAGTGAGTATTTTGTATTTTCCTAAGCTCCGGGGCGCTCCCGCGCAGCACTATACGTACAAGCGGCGAGCTGTACCTTGCAGATGCTTTGCAATGCCTGCAAACAGAGCTGCGTGTTTATAATTAATCCCTGTGCAGCTATCTCGGGGCTCTCAGGAGACATGCTGACAGCTGGGCCGAAAAGTCCAAACTCTCCCTGTTACTGGGGTTCGAAAAATCCTTACGCTGCTTGTTGGACTGCAGTGTTGTTTTATGTTCGGCCCTTTTTATTGTGCAGCAGCTTCCCTTTGTCTAAATTGCTGCCCTATGAGAAACACCCATTATCAGCAACCAGCCCAGATATCCCACCAGAGGTGTTTGCGTTGTGCTGTGCACACCTTTTTGTGTAGGGGGCTGGCATCCATCACAGGGAATGGAAAGCCTGGGCTGGTTTGTGAGGTTTTTTACTTGTGCAAGTCTGATAAAATCTCTCTGAACTTTCTTAGGCTGCAATGGGATTAAATGCAGATTAATAAATTCATCTGTTGAAGAAATCTTTCACTTTACATAATGTCATCACATTCAAATTCTTCCCTTAAATAACAGACTCTATATATCATAAAGGTTTTGCTTCATATTTGTCACTTCTCCTGGAGTCTCTCTCCCCCTTTTACACTTTCATAATACTTCTCATTACTACATCTTGGAACCTTTTGCATTTTCTGTACTTGGCACCTTCCCTGTATCCCTTTTGTGCCACATTGCTTCACTCCTGCTCTTTAATACACACCAAAGCTCTCCCTCTCCCTTAATAATCTCCTTGTAGTGGATGTCTTCATCCTCTCCGCAACAACTCAGGGTAGCTGTTTGCATGCAGGTAAGACACTCCAGTTCATGTTATGAAACCACTTAGCACAGAGCTCCTCAATGTGTGGGAGCCAGAAGGGGTTAGTGCTGTGCTGCACATTTAATAACCAATACTGTTCCCTGCCTGGCAAGCCTCTCCGATGTAGGTTCAATCCCTCAAGACAGTGAGTAGGTTGAAACTAAAGGAACTGGCTGTCCTCATTTGTATGCAGGGGCAAATCATCCCCGAGAGCAGAACAGAAAACGCCTCGGGGGATTTCTCCTGCTCACACTCCTTGGCTGCCTTCCTGTGCATTTCCAGAGAAGTTGCCAGTGTGTGTTTGGCCTTTGCAGCAGCATCTAGGGTGCTGTAGTCTTATACAGGTCCTGCAAGCTCCTCAGCATGTCTCACCACTGGAAATCCACCTTCTTGCTCAGTTACAGCTACAAGCCAAAGCTCTTGAGCCGAAAATTGTAGTGTTGTTGGGGAGACAAAGGAAAAAGAACTTAGTGAAGTTTCTGACTTGTATAAGTAAATATCTAAATCACAGGTTAGTGGGAGAAGGTTGTAAGGGAAGGACTTACAGCCTTTTTTATTAGAAGCTACCACCAACCAGAGTTAGATCATTCTGGATAGCAGCTTATATATCTCTAAGTATTAGGTATTTGTAAGTTCTGTAACAAAACTGTTTCTTATGAATCAGATAGACAAATAAATCATTTTTTTCATGAATAAAAAATACTTGTCTATTTTTCTCTCCAGCAGTCAATAATCTAGTTCTTCTGGGACTGAAACTATTCCTTTCACCTGTGTGATGGGCATGAAAGAAGTTTTCATCTGAGGAAAATGAAAAATATTCCACCCCCTTTCCACCCTCCACCTTACCAACTCTGTAAAGAATAAAAGGAATGAGATTTGGGGAGAAACTGTCCTGAAAAGGTCAACCATTTCAACATGTCCAAAGCATTGAGGGACCTCCAATGAATTATATTCCTTAAGAAAAGTTGGAGTCATGGGTAGCTGTCTTGTTTTAAGCATCTCTGACATGCTTTGTTTCTAAACATCACATCAGACAAAGTGTGGTGACATTTAACTTTTAGAGTTTTTGTAAACAGATGTTTATCTTAAAAATATTTCATCACTACTACACATCAGCAACAGCCATCCTTCCCTCTTTCTTTCAGGAGTGATATGAAATTTCCCTTTGTTTTCTCCTAGAGACAAGAACTGAAGGTGTCACTCGAGTTGAGATCACCACAAAGAGAAACAGAAAGTCCAGCCTTAGGCTGAGCTAATTTCACCTTAGAAACTACATGAGGAAAAACATCCACCAAATTATAAAAGCAAACAGCACATCATTCCACGAGTCTCAGGAAGTGCTTTACCTGAACTGAAATGAGCTTTAGGTCAAACATAGCTCACACAAGTTTCAGTCACGCCTTCAACTTTCCATCCAAAATTAACACAGTTGTTGTTGCCTGGTAGGGATGTCAAAGGCAGTATGAATCTGCCTTTCAAGTCTGAATCATTGTGACAGGCCACACAAAGCCACTCCTTCTAGTTCTGAAGACAAAGACCTTGCATGTTTTCCATCTAGTTCAAGCCTTCCCCATACATTCCTATGGAGAGGTAATCTTGAGGAAAATACAGTTGTTTGGGCAGCAGCCATTTTCAATTCTGTGTCTTAAAAACTAATTCTGTCATAAGAAATCAACCCTTTGTGGAGAAAGTCGATTACACCTTAATTTGCAGAGATTAACACAGCTACACAATCCCAGCATCCAGCAGGAGTTTGTACTGCCAGTGTGGATAGTTCTGCTGGGAAGGCTGTGCCACGAACATTGCTCGGTTGGTTTGTTTGGCAACCGGACACCATGTCACTGATGAAGCTGCACGTTCTCTTATGGGAAGAGCTTCAAAGCAAAAATGTCACAGATAGGTAACAGTAAATTAGTTTGTTAGTGTTGCCCATTTTTACTGTTAAAAATAGCCAGCTCTTGCTAGACAGCTTTCAAGGACGAGATTCTGTAAACATAGCTATGTTGTTGTAAAAATTATCTTGTTTTACATTCCTTTCCCATGGACACAGATCCTTTGATGGACATTTCTTTTAACCACTGTAGTTAAAGACGGAAGTGTTAATTTTCTCCAATGAACTGTGATTTCTAAAAGTGTATATAAGAATTAAACGAAGGTGGGTTCGCCCCCCTTCCGCCCTTTGCTCTGAACACAGCTCTGACTCCGTCTCCTCTGTTCTGCGTCTCCAGCAGATAAGCGGCTAATAACTGGTAATATGTTAGTCCCACACTGTATTTTAAAAGTGCATGTTTAGAGAAAATCTGAAAGCAATCATCGTCTCACTAATCAGTGAAATAAGACACTGGTTCATGTAGTGAAAGCATGCCAAAAGGAAGAATCTGTTCTTACACTTGCTGCCACTACAAAGTTTTATCAGACGAGGATGACACAAGGTGGCATTTTTCACCCTTCAGGTGCAACCTGAGTCAGCAGCAGAGTAACAGACCTGCTCTACTGTTATCCAGAGATCTCATCTTCCTAACCTTCTGTATCAAGTTTTCCTTACCTCACCTAACTCACCACTAGAAGTAAGCAATTTAAGATACCCAGCAGCCCAATGGCATGGCAGAGGTAGAGAATGAGATGATTTAAAAAGGCAGGTTATGATTTCAACAGGAAATCTTACCAGGTTATCCAAATGTTACATGGAACTTTAATTTAAAACTTAGTGACCCTGAACCCTGCAGTCACTTTCTGGAATGTCCTTACAGCTTAAAGCAAGCATGCCATGTACACATTGGTGAAAGAAACAGCATATACTGCCCTGCCAGCTTCCTTCTCAGCACAATTCATCTGTACCTTATTCAGCTGCAGGACAACCAAGATCCATTAAAAACCAAACCGAAAAAAAAGAAAAAGAAACCACAAAAAAGGTTTAGTCATGGAATACTTCTGCATGTTTTACTGGCAGGAGACAAGGATTGCTCGGCACCATTACTGCTATTAGAAATTCAGCTCATCACCTCACTATTATTCAGTGTCATGGTAACAATTTAGCACAGCCACGCAGCACTTGCAGACCTTGCATATTCTGGAGTTGCCCCCAGCCCCTTTCTAATGCACACATGCAAACACACTCAAAACCAAGCCTGCCAACTTTCTTTCAACTAAACATTCTTTTAAAATAAAAAAACAATAAAATCAAGTGTTGGCCACAACGAACAATGCACGAATAGTCAGAGATTAAAACACAAAGGTCTGTAGAAGTTCCTGGAAGCAGAAAAAAGCAAACCCTACAAATTCGTAATCTTTTCAGACTGTTGACATTTTATTTTCAATGCATGCTCATCTGAGAGCTTCAGGTTTCTATTTTCAAATATGGTTATTAACCAGTGATCACTTTACACTGAACTACAGATTGTTGGGGGTTTTGTATTAATGAAAAAGTCTATGTCATCTGTTATTTGTAACCTTTTTTAATTAAATGTAAATGTCTTAACAGAAACAATGGGTTTTTTAAAATGCAAGAAAAAAACCAAAACAAAAAACCCACCCACTTAGAGAAGAACAGTGTCTGTCCCAGACAGCTTTCCTCTAATTAAAACAGACTAAGCAACTCTGAAGAGTGCTGTGTCTGCTTATGCCACCAGATGTTTTGCCTGTATAAAAATAGTAAGATAAACAAACTTATAACTTGCTGCAGTCTCCAGGAGAAGAAAGCCCACCAGTAAAATCCAAAAGCTAAATGATGTGTTTGAAAATGCACTGTCATCTGCAGGTAACTTTGCTGAATAGAGAATATGGCTGGTTGATAGGTATTTCTTGCAAGTTCTTCAGCCAAGGAGGTATTTGTTTTTTCCACTATACAGGTTTTACACCCTTTGCTCTATTATTAATACTTTAGACTCCCACTATTTTTATGTCATAAGAAAACCATCACAAAAACACTAATGCTGTTTCACACTGAGATACAGCCATGTCAATCTATCCTCTAATGAGATTTTATCCTGGAGAATACAGCTGTTCGTACAAAAGGAGCTTAGGAAAAGGAACCAGCGACAACTTCAATCATGGTATTGAAGGCCCTAAATTGGAACAGAAAATTTAAATGCAGCATTTCAGCTTAGGAGAATACCTTCCCCTGAACTAAAGAAGCAGAGACATTCCCTGCTGTGCTTCCTCCAAAGATCCAGTCAGCCACTGTTTGTCTGTGCTCAACTCTGTCAGTATCAAAATGGCTTGTCTTTCAAAAAAAATACAACCAAACCTGTTCCTCTCCCTTCCCAAGGCTTTATCTAATGTTTTTTTTGCACTTGAAAGGAAAACCTTAAAAGCAGTGAAGACAAATGTATTTAATTCAGGAGTGAATTAATTTTGGCACAGATCAGGGGAGGGAAGGGTGAACTTTTTTGCACCACTCTCAAGTAACTTCTGGAGGGTCTCAACCCCAGCACTGTCAGATCTGAGCCACCGTGTTCAGCAACATCCTGCTACACATCACGCAGTCATAAAACAGGATATAAAATAGCACCAAGTGTAACTGCTACTCTTGTTTCATTAAGTCTCATGAATTAGCATTATTTTAGCATGCTATAAATGGATCTTTAACATGATTGCAGAAGTTTTAGGAATAAAAAGTGTTTCACCAATTTTTTTTTCTGTCTTGGATATATTTTGTTCAGTTACATGGCCCCAATGTTAAGATATGCAGAAGAAAATTTGATTTATGTAACCAAAACCTAAGCAACATTTTCTTGTTAACAGAGGTGTCGTGCAGAGAGTTTTACAGAAGATGGATAGAAAGTCACAAAAAAACCCCACCTATTCCTGGTTTAAACCTCATTCTGTGCTTGATTCCTGAGTTATGAAACCAATCGAACGATACAAAAATCCAACTCTACTCCTTCCATTAAGATTCTCTCCATGAAATTCTGTTCTTAGCAAATTTAATGTCTTAGCTAGCCACAGCATGAGAAACAGCAAAAGCAGCTTACAGATCTGGAATCATGAGCTTTACTCCTCTGAATCCAAATAAACTTCTACCCTACTGCCCTGTTAAATCCACACTCTCCTTGGAGCCTTCAGAGGCACTAACCGGCCATCATGCTGTGTCCTAATGCCAACAGACTTTGCTCCACTGGGTATTAAGTGAAGAAAATACCTTGTTGTCAAAGCTGCTTTCACCCATGAAAGTTCCCAGTAGCAGAATTTGCCATACTTTGAAGGAGTCCACCTCAAACTTCGAACATATAGTCTCAAGAAAAATACCTTTACATCTTCTGAAAAATCTGACAGCTCTCATACAATTTTTTAGCAAAAGCTATCCTTTGCAATGCTTTTAATTAACAATCTTACAATCTTACAAGTTACAACAGTCTCCCTTTTGACAGTTTTCTACACTGCTGTGTAATAGTGAACTAGAAGATAAAAAGATGCAGTTATAAGGGGATTTTAAAGTGTTTATAAGTTAAAGAACTTGTGAATATTGCCTTATTGAAACAATCAGCAACCTTGAAATTAAAGTTGTAACACTGAACACAAGACTAAAAAAATACAGAAAGTCAGCCTGAGCATACAGATGTCAGAATTTTTAAATTACATGTTTACACTATTCTTTCCCCAAAGGAAGTTTTGGGGTTGTGGGTTATGGTTTGGTTTTGGGTTTGTTTGGGTTTTGGTTTTTTTTGTAATTTGAGGGGTGAGGTTTGGGTTTTTTGGGTTTGTTTTCCATTTTTCCTTCCTTTCCTAGTTCAAAAGATGAAACCTGCAAACAATGAGTGTGAATCAGCATTACACGAATAAGCTGTTGCTGCAGGATGACTGCCTCATTTAGTGGAAAAAATGATACAGTGCATGAGAAATGGTTTTAAGGAAAAGCTGCAGTAGTCTGATGATTTAAATCATTGAAAGTAGCTGTGAAGAGGTGGATTCTGAACTTGTCTCTAACAGAAATCCCCTGCAATGGTCTCCGATTTAATAGCCAGGCACTAGTATTATTTTCCCTCATTTTCTGGACTCATAATTTGAACCAGGAGGGCTTATTCACCAATACACTGGGTACTTGCAGCTGCATTGAAGGTAATAGGAGTTATACTTTGATATATTAATTGATACATAATGCTAAGTACTCTGAAGCAAAAAAAAAAAAAAAAGAAATCTTAGGCACCTATATTGGACAGCAGCATAAAAAGACACTTTTATTATTTTTCCTGTGACTCACTTTCTCTGCTATAAAGCAGTAATAATTTTTATGTGGATGTGTCATATTACAGTGAATGGCATAAGAATGTCCATTAAGAAATTAGGCAACCTGTCTTCAGGAAATGCTTTCACTGTCATGAAGTAACATGTGGCACAGAGCCATACTAGGGCATGGTGGAGCAAACAGAATATTAAATAGCTGCTCCCCACCTGCATTTGGCCAGCCCATATACATAAACAAGGCAGAAGCACTAGAACAAAAGCATGTTACTAATCATGTAATTTAAAACTATGTTTAGGAGATAATTTAACCAATAACTAAGATATTATATAATAAATAAATAATAATTAAGACTGCAGAGGTAATCACATTGGCATTTTAAAATTTGAATGCTTAGGTTTCTTACTTAATAGTATTTTTATTTTTGTATCCTAACAGTCAGAGGCACAAATTCCATATCCTGCCGTTACTGGCAACCCTGCTGGGTACCACTGTAAGGTTCTCTAACTTCCAGGAGCATCCAGGGCTCCCACTCCAGAGAAACCAGCTCCCACAAAAACAGCCACTTCCAGCCCTGGAATACCAGGCACATCCTTTCCATGACAGGAGGGAGCAGCACAGAAAGGAAGATGCTGGTCTGTGGCACACTCCAAGCTGGTTTACACCGAGTGCTGAGCCCACCAGCCCTGCCACTGAACAGGGCACAACTGAAGCCATCCCTGCCACTGGATCCTTTCTCAGTTAGACAGTACAGGAAGAGTGTGTGCCATTGCTAGGCTGACTTTGAGAAGAGAAAACCCAAACAACCTAAAGACCCCACACTATTTTAAGAGTCCCAATAACATAACAAACAAGAAGACTCAGAGTAAGTCTGTTTCACGGTCCAGATAAAGTCCATACAGTGGTCCTTGGACAATTAGAAAAGTGATGTGTTTTGTAAATTTTGATATTTTTTGACTTCTAGTGACCCCATTGTTTTGCTCAAAGTTATTTTTAAATTTTCAAAAGATCATTAAGCCCTCTGTTAACAGTTCCCCCAAACTGAAAGCTGAAGATGCGTACATCCACTGTAGTGGTAAAACACTAAGATTTGGTGATCTGGCTGTTTTAAGAAAACCCTTTTTTGAGCAATGCAATCCTGCCATAGATCATGCTAAGCCAGGAAGAGACTTTATGGACACAGTGGCCTTTCGAGTAAAATACCAGGTTTTGCAGAGATAATTCAATTTCCAGAGTTTTCACTGGAAGCAAGTTCCATACCTCCAGGAGAAGTTTATTAATATTTCTCTATAGTGAGAGCCTACATCCCAGCAGCAAAGGAATCAGAACTTGGATCCAACCAATTGGAGAACATTTAAGTGAAATGCATTCATAAAGCAGATTTTTAAAATTAATGTGCATGAGTGAAGACTTTTCCTGTCCCTGTATTTTCAAGATGATTATCAGAATCTCATTTTTCTATGTCCGTTCTTATTATTGAGAGCATACCATCAATGCTTGCAAGTCACATATCAACCTCTTTCTTTTGCAATGAAAGTGCAAGTAATGTTGCATGTCAACATCCAGAATAGGAAAAAATAAGCTTAGGAAGACATATCTTAAATAGAAAACCTTTTGGAAAGAAAATTTTAGTCATCCTCAGATGAGTAACACTCCTCATTTCATTTTCCACCAGAGATTTATTACTTGAGTTAGTGTTGATCTCGATAAAAATGCAGTATTTCTGTTAATCCACCAGAAAGCATCAAATTTTAAAATAGCTTATAATTTATTATGCACACCATAATAGAGTTTTATAACATTTTTATTATTTTTAAAGCCTTCTAGGGTTTTCCTTATCAAGATGTGACATAATTCTTCCTGTAGCTCAGTTGTATCTTTACAATGCTGTAGTACACGATAAAGAAAATACTTTATAGTTGGAGATAAACTTACTGTGTGTAGCTTTCCATTTTAATAACATTTACAACAGTATTTGGAGAAACTGCAGCAACAGATTTCATTGACTCTGGAAAAAATTATGTATTAGTAGCTAAGGTTTACTTTACACCAGCTGAGACATTTAGTATAGCAGTCATGGAAGCAAATTGTCAGGACAAGGTACATTAAGGATTTTAAGGACTGGTTTAATTTGAATACAGGAATGCACATGCAAACAGCATGGCTGCTAGCACCGGAAAGCATCAGAGTACATGGATTGCCTAGATTTTTTAGTGTGACACTAAATGCAACACCTATCTACAAACACAGAGTTCCTCCATTTTATTAATCTGAAATTAAGTTATCTTTTGCATCTAGAGGCTCCTAAAGTAGAAGTGCATAGCTTTGGAGTTGGGAATAGAAGGAGATTTTATTATATTGGACTAATCATATCCTTTAATTCCCTTAATGACATCTCGTTCCGTAAGTGAATGCCATGGGAGAAATGGCCAGATCTACTGAACTTTGTCCAGGATCATATTTATGTCCGTGTTGGTATAAATCAAAATCTTTTGAGAGTTTTCATTAGAAGGAAGATATAAATCTGACTGTCAGGTGAAGTCATGAACAACTGAGAGGCAACTGGTTCAGAAGTTGTGGGGGAGAAAGGAGGGACAGCTTTTTGAGTCATGGCTCAAACAGTCTTTGTATTCTTGAACAATTTGATTTGCAAGTTAACATTTATGTGCCTTCTCCTCATAAGAATAAAGAGAACTGCACGTTGCTGTGGTCCTGTAAAAATCTTGGTCTACTGTAATAGCAAGCAGTAGAGAGTTTCCCTTTTGGAAAAGTCGAGAAGGACATCAGGCTTTGCAGTCACACTTTCCTTCCATGAACCATGCAGTTTGCTGTTGTTGCTGTTGTCTAAGGGCTGTAACATTAGTAAGGACTAAAATCTTGGAATAATTAATAGAGCATGGGGTGATAAAGAAAAATGACAGTCAGACAGAAAATTCCCTATTGCAACTTAGAATTTCTTTCTTTCCTTCCTCTCTCCTGGTTACTATTTTTAAATCCCACAAAGTGAAGCATCAGCAATTCCTCCAAGATGACAACAGCTCTGTACTAGAAGGGTAAAGGCTCTGAGCCATTGACTGGCATAGTTAAACAGCCCAGCATCAGGGCTGGGCAAAGAGCTGACAGATTTGTGTTTAATTCTGTTTTCACAAACAGAAATGGAGACTGTTTTTCTAAAGTGAAAATCTCTTCCTTTAGCAGAGCTTCCCCAACAGAAGCCCTGGCTAAGTGAGAGAAAACTTGTGAATTTTCAAAGCACTATCTTAAACCCACTTGAGATTTTAGTAGCATTTGCATTTCTACAGTGTGCCCAGTTTATTCCTATCCAGGTTTCAGAAGAAGGCCATTATTTGCATCGCTTGAAGCTTTTCTTTTGTGCAGTCAAAACACACACTGTTACACAAAGTACGTTCACTGGAGGGGCAGGAGAATTAAGCTTTGAATATACTTCAAACAGTAGCTCTGCTTTGCTTTGAACAAAGCTTTTGCAGTTTTATCCTGCTGTTCTGTCTCTCCTTGAGAATAGCTGCAGAGAGATATGTAGGATTTTCCCCAACCCTCCACCTGCCTCCTTCTGCTCTCCTTCCTCATTTCCCTCTCTCCAAACCAGCTCAAAGTGGTAGCAAGGGTGCTGACCACAACCAAACTAGAATAGCATTAGAGATTGCCACATAGCATCATAGTCATGTACCCAGATAAATAAGTAAGTGCTGGAAAAAAAATAATTTTATACAGCAAGGGGAGATGGGTTGTTAGAGGAAATTATATCAACTGGGGAGCAAGCAATAACCTACAAAAGCCAAAATTTCTGTTTTACTGTTTGCTTACTACAGTTCACAAAAATAGTGAATAAGCTTTCAAGAGGACTCTGCAAGTCTGAGAAGAAGAACCTGAGAGAGAGAAGACCAAAAGACAAGGTTGTTAATACCCCGATCTTACCATGACACCAATAGGAATTTAAAGTTTTTAATATTTTAGTAAATAAATTAATATAGAAAATATTTCCAGGAGGCATTGTTCAAGTGTTTAGCACACATTTGCAGTTTGTTTCTAAAATTACCGAGAATTTTCAGCAACGTGTGAAAATCCGTGGGAAATATTCTCAAACAAAACATGAATCTATTTACAGGAACTGTCTAAATTCATCTATTCCAAAATTAGTCTGAAAGCTTCCTAATTCTGTCTGAAATGTAAGTAAACAATATTATGATTTAGTATACTGAGAAAGAAAACACCAAGAACTGCTCAGGAAGTTACTAAATGTGCTATATAGTGATGTGACTACTCAGAGAAGTCAAGATCTGCTCTCAAACAGTTAAGGAACTTAGGACACTAAACATAGTGGTTGATTATACTGCATGTGATGAAATCACAAAACCAAAACAAAACAAAATATCCCATCTCTTTGAGCCCAGGTTTATATTGGCTCTTTCAGTTCTCACTCCAGGTTGCAGTGTCAGTATTGGAACATCTTATTCCAAAAGCAAATTATTCACACATTGCAAAAACAAGTCCTGCTAGGTGGTCATGTCACCCACCCCTTCCACAGTATGTGCTTTTTTAGTGAGGTAAGCGCATATGAATCCAGCAGTTTGCACTGCTGGAACAAAATACTCTCCTAAGGAAAAGATATTTAACCATCTTCTGTGCCAAACCTGTGCTGTCGCCTGTTGCTTGTGACTGACCCTTCAAGACGTGGCTGAGAAGCAACACTGACTGGGCTGCAGACTGGTTGCCTGCACAGCACCAGACAGCAATTCGAGCAATGGTGGCAACTACTTTCATAGACATCAAGGTATGATGTATAAAGGGCCAGTAGTTTCACTAAGTGTATAGTTGGCAGGGTTGGTTATTACAAAAAGCTCTTAATTATATTATCATCAGGAGAGCCACTTGTCTTCAGCAGCAAATACCCCCATTAAGAGATTATTCTGTTTCAGCCTCAAGTGTACTCTGGTTTTCATGCAGTATTATTCTTTGGGATTATCCATGATACCCACACATAGCAGGACCCTTGCTTCCTGTCTTGCACACAGTACTACCAATTATTAGTTATAAACAGAACTACTTATTTTAAAGAAAAACAAGGGTATTTTTCACTGCAACCCATGTTGTTCTGCAGACAGTAAGAACTATAGGAGAAAAGATGCTATAAACCTTCTATTTTTTTTTTCTAAGTAAAAATATCTTGGCATCTGAAATGCAGATGAGAATCACATTACAGAAATATTTCTAGGTGTATGCCATTACAAGCTAGAAGGGTTTCTTTCTTCACTTTGGATTAGCAAATTTCACATCAGATATTCCTATACAGACAATGCAAGAAGAAGAATGGAAGGATCCAAAAGAGTTGAGCTTATTAAATGATCTACAACATAATTAGCCAAAAGAGTGGGTACATGTATATGCCTGTGTTTGTGCACACATGTTTGTCTGTGGGTGTATGTATATAAAGTCCTCATATAGCTTCTTTTCTGTGACTGTGAACACATTTCAATTTCTTCATATTAGCCCTCAAAATTGATTTATGGTATTTGTCTCACAGACATTAATGGCTTAGTTACCTAGTGAAGTAAGAATTTAAATAGTGAACACTTAGATTTGTTTGTTTTGGAAAGAAGAAACCTTCCCAAAAGTGTAATAAACAGAACTTGTAGTCAAACAGCACTCTAGCAATAACAGAGCACAAGAACAGTGGTAGAGCCTGGCACTAACAACCTCCAAGACAGATTATTTGTGATGGGGTTAAGCTGTGCTGTTGACAGAGTGCTCAAATTCCTCTAGCCATGGCCTTCCTCCTGGGGGTTCAAAGGCAAACCACTGCCATGGGAGAACAGGAAGTACATTTTGGTAAGGATTTCAGCAACGGGCAATGAAACATAAAATAACATAGAAGAATAAACTTGTTGGCAGCATCAAGCCTTCCAATTTTCACTGAATGCTTTTGCTTGGAAGCATGCATGCAGCATTATTCAGAGAATGTACACTTTAAAGTGACAAATTCAAAAGGCACCCATGCACATACACTGACCTCCATTCCCCTTCATGGTATTTGGTTGGGTACAACAACTCACTGCAGTTCTTAAATGCCATTCAGAGCTACAACAGTGCAATTCATGGCTTGTACTTAACTGACTCTCCAGGTGAGAAGATTGAATTACTTTTCCGAGTCAGAGATTTCTAACTTGCCCTGTCTAACCTTGCTGCTCTCCTTTCCTTTTCACTACTCTCAGGTGCAGCATTCTGATAGCACGGAATATCTGAACACAGCCTGATTTAGCCAGACATTATGTATTTTTAGATTTTCCAATAGTTCCACAAATCTAGATAACAAATTGATTCAGACATTAAATTTGTATTCCTATGTTACCTGTGGCTCAACCAAATTATTTTTCTTTAAAAATAAATAAATAAAAGAATCAAAAGAATTATTGGCACTCAATGGTAGGGACCACATCATGTTATGTAGTTAGAAGATAATAAAGCAAAAACTGTCTGGGACACACTGAGGTGAGCATGATCACCTGGGCCTGTCTTGTCTTACTTTGAAATCAGATTCAAGAGGAAGAATAATAAAGGAATAATAGACATTGGGCATCCTGGAGCAAATACCAGTACCATGTTGAATATGGACCAAGAGCCCATCTACTATTGTTGGAATGAAGTAATGAAATGGGTTTGTCTATCTGAATTTCCCACTTCAATTAACTGTTGGAAACAGCAGATGCTTTCCACTAAAGTATTCACAGCTATTAGGAGATAAACCACAGAAAAATGCATGTCATTAAAATAAATAAGCTTTCAATAATCAGTCATGATTCAAATTAGATCCTTCAGTTTCTAAAGAATTACTGCTTTTTCTGCAGAATTGGGGGATACAAATCATGGCAATATTCTTGTCTGTGACTAGCCAAGCATGATGCAAGATTGCAGGAAGGAGGTACCACCCCTTTGTAATGCTCTAGTCTGGATCCTCACACTAAGGAGACATTCATATTGTCTCCATATGTTTTCCATTTTATTTTTCAAAATTCCCCTAAGTTGATCTATTGTGTCATTTGGACTTAATACCCAGTATCTCTCACAGTCCTGGTGTGGCAGCAGTTCATAACATACATATGAGAAAATGAATTCTCACTGGAATTGTTCTTCTTTGGAATTAATTATGTTTTTGTGATCCTCCCTGGGAAGGTTTTTTGAGAAAAATACTCTTTGTTTGCCCCATTGCTGCTCCTCACCCACCCTGATGAGTGAAATTTCAGAGCAGTTGAAGATTCCTGTCCTCCTAAGGAACAGATCAGAAATAGACTGTCATTGATGAGCATTTTCAGATTCGTGATTTGTGTCTTCCCAATGTTTGCCAGAGACCCTGCATGTGTCTCTTCCCTGAAGCTATGAGTTCACAAGTGACCCTTACAAGCTGATAAAAGCAAAACAAACCAAAAAGCCCTTGAGCCATGCTGGATTGACTTCATTTATAGCATACTTCCTGCAGGAAAAGAATAGTCACATATGCTTATAGAACTAATTGAGTTAATTCCAGATTTTCTTTTCCCAAGCTAAACATTGAGAACCTCATGGGGAAGCTTTTGACAGAATTTATTTCTTTGGAAAGATGACTGCCTTCACCTATTATAGCTCTTATGATTCTCAGTAATCAAGTGACTGTTACCTGAAAGCAAAGCCTCAGACACAATCCTGACACTTTTTCTTCTTCTACTGCTGAATTTCATTATCATATTTTACGTTAGTTACTTGTTTTTCTGTTATTTTGAGAGGCTGAGCAGCCTTGAATTGACTGATATTTGTCTCCAGGATGAAGGTGGATGGGGACAGTGATTATTGCAGAAATCAATACGCTTCCATTGTACTTACTCAATGACTTCCCCCACCCTTAATTAAAATGATGCCTTTAGCTTGCTACAAAATCTCATAAGCCATGTCTTTGAAGAGCTCATGCAAGCACTTTCTGTAGCCACAGACTCCCAAGGGGAGATACTTGTAACCCGTTGTAAAAATATGTTTCATTAAAAACAGGGAAAGAGTTATTGCTTCCTACTTCCTGTGTAATAGCCAGCTGCAGAACATCTGCTAGGGAAAAGGAGACCTATGCAAACCTTCCAGGAGAGCACAACAACAACAACACTGCCTTAGGGTATTCTGCCGTGTGGGCACCTCCATCTCACGTGCTGACCCACGGCAGGGTCACCAGTGGACACCAGTGACGGGATGCATCTGCTGGACAGGGTTCCCTGCTCTGGAGCTGAAGGTTGACATCTCTGAAGTCTCCAAGAACTACTGCCAACTTGATTTGACTTCTACCTTAACACTTTCTTTTTAATTTAGGGCCATCCATCACTAAAGCAATTTATGAAGTATTTAATATCCAGGATTACAAACAATTGCATTGCATTCCATATGGGAGTACACTTGTAACAACTGCCTTTATTGCAAAGTCTCTCAAATCAAACCAAGGCTGGCTCTTAGCTCTCCCTATTAATCAGTTCGCTCTTCCCTGTACAGTTGAGGAGATGTTTCATCATTAAACCTCTTCTCAGTCTTGCCATAAACAACATACATTTAACTCTCAAAGGTCTTCACCACAAAAATCTCAATGCACTCTTTTTTTGACATGTACTAGAACTTAAATAACTGTACAAGTGAGTCTGTAAACTGTGCTGTCACTGCATACAAGGCTAAGGCTTACCTAAACACATTAATGCGACTACAGATAGCTAAAATTAACATGCAGCAGTTTAGTGGCACAGTGTTGTCTACTGGTCATCATGCAACACAGGGTTGGAAAGTCACTAACAATGACGTGTATGATAATAAGTAAAGGTATAATAGAAATTGAAATTCACACTATCTTTACATCAACTGTCCCTCTTTGTACCATATTAATGTATGTGTTTCCACAGACTTATTTGAATTATCAAGTGAGTTTGAGGCTTACACCTAGCTTTACCCTGGCAAGCTAAACTATGATGGGTGTGAAAGTCATCCACATGCACCAGTGAAGCTTGAGCAGTGTTCTCCTCCTCCAGTTGCTTCTGGAAAAGCAATGCTTATTGCATACAAGTCACTTAATTTCTGGGAAGCACTCAAATACTGAAATACTCAATGCCAGGCAAGACCCTGGAAAAAAACCCCAACACAATTTTACCGCTGCCCATCTACCATGATGCCTCTTCTAGCATCTAGCCTCTTGTCACTGCTGCAGGCAACAGATCCAGCATCTGAATAAGCTTCTTGGCAGTACATAAAAAGGTCTTCCAACACTGACCATCTTTTCCAAAAGCTTTCCTTTGCCAAAGTCTCATAAAGAATGCACCTACCCACCAGATGCTGAGCACAGCAAGTTAGATCATCTGTATTGACTCATAATTTCAAATTAAAACCTTGCAGTGAAACCAGAGGGGAGGCTGAACCCGCTCTTTCTAGGAAAAATATCCAATATAGCACAGAAATCCGAGATTGTCTCACCAAGTACACAATACATACATGCTGTATATAGTTCTAATTTTGCTACCTGGCTTTGCTGTCCAATACAACTCTACCCACTGCTGCCATCCCTGGATGTTTAAATGCAGCAAACCTCTTACCTCAATTACAAGTTCCCCAAATCCAGCACATTCTTATGTAATGCATTGGTTTTTTATTTTTTTTTCTAATCAGCAAAAATAGCACTTAAATTCTGTCTAGACCTGCAGGGAATCGAGAATTCAGATTTTCACTCCACTTCATGACTTAGGGAGCCCTCCAAAATAGAAAATACATCTTATTGTTGATAGCTTCTGCACTATAACATCACATTTTTTACAAGGTACAAGCATTCTGTGTTTCACAGTGCTGATAGCTGTATTCTGTCAAAAGATATTTGCAAAATCTCTTGAGAAAGGTAAAGGAAAAACCAACAGAAATCCTAAGCAACTATTCATTGGCCTTTCATTCTCTTTAGAAGTGCTGGTCCCTTTGAGAACATATTTTTCCCTTTCTTTTAAAACATCCTTCCAGCATCCTGCTCAGAATGTGTTACAAGGATTATTCTATATCAGGTGCAGTGTGGTAAAATACTGTTCCATGAAACAAAGCTGCTTGCCGAAACAAATAGAAAACAGATTTGCTTCCATCTTTATGCTGATGTAGTGAATCACAGAATCAATCACAGATATAAGCTACCACTTAGGCTGTTTGGAAATGAGCCAGCACATCAGAGGAATACTGTCTTCCTGAGAACACACAATAGCAGATGATACACAGTAAGACTAAGGCTATGCAAATATTTGATATTGCAGTATGCTTGGAAAGCACAAAAACTCATTTCAGATTAGTCAACAATATTCTCAGTTCTTGGGGGAGGAAACAAAGAAAACTCTGCTCAAATCAGGAGAAGGAGTTTCATACTTCAAGATTTTAACCTTCTGAAATGTGGCTGCAAAAGAAGCTGAGAGAAGAAACACTTCAAATGTTCATTGCACATTCCGCAAAAGAGTCACTAATACTATTTTTCAGGCAGACTTTGAAATGGTCACTGTTTAAAGAGAAAAAATAGAAACACATCAATCCTTATGCACATATATTATTAAGTTTCCATTGTAATTATTTATTAATGAAATAAATTTTGATGGATGGATTTTATATCTACTGCATAGAATACAACACCACAATCTATATACTTGTCTTATCCCCTGAAGAAAACTGGAATTAAATCGTGATTTCTTTTTTTCTTTTCCCCGGGACAACATATTTAGCAGAATACATTAACCCATTCTTTTCTGTGCCATATTGTGCTACAGAATGGTATTCCATTCTGAGGAAAAATTATAACCCTTTCCATCTAAGGCCTGCCCATCTATATTTTCTTATCCTCTGAGCCATAGTGCACATAGTAAGACTCTTGCTTCTTTGTTCTATTGGTTTTGAATACATGGATCAGAATTTAAAACAACAAAAAACTATAAATTGTCAATTATGTCTGTCATCCCTAGCAACACAAGGTAGTGCCAAGCCAAATGATGGGCTTTGATTGCTGTTCCCATCACAATCCCTTACATATTTGAACTCATATAGAGTCCTAAAGGTTTTCAAGCATCCATAAAACAGAGACATATTATTTGCTACAAAGTCATTAAGAAGTTTTCTCTACTATTCATACTCTCCAGTTCTTCATGGCTTTCATTTTACCTTTAAATAACAAACTCAGCATTATCTAACATCCTGCCTCTAAAAATTTAATCAGCAGCACTTTCTTCACAGCCCATATTTAAATCTTAGCACTTGGATAGTATTCTACATCTTCAAAGCAAGCACAGTAAAAATATTTAAACTAATCTTCATAACACTTCAAGGTCCATATTAGTTAAATGATTTAAAACAAAGTGAAAGGATTTCTAATACAAAGAAAAAATAATTCAAAAAAGGGAAACAAATACAGCATGCATTCGCCATCCTGAACATGCATATGAAACACTAGGCCAGCTTGAGGGACAGCAAAGCCCACACAAGCAAAAATATTCTGAAACGTGTTAGTATTAGAAAGCCAGCACTGCACACATAATGTTTCAAAAAAACCCCATTCCTAATAACACCTCACCAAGCCGGCTTCATTGGTGAACCAAAGCTTTCATCAGCACACCCTGCTCCTTCCTCGCTGCCCCGGCGGAACTCAGGCCGCTCCCCTGGGAGCGAAGCGCGGGTGAGAAAGGCGCTCCTGCCCCGGCCCGGAGAGCAGCGGGCCCGGGGAGCTGGAGCAGCGAATAAAGCAGCGAACCCTTCCTGGGTCATCCCGGCCAGCTGTGACTGCCACGGACTGAGTTTCTGCTCCGCAGCTGTTTTGCAAAGCCGGTGTAATTGTCGTGTCCTATTCGCTCACTTCTTTAGTAACTATGGGAGGTTTACGAATTCTGTAAGGGCTGTACACATTTAAGCATTTTAAGGACCAGGTTTTCAAAGGTATTTAGGCATATAACCTTTACTGCAAGGAAAGTCAGACGACTAAGTAACTATCTCTGCAGCTCTGGTCCTTAATTCTGTGCTAGCTATCATCTCCTAGCTCCAGTTAGAGTTAATCTGAGTATTTGGCACAAACAGCTCATTTGTGTCACTTTCTTCAGTCGGGTTCTTCTTTGCTTCCTTTCCCTGGCTCTCTCTGTATATATTGGCTTCTCCTTTCCTTCATGTTAGATTACACAGTTCAAATTGATCTCCACTTATAGCTTACTGCTGGGACTTCATTTGGTATCTCATTTCACATTTAATTTAATTTTAAAGTAGATGCTATAAAACCGGGGTGGACAATTGGGATCTAATTTAGGTAATCAAACTATGCTGATATTGCCATCAGCTGACCACTTACTTACAGAGACCGTGAGAAACTCTTCCAGTTCATAAACTGTCCAAGTTTAGCAAAGACAATTTTGCTGCACCTACAATGCCACCACCTCCCTCCCTCACATGTCACTCTGGAAAGATACTTCAACCATACAGGAGGAAATTAGCCTCTATAAAGTCATTTAGGACAGATTTAGCAAAGCTCCTCAGTTTCTCCTGCAGAGAGAAAGGGTCAGGGCTGGCACATCTGGGGCTGCATTTGCAGTGTAAAATCCTGTTCTTAATGACAAAGCCACCCACAGTAAATCTCTGTGGAGTTAGTCATTCAACAAAGTAGTCCCTAACTTCCTTTATTTTGATCAATTCAATAGCCAAAATGTAAATGGAATAATCAACAATACATTTTTTTGCCCTTCTTGCCGGTTGTACCTGCTATGTCAGAGAATCTCCCCCACATTCTTACACACGAACTGTTTCCCAGATCTGCAGAGCTGCAAACTTGACTGCAAAAGGGAAAGATGTGGGAGGCAAAAGGCACAGATGTTTTTCCTGAGGAAGCTTAATTAATTGTTTTAATAGCTCATTAATGATGTTAAATGCTTTGGAAGTGCCAAGTTTTTTATCATTGCTACCAAAAACAGTTATGGAGAACAAGAAACAGCGTGACCAGTGTACATGGTGCATTGATTTTAGATTGTGACTTGCATGTTCTGTAGGTTTTTCTTTCAATAGATAACCACAGACCACATAATACTATAATGGAAAGCTCTTCTAGTGCAAATAAAGGATGTTTGGGGGGAATAAGAGGCAGCAGAAATGGAGCATTTTTTTTCTAATATGTTTCTGTGGTGTTGGAACCTCAACCCACCTTTTCTCTATTCACTTAAATCCATGCTGGTTTTATTCATTCTGTAAACATCTTGGTTCCATTAGAAGGCACTGCTCCCGAGTGAAATAGACAAATACAAAGGATAAGTAGGCAATTAAATGTTGTTTTTTTCCCTCCAGCTTCTAGACAGGATTTGTCCTTACTAGCAGTCCCAGCTAGAGGACTACAGTGCCATCTCTCTCTCTGAGCAGTGTTTGCAACATCGTTTAACCTGCCTTGGCCATGGCACAAAGCTGTTGTGAGGGTGAATTATATTGGTGCATGCTAAGCAGGCAATCACTGCAGCTATTGTGCATCCCAGCATCTCTTTTATATAGCTACAAACACTTGCCCCAAAGCCATTTCACTGTGGTCTTCATTTCAGCAACACCTTACTGAAGGAATGTGAAATCCCATTAGTTGACATCCTCTGTGCTAAGTGATTGAAATATTGCAGTTATATAACCTGCCTAAACAACTGACTCCTGCAGAAACCATGGAGCTGGATTACAATACAGGTGAGACAGGCAGACAAGTAGGCTTAGCTGGCACAGCTCACAAGCAGCCTTTGCTGATGAGAACCTTGGGCAGGCTGGTTAATGCACTGCTGTGTTCTAGGAACAAGCACAGATAGCTGCAGTCAGCACCCTTGACTACCTGCAGTCACCAGCCTGAGTAGAAAGGCCTGAGTTCAGTGTCTTAAATAACAAAGAAGAGATTTCTCAAAGCAAGCTAGTAGCTTCCCTGGGAATCTTGTGTATCTGGCTCAGGAAGCTTAGACATAGAGTTGGTGAGATTAAATAAGCTGAAAACTGTGTGACCACAGAACTGCAGAAACAATCTTGTCATGTTAGGTCTGTCCACTGCAGAAAGTCGTTGATTTTTGTTCATGTAAGCAGTCACACATTTAAGACAATATGATTTAGAAAGTTTCTTTGTCAGCCTTAGATTACAGGTCATATGCAGTGGTGATCTGCTTAAAAGGATGTGTTAGGAAAAATATGTTAGGAAAACACAGGATGAAGATTACAATGGCAGCTAGAGCTCAATTAAAACTCAATAAACCTGTACAAATACTAGTGCATGACAATATCATGCAAACAGAGTTTAAAACAAAATATTTTTCTTCTTCTGTATAACAGTTTACCAGGTCTGCTTTTACCCTCCAGGTCACTAACTTAGGGGTTAACAGGAGGGAAATGGGAAGGGTACAACACACAGGAAAACAAGCCCAGTATATCCTTTCCCTTTGTCTCTCACAAGACAAAGATTTTCCCATACAATCACAAATCAACAGGAAAGGAATTGTGATTCAGTGACCTAAGAAAGTTCAAAGCTACTAAAGCAGCAGCTCAGCTCAAGTGAACCAGTGCTTACAAAGAACACATGCTACCAGTGACACACTCAGAGACTCATTTACAGTAGGGCTGAGTGCTCACAATCCCAGCTGCAGCCAAGTGCAATGGTAGGAGATCAGCACATCAAAAGACCAGGCTCTTTGATTTAAAGATTATCCTGAGGCACAAAAAGTCTACCAGTGGGATGGAAATATGGAAGACAATGACTGTCAGTAAGAGTGAAGCATTTTGGGAAAACAAGTTGAAGCCAACAAAATGATCTGTGTCCCACTCTTCAGAAAAGCATAAAACTCAACACTCAGAGAATCTGGGGATGAGAAATATTTGTGGAGAGAAAATAAGTGGTAAGGGTTGCAGAATCATTTCAAAGGTGGATTTTTAGGGTGACTGCTGAACAGGTGTTTTGATGGGTGTACCTAAGGGAAGGCTATTAGGTTCTCAACTGGTAGAACCCATCTCTGCAAATGGTTGGTGTAGGAATTCTTGTATTCTTACAGAAGATAAAACACAAGCAGATACCCTGTAAACTTGTCTGACCAGCTGTTCAGCAATTTCCAAATCTGCATAAATATAATAAATCATATTTTACTATAAATTATTCTCTCTAGTGCCCATAAATATGACAGTTTATTGCAGAATCTGGATTCAAGGGTATTTCTATGCCCTCATTCAGTAATTGCCTCACCCACTGACAGCTACAGCTCTATCAAGATGATCCTAGTGATATTCATTATACAGTTACGTACTAAAAAATGTCACCCCTACTCTTTCCCCTTTCCAACCAAAAAAGAAATGTGACTGAAGCTTGGTATTTTTGGTAACATCAGAGGAGGCATTGGATATGTGTATATGAAACACCAGCAAAATGTTATAAGTGCTTTGAGTTTGTAAATTAGCACTTTCCTAGTTGTGTCAAACTGTAGGCTCAGGATTGGATCAATGATCTCCACAAACATGTGAAAAGGAAGCAGAATATTTCAGACTATTTTGTCAGGCTGGAAAGACTCAATGCTGACCTTTTTCTTAATTTTCCTTTACCCTTCCTCATCCTCAAGACATGTAACAGTGGACAATGCCCTCACCTGTGCCCTGCGGCTCTTTCTCTATGGTGTTCATTTTTTCTGCATCTGGAAATGCAGAGAGAGTCTGAATGAACTGGATCACACCAGTATGTAGCAGTAAAAAAGCGCCTCATTCTGTTGGATGTAAAACATACAACTGGGAGAGAGAACTACTTTGTAGCTAATCCAATTTTCTGAGATAAATGTGTCTCCACCTGTACTATCACTTAATAACAAAAGTTGAAACATACACATCTGGGAAGTGGGACGTTCCCAGAACCTGTGAGAATCACTGGATATCCACATGAAATTCTTTTCTTTTGTTTTCTCAGTGTGATCCACACCATGAATCTTTCAAGCAGGAAACTCCCAATGCCTCCCTGATTGCAGTGGCCTTCTGAATGCAGGCAGTGTCCTGCCAAGGGAAAAAAAAGTACAAGTTAATGAAGCCTCAAACGCCTTTAGATAAGCAGAGGCTTTCATCTGGCTAGAGAAATAGATGGAGGCAATGCATTTAACCTGGAAGAACAATTCCAAGATAAGTTTCCCCTTGGTGACTGGACACAGAGAAAAATAAGGAGATTCCAACAGGTGAATAGAGTATTCAGAAGAGGTTTAGAGTAAAACAGGTGGAAAGGAGGTGACATCTAGTTCTTCAGGAAAGATAATCTTTCATGGTGTCCTAGTCACTGAATGCCAAATACTGTGATAAGTGAGTTGCTAGCGTGCTAAAACCCCAATTAAATAGTTTATCTCATCATACCAATGTCAGTGTTACATTGCAGTAAAGAAAGAACAACATTTATGGTTCTTTGTAGTGAGGAGATGGATATAAATGTATATAATTTCTTTGCTGTGTTATGCATTAATGCTTATTATCAGTTGTTACCAGAGCTGAGCAATTTGTGAATATGTTATTTTAAGCCACCCCTGATGCAGCCTGTAGATACCTTCAGTTTTGCCTATATTTATGCAATTAAGCAGCATTTAAGTTTCCACTGCCAGGGGTGATTTCTGTGGTAATGTGTTGTGAGCTTCTCTCCAGGACAGGCTTTCAGTAATACAGATCCTGATAAAGGTTTATTGCAAACACACTGTTGAACCTTGAGGATGAAATGCACAAGATTTGAAAACTGAAAATAAAGGCAAGTTGGATATCTGTCTTTTCCTTTTTTCTGGGGCTGGCTGAGCAAGCTTTCCTGAACAGGAAGTAATCTTGGTTTGAATTTAATCAGTGTTGTGTTTAGTGGGCCCTAAGTTCCTGCCTTTCCATATTTTCCCTGGCTATTACTGTTTTCCAACAGCTATTAGTGAAAACTGCAAGAAAAAAACCTATATTCTCATAGTCTAATTCTTAAATATCTATATATAGCTTCTCACGTGCTCTGACACAAATTTGGATGAAATGGACTATAGGTCCTACACGTTCTCAATGTTCCTTGTAAGAAATTGAAGGAAAATAAATAATTAGGAAATAAACATAAGATACTTAGAACTAAGAGCTTTCTCTAGGATAAAGGAGAACTTCGTAGTAGTGCCATTAACGTTTGCATGTGATTAATATTCACTGTGGATCATAAAGCTGCATGCAAACCCTTGTGCAAAGTTGTCATTGAGACTTACAGGGGATGTTTACTTGTCATTTAGTCATAACATTCACTGCTGCAGAGCAGCTAATCAGTAAATTGATAAACTACATTGAAACTACACATGCTTAGCTTAAAATACAAGAAGTAAATGTCTACATACTAGATATATCTGACCAGACTGAAGATAACACAGTTTGCCCTGTGCATCCAGGCTCCCAGTCACAGTCCACACAAGCCTGATCCCCATTGCCCAGTAGCTCTGACTGCAGCTGAAACTCAAGGGAAGGCTGACCAAACTCAAGAAAATGTCTTTCTAAACACCAGTCACAATAAGCAACTTAAGGAAAAGGTTTTAACTGATGTACTTGAAAAATAAATGTGTTAAGAAAATTATGCTTTTACTCAGCAGGTGTACAGGGATAATACCAGATAAACTGAAGATTAATAAATTGAAGGTGGATCAGGTAAAAAGTTCTCCCAGTTGCGGTTTAAAAATTGGACACTAAACACATACAGAGTTTGTTTGTTTAAGGTGCAGTAATTAGATAATTAGACCTGTCTAATAGTAGCTGTGTCAATGTGTCTGTTTTAAGGATACTGTAATCTCATCTTTCAGGGAAGAAGATTATGGCTTTCAAAAAAAAAAAAAAATCAACAAGGAGCCTACCCCTCATTCCTGAACAAGTACAGCCTCTTTCTGAGTGACTTAGATTGGCATATTCATCGAAGGGTAGTCCTTCATTCTCTGAATCACCAGATTATAAAACAGTAGGCATTGCTGAGGGCAAGAAATCAAACTCGATGTTCTGATGCAGTATGGCAATTCCTAGAGCACTACCAGTGGTTCATTTCCATACAAAGTCCTTCAAACAGCAAGATAAGAATTTCCCCCTCACTCAGATACCTCTGTCAACAGAAATTTCATTGCATGCAATATTTATTACATCCTTCAGGCATTCCACGTGGCTTGTCTCACACTGGCATCTGCACATGTCCAGGTGTATGTCATATTCCCTGACAGGTTATGAAGGAACCCCTTGGCAAAAGCTCCAAGAGGACAAGGGACTAAGTATCAAAATGTTCACTTAGGATTATACTGAGACTATAAGATATTGTGAGTTAGCTCTGTGAAAATACCTGTTCAAGACAAAAATTAAGACACAGCAGGCATTTCACATTAGAAAACAGTCTGGCACACCGATAGATAATTGATTGTTATTGTTTAGTATATTTGCAGAATGGAGCATAAGGAAACAATTAAATCTCCATACTGCTTGTAAGCTGTAAACTGTTTTTTGAAAATCATCTTTGATAGAAAATCACAGCAGCTTCCAGCCTACTAAGTAGGCAATGCAGCTTTCTTCTGATATGATGTCACTTACGTAGCATTTAAGATCACTTTCCCCCAGCTTTTATTGTCAATTATCTTCTCTTTAATGAAACTGCATGTTTTAGAGGTAGGAAACAATCCCACACTTTTAAAAAAGTGAACAGAACAGGAGCTGTTTGCTTTGGAGTGTTTAGTAACATCAGACCAACTTCTCTTCTCTCCAACCAAAAGCTAGGTTTTGGTCTATTCCCTGAGCAGCATTTTCTATTCAAATATGTGTTTGGAAGCATTTTTCCCCTCTGTTGTTGGAAAGTATGCAAAACAAATACTGAAAAAATGTGGCTTTCATTTCACTATAGAAAGCATACTGGTTTAGGGATTTAGCACAACTGAATTCTCTTTGAAATAAGGAACCCCCAGCCAAACTCTAGAGGAAGAATAAAAAAAAAAGATATATAAAGCAGTTTTCTCCCCTGTCAGCATGCTAAGCAAAGAATTCACCCTTGATTTCTAGCAAACATTTTCAGTGAGAGCAAGATGAGATCTTTATGAACTGAGAGGTAAAGACTAGATATGTTCCATTGACTGAGCTCTGGGAATAAAATATCTTCCCTTTTGAAAGTTTTATTAAGGTTTTTTTCATGTCTTTTTCCACTTGTTTGGGATGAAATCTATTAGTATATAACCAACCTGTGGACACATCATCATACTATGTATTTTATTTGTTGTATACCTATATGTAGCACATATTTTTTGTCATCTCTTAAATGTCCTAGAAATACCTTCTCCACTCCACCTCCCCCTCTTCAAGAAGAAAAACCTACTTCATGAATGCCAAAAAAGATAAACTGCAACATATTGCTAGGTTTTCTTCTGTTCCAAAAAGTTGTCCACGTGTGCAATATGTCTGCCCCTAGCCACCAGTTTTTTTGGAATACCTTCTCATCACCTCATTGGACTGGGATGCACCTAACATGGGTTGTAGTCATTTGTCTGCCTTCGGCACCAACTTCTCCATGAGGCTTCCTAATGGCTTCTGAAGAGACTGCCCAGCTGGGGCCCCAAGGTGAACTGACCAACTCAGCTGCAGCAGGGAACACAGCCAGCAGCTCCTTTTTAATTCGAGCTCACCTCCCTTCTGTGCACAGCATTGCAGGTGCTACTGAACTGGCTTTGCCTCGGTGCTGCTCCTGTCCCTCCTTCCTTGCCCTCATCACCTCGGTGCTTATATTTTGGGCCATTCCACAGTGACACCAAAAGTGCTAAAGGATGATCTCTTTCAGATGGTTTTGGATCGTGCTGGATTCCTTAATCATCCCAAAGACCCATAGGCACATTGAAGCTGGAATACACTTGCTAGCTGCTCTTCTAAACCTACTTCACCTGCACACCTTGAGCTGGACATATGCCAAATGATTCAGTTTCTCTGGCTGTAAACAGAATTCTGCAGATGCCATGTGCCCTACTCACCTTCAGCTTCTGACATAGCTTTCACCTTAACTTGATATCCCACTCTCAGCACACTACTTGGAGCTGTTACAGGTTGAACAGTGCTGAAAAATTTTTTCATTGAGGCCTCCCTTTCCTGCAGGAAAAGCAAAATCAAGTGCAGTCTTTGTGCCTGATGTTCCCTCTAGCCCTAATTTCTACTGACAGTGAAACTGCTCGTGTCACACAGATGGCCAGAAATGGGTTTTTTTGAGTTGGGCTGTTCCTGTTCGGTTGGGGGTTTTTTTCCCCTTTTTTTTTTTTTAAGAACATCTCATGAAATCCAGAGCAAAGGTTGTTAAGGGGCTGATATTAGTACCCTGATCCCAAAACTTAGCACTGCAAGATGATCTATACCTTAGGGAGTTATTGAATGTATATTACAGTTACAATTTTTTGCCTGATGTTTCTGAGGTATTATATTTTATGGAGGCCTTGACACTTTCAGGACAAGTGCCAAAATCTGATTATAATTTCTTCTGACAATATTTCTGTTAAAATATATAGGTCATCACAAACAATATTTTTGACCTTGTACTTTTTTGAGATCTGAGTGTGCTCAAGTCTTCACAGCAATCGGTCAAAAATATTAGTGTATGTCTAACATGAACTTGAAACTGTTTCTAGAGTAATTTTTATCCTTTATTTTTAAAACAAAAGGAAGATGCATAGTATTTGTCCCAAAGTTTAACTGACAGCAGTAATTATGTCTAATGAACACAAAGGGACAACATTTCGTGAAAGACTTGATTGAATCATCTCATGTGTTTTATTTTCAGTGGGGATTTTATGCTAAAATAGCCATAACTTGATACTATCACAAGTAAAATGATTAAGGTTATTGCAAGGTCTCTCTCATCTAGAGAGAAAGCAGGTAAACCCCAAAAGTTTGGAAGCTTCTTTATTATTAAGTTAGATCTGGTAATATCCCCCTGCATTATGCATTGAAATTTTGGCAATTAATTACTAGCTCATTGCTCAAGATTCAAGATCTGTTTTTAAAATTTACTTTGTATTGCCAATTGTCAGTTGAAAGTACCTGGTTTTGTTAAGGTCAAATATTTTATTACAAGTGTCCCACTAATCCAACACAAACATGAAGGTAGCTTGCCCAGAATGTTTTTATGTAACCACTTAAAAACAGGCTGATCATTACATACTCTCCCCCCAGATAAATTACAAGCTTTAAAAGTTGTTTTTTAATCCAAGTTATTCTCATTAATACACATAAATGTTTTTCATATTTGGTTTATTGCATTCAATAAGTCTGTTCAGTCTTCACTTGGAAATACAAAAAGATATGTGATGCCTCACTTTTGTGAACTATTAGTTACTGGCATAATCTTAATTTACTTATGTTTATACTTTAATGTCTAGCATTGTCTTCAAATACATTATACCCTCTCTAACCTGATATTTGACCATAGGGAATCACAGACCTTTCAGTATACAAAACAGGATCCAGAATCTTTAAAGACTTGGACCAATTCCCAACCTCCAACTGAAAGTCTTGAAAATCCCCCTGTAATTCTCAGGGTGTTAATAACAATTTGGGGAAAAAAATAATAATTTATCTTACAGAAAACTTATATATAGGCCAGTGGCTTAAGAAGAGTAGATGGAAAGTGTGGTTCAGGTACATAGTCACCTACCTGTGGACAACAAACGTGCATTTTGAGAAATAAGAAAAAAAAATATAATTACAAACTCCGTATCATAAAAAGATTTTAATTAAAAATCTTTGACCGAAATTTGTTTGAGGCATCTTTATCATAGCTCTCATTGCAAAAATATTGTAATGAACTATTTAGTAAAAACATGTGTAACAGTTACCTTTGGAACACTATGGGCTTAATCCAGCTGCCTGAACGTGGCACCAGTTAGGAAGCTGTTGGTGCCTGCCCAGTTGTCACCCCAGAAGGGCTCTCATATGTTCTCTGTCACATCTGACAGCCTCCTGTACCAACACCATAACAAATTTAAGAGATAGTGCAATATTTAATAATTGTAAGTTAAAAACTCTTAGACTTCTTATCAACTTATTTTGCTTCTATAACCAGGTTTCATAAATTATATGGTAGTCAGTAGCTCAGCTAAAAAATTACATCCAACAGCCCTATAATCTGTAATAGAAAAACACATAAAATAATCATACAGGAAACAGCAAAATGGAACTGTCACACATCTAAATGCAACCTCTAGCAATTCAGGTCTTTTCTCATGCTAATAATAGAAGTGCTTAGATTAAACAGCAGAAGACAATTACATGTCACAGAGTGGCCTAATGCAAAATGAGAAACTTTTAATATCTGTAAGAAAAATTACATTATTAGCATTCATAGCACAACCAGTAATGTACTGTGTTTCCATTACTTAAGAGTAGCATTTATTTCATCTATTCAGAGCAATTCTGGATATGAAGGTCTAATTCCTGGACACAATCTTATTATAGCACCTGAGATCAACAGGGCTATTGCTGCCTTTCCTGTGCTCACAGGACTTGTGGGTACAGGCTGTGAGGACACTCATGTTTAATTATTATGAAAATGTCACATAAAACAACAAGAAGGCTGTTAAGTCATTGCAAAAAGATTTAAACTGGAAGCTGGTAAGGTTTTAATAACACTCTGTTTGTGAGTTATGCTTCCAATAACACATAAATGTATTATGGAGCTTTAGCTGGTATTAAGCAGTTTCTTATGGTTTAATGTATTTGAAAAGAGAATAGCTGTACTTTATGGTAACAGAAATACCAATTATGAATCAAACTCTTAGCTTAATTCACTTAATGATAGCTGCAGTCAAAGCAGATTCTTCTTCATTTGACTGACTAATGAAGAGAGGAGGAAGAGCTCTGTTCTTCCAGTACAACCACCACAATAAAAAGGTGTGGGTTTTTTTTTAAAACATCCCATCCCAAGTTGGTGTACTGAATTGTAGCTATAGACTGTACCTCTGCAAAAATAATTAACATGCTATGGTGAATGTGGAAGAAGGAATATTTATTGTATAACAAGATTTTTACCTTGTGTACGAAAGCATTATTCTGTTAAAAATAGTCCTCATCACAATCCTAACTGAAGGAGAACCATGACAGAGCCTGACAGTTCAGATTTGTCCTGACTGCTTCTTTTAGAATTTAAATAGCAGCCATCACACTCAGTCCCCTATATCTGCTTTAGCTGGAAAGGAGAACATCCAAAATTTACACAGATGGGCCCCTTTTGGCCTCAGAACAGCTGCCAGCCCTTCAGAAGCCACTGCTATTCTGCTCCCACAATTCCATCACTGAGAAGGCAACCACAATATTTCATGTATATTTAATATTAACATGAAATATTGATTAACGTTTTCATCTTTAAGTTCAGTTTAGCATTTTATCTCAAACCTCAAACTGGCACCAAAAAAGCCCCCACACAACTGGAAAGATTTCAGTCCCTAAACCCATGAGAGCTGCAGTTAAGTGGCTTGCTTCACAAGATCATAATTAAAAGTTTTTTTGCATTGTACATAATCATCACTCTTACACTCTGAATTATCTTGTCATTACAGTGGTACAGGAACTTCTTAAGAGATATTAAAGAATTTGAACTTGCATTATCTCATCACTCTTACATAATCTGTCAATACATCAATGCATTGTGTATGACTGGACATGCCTGGGATATTCTTCCTAGCTGTTTACCCCAACAGGAAAACTCACTTTAACATCCTGGGCATTTTAGACCCAGATACTTAGCACTGCTTTCCCTTGTGGCAGCAGCTCCTGGGAACAGGTCCAGTCCATTCAAACAAAGGGGACACACACTTTCCATCTCTCAGCAGTGGTATACTTGAAGAAAGGCACACAAGTTTCAGTCTATATATGCAGAGAATAAAACACAACTAGAGGCAGGCACAATAGAACTGTAGAAAGGTTCCTCAGACAGGATAAAACTGTAGGAAGGTCCCTCAGGCACATCCTTGTTCAGTCATTTTGTTTGCTAGTTATGTCTGTGACACAGAAGTACTCAAGGCTGTGGACTCAGAAAGGGGCTGTAGAAGCCTTCCAAATTCCATAGGCAGGAGATGAGGATATTTTTACATATCCAGTCAGCTGAATGAAGCAAACCTCTAAAAATTTCCTTTGACTTTGCCTATGGTATCAAACATACTCAACAACAAGATTTCTTCATCTCAGCAGTCTGTGCTGACACTTCACAGAAACCAGAAGAGCATTCTCAGCTGCATTTCCAGTTCTCCTTCTCATTGGCATCTGAATGGGTGTGTAGTGAATCCTTTGGGGAGAAAGAAGAAAAAAAAATTTCTTTTGTGCTCACTTCCCCTTCATTCTTTACAGGAACAGGAAGATCAAAGAATCCCAGCCCATCCTTTCACCCAGAGGGACAGGTAGCATTATACAACCCCAACTCCACAGCAGATATTTTGACACCAGGATCTGCCCTGCCACATGCCTTCACTGCGGTTTCATCTCTCCTGCCACTACAAGTTTCAATTTGAATGATCTTCCTTAGGAAGAGAAAGAAACCTCTTGCTGCCAGCATCTCTCATCCTGGTTGCACAAGACAGGCTTCACTAGCACGAAGTTTTTCTTTACCTGGGTTAGAAGCTGCTGATGCCTCAGCTGTCTGTAGAACTGCAGCACAGCAGGATCAGCTCTCACCACTTTGGGGTCAAAATCCAGAACACGAAGACCTGCAAGGCTACGGGCTCGGGAGAGGGCTACATAAGCCTGCCCACTCTCAAAGACACGAGACAAGGAGATTTCCACACAGTCTAAAGACATGCCCTATCAAAGACACAGAGAACTTTGTTACAGAGCAAGCAAATAGAAACATTGTGCTGTATCAACACTAACGTGTCCTGTGAGTCTATCCAAGGTGCCGTCCCTAGTATAAGGTTTTGATTTTTTTTAAAAAAAAGGGAATCACTAGAAAGGAAAGCCAGTTTTCCACTGTCAGGAAATTGCTAGCAGATAGTAGGATCCACTAATTAACTCCAGTAAGCCTCTTGTTGTATGCAACTCAATAAATCCCATCTAATCAACAAAGCAAGGAAAGAAATCCTGCTGGTTTCACTCCTAGTAGTTCACTGGAGCAGGCACCATTCTCAAACAGTCCTCAGGCAGACCTGAGAGAGAGTTTGGGTAAGGCCTGGCCAGCCCTCTCTCATGGATTGTCCTGGGTGCAGAAGAGTTTACAACATGGCCTGGTTTAAATAGTGGCATGGGAACAAACTCACAGGTCTCCAAGACCAGTATTTATCAAATATGAAGTCTTCTGGAAAGAAAGGAACTTTGAAAACATTACATTGTTCCATTGAAAGTTACACTGAAAAAAACCCCACCATGCACCAGCAAAGGGCGAGTCCAGCCCAAAGAGCACAGCTGTGGCTCCAGCAGCTCCCTCAGTTACACTGCAGAGCTCAGGGTCACTAATACAGACTCTGAGGGAAACACTACCCTCATCAGCCCACAGTGGCAAATAATGCTTCTTTGTAGTCCAACACCAACTCTGCAGATAGCAGTGCCCCTATGGAAACCTCAGCAGGGCTGCCAGCCCATCTGTGGCCCTATAGGCAAGCATCACAAGCAGAAGAGTTCCTACCTCTCTGCAGATAGACCCACATATTCTGGAGTTCCTTCCCAACAAGGGCCTTTCAGCTTTCCCTCCTGTTTCAGCAGCAATGCAAGCTCACACAGGAAATAAGGCTTATAATAGTGTAAAAGTCTATAGACAGCTGTGTAAGAACACCCACCTGACTCTTGTGAATGGAAATGGCCCATGCCAATTTTAAAGGCAATTGCTGGCGACTCAGATGAACTCCTGATGGTCCTTTGAAGAGCCATTTCTCCATTTTTATGAGCTGTGTGACCCCACAGAGAAACCTCACCTTAGGGAGCCCTGTAGGAATGGGAGCAAGGGAGAAACAGGGATGTATTCCTGACACTCAACAGCCAGGAACCAGCAGTCTAAGAACACCTTTTTTTCTGCCTAAACCAAAGCCAAATCCACAGACAGTAAATAGCATGTCCTGAAATGATGTTTGGCACCTACTGAAGCAAGGGAATTATAGTCAGGTATTTTATCTGTTGAGATGCAGAGAAAAATACATTTTGCAGGCAGCAGAACATTATTCTTTGAGAAAAAACAAAAATGCACCAAAACTTGCTTCAATAGAACAAACAGGAAATGTAAATGAGCATACACATCTACATACTGAATACAGAAGAGAGAACACAAGAGGCCCACAGATAGCTACAGCTGATGCACTGCATGACATCATAGCTCGTGAGAGCCCCAAGCTTGCAGAGATCTCCCTGCTATCCCTCAAATTATTACCAGGCAGTAAACAAAATTAAGAACTCATCAGCCACCAATGACAAATTGTTTTGTTATTTTCCCACTTTCTTCAACAAAAGATCAAAAAGATTACTTGCCCTTCTGTTCACTTTCAAATCCTACAACAACACCTCGTGCCCCATTCACTAACCCTTGAGACACATCCAGATTCTTCGCTAACATCACCTACAGAGAAAAAGAAAAATTTTTAATGTACTGGTTCTATAGCCTGTTCAGTCACCTGCAGCTAAACTTCTTGTCAGAAAGCACAAACACATCAGGCTGGTTTGGCTACATCATCCTATCCTGCCTACTGTAGCACCATCTCAAATTCGATTGAAATTATTTCACAACCTTTCCTTCCTAGGATTCCCAACTACATCATTTCACAGCACTGAACACTTAACTTTAGCTATTTCTGTTCACAGCTGTGAGCTCCAATTCAGGGAGCAGATTCCCCTTCCCCAGGCATCAACCAGCCTAAGCATATGTAGATCCTGGGAACAAGTAAGGAACAACTTTCCAAAGCAAACAGTGCTACTACTAAGTACAATCCTACATCCTTTCCACTGTGACAGCCCCAGCTCACAGCAAGGTGCCCAGTCTTACAAATATGGCAAGCTGTGCTATACCTTTACAAGTTGGGAGTGCTGCTGTACCCGGAGCTGAGACTGCAGGCAAGGACTGCCTCTGCCCTCTGCTACCTGAAATTTTCTAAACCTGATTGGAAATGTGTGTCAAAATCACAGCAATCACCACTATCCTGAAGACATAGACCTGTACTCATCCTCTGTCTGGATAAGATTCCAAGCAGAAAAGATACAAAGATTGAGGAAGAGTCTTCTGTTGGTCTGGCATAGCCATTCAAGATTGAATCTGCTTTCTTTGTATTAATCTAGTCTATATATTTCTCTGATAGTCCTTTATTTTTCTTATGCCATTTGATCTGCGGGTCTATCACACGTGTATGTACACACACTTACCTGAGCTCCGAGCTTTAGCTCAACTCTACCACCCACAGGACACTGAGCATCAATTAACTTCACTAGCATTGGGTCACTGTCCAAAGCCTCAAACACATGCACTTCTCCTGTTAAGGAAAGAAAGACATGAATTGCAACTGTTGAACATATTCTACACAGCATTGCAGGAGATTCAGCATTTATTTCTAACAGCAATTTCTTTTAATATCCATTCTGCTTTGCTGCTAGGACATCTTCAGACAAACCTTGTCACATGTAACAGCAGAGAGCTCACTATTGCCCCCTTCCCTATATAACTTCCAGAGCATGAGAAGGCACAGGAATCAAAGGTTGGCAGTAAATAAGAACCGAGCAGCCAGCATTTTGAGCAGTTTCACTTTCTGCCAACACCAGATCTCCAAAGCAGACTAAGGAAGAATCCAATGGCCAGACAGGGAGGCAAAAAATGAAATAGCCCTTATCTTTAGTCATGACTGGATAGAGCACTGCCTTTCTAAGATACTATAGAAAGAAAAAGCAGGGCTGTAGAGGCAATAAATTACCCACCCTACCTCACAGCAAGCAGCGAGCTTGTTGACTATTACACACCAAATAGTGACACTATGAGTTTTTAAGCAAAAAAATGAGGTTTTTCCCCAAGCAGCTCAACTCCAACACATAGAGCTTGGACTGGTGCTGCTGTGCATGACAGAACATTAAGTCCACTTGATACCACAGTACCCCCATTGCATCCAAATCGAGTTCAGGCCCAAAGCCAGCAGCCTCCTCCACAGAATTCACCTGGTAGCTGTTGCAAGCGTCTCTCATTGGTTATCTCTACATCGTCTTTATGGGTGCAGAGCCGTGTAGCCAGGATTCCATCACGCTCAGACCTGTGAGCAGCTGTCTGCATCAGCTGTCTGGTAACCTCCTCTGTGCACCTGGTAACCAGGAAAAGGGAATTACTCTTTAAAGTGATCCTGAACAGGTTTGAGCAGCTGAAACCTCCACACAGCTGGATCAGTCTGTGCAAGCTGCAGGCCTCCAGAAAGAAGGACAGAGAAAGATAGCTGCATAAAGTCAGAGAGCAGTGCCAGTGTGTGCGCCCCAGCTCTGCCCTGGCCACTGCCAGCTCAGCAGCCATTGAATTAATTCACAGAAATTGCAGAAGGACCCCAGGAAGCATCCTTTACTACCAGAGCAGTGTATATGAAACCTGCCTACGTTAAGGAGTAGGCAGGAGGAGTAAAGGAGTTACAGTTTTGCTTCCAGCTACACATTCCTGATGAAGCAGAGAAGAGTGACAAACTGCTCTTTCCCCTTCTCCATCAGTGGGGAGCAGGGATTACAAAGAGAGATGATTTTCTCCTCACCTGCCTAAACGGATTGCACTCAGGAGCGAGACAAAGGTCTTGTCAGTCTGTCTCCGCACTTCAGTCAGCTCCATGTTTATGTGGATGCATTTCCTCCAGCTTTTTGCCTACAAAAATAATTCTCTTGTTAAGAAAGAGACAGACTTGAAGTATGAGAATGAGTTTAGGAGCAGTTTTGTACCTGGAAGCAGAACTTGGCTTCTTCATTAGCCTTGCAGACTGGGGGTAGCTGCAAGAAGTCCCCACAGATGATTAGCTGAATTCCTCCAAAAGGCTCATCCCGTTTTCTGACTGCCCTGAAAGGGATGGAAGAGAGAAGTTTTGAAATGTCGTCCAGAATCTAGGCATAGTTGGGTCCCAGAAGTTGCTTCTTAATCTATCAGTATATTGAAACATATATTGAAACCTGCAGTGAAGTATGTTTATCCTCAGCTGCATCAGAAGAGGACAAATAATTAAGCAATGCTATTACGAGACATGAAATTTGCTTTCCTTACCTACCCCAGAGGTAGGTAAAGAAACCAGTCTTTGTTCTTTAGTGGCCATTATACTATAGCTACTTCTCTCTGCAAGGGAGACCTTCTGGGCACAGCTGTATATTTTGGACTCAGCTCTATAGAAAACAATTAGCTCAGGAGAAGGAGAGACCAACCCAAACAGCCACAGCTGTGAGTAAGGAGGTAAAGATCTGCCCAGATGCTATGATTTCATGCTTTTCCATGGTCCTACACCAGCAGCTGCCTTGTATCCATTCACAAAACCAGGGGAAGGAAGCAGCCTGAAAGTTTAGGGAAATTAATTACTTTTAGTTGTTTGACCGGACAATTGCTCACCTTGCCACTGCCTCGAGCTTGTCAAAGAACTTGCCATCCACCATAGAGATCTCATCGATAATTAAGTGCTGGCAGGCCAGCCAGTGCTGGCGCACCCCAGGCCTCTCTGCCAGCTGAATGCACTGTTCCAGCGGTGCCTTCCCAGAGCCGATCCCTGGCAGAGAAGAAAGCAAAGATTTGGGATGCTTCTGATTCTTTGGGAAGGGAGTGAGAGCTCCCAGACCCTCACTGTCAGGCAGGGCATCACCTGCAAAGGCATGGAGAGTAGTGCCACCGACGTGACAAGCCGCCACTCCCGTGCTGGCTGTGGCGTAGGTGATGTTGGGCGGCAGGGAGCCCACGATCTTCTTCAGCAGGAACGACTTCCCAGTCCCTTGGAGGGAGAAACAACAGGTGAACGGAGAGGACTTTCCCCGGGGAGCCTGTGAGAGCCGCCGGGCCCCTCACCTGCACAGCCGGTGAAGAAGATGCTCTTCCCGCTCCGCACGGCAGCCAACACCGCCTCCTGCTCCGCCGAGAGCCTCGCCGGGGGCCGCCTCTCCGCGCGGGGCATCTGCTGACAGACGGGGNNGGCCTCCTCTCCGCGCGGGGCACCTGCGGACAGACGGGGGTGCGCTGTGAGGGCAGGGCCGGTACCCGCAGCCGGTACCCGGGGCCCGCCCTCGCCCCGGGACTCACCTCCGCCGGGCGCTCCCCTCGCTCTTGGCCGGCGCGGGCGGGGGCGCGCAGCAGGTCCCGCTCCTGCACCGGGCTGATCACGGAGAAGGACGGCGGCGGCCGCTCTAGCAGGCGGGGGCGGCGCGGCGCGTCCCGCGACCCGGCGGCCACCTTGAGCCGCAGGAGGCGGAGGAAGCGGCGCAGCGCGTCCGGG